>CM018687.1:22196758-22669668 GCA_009363875.1 Mikania micrantha | reverse complement strand
TCGTCAAAATACCAAGACAAGAAGTTGGCTAAAAAGTTGTCTGGAACATGGAAGAGACAAGAATGGCATTCTCAGTGTGTGGCGGCAGGTATTTGTAGTAGATCCACGGTTCTTCTTTACAGGATCCAAGATACAAGTAGAAACGAAGCGCCTTCCTTTTGCTGTCTTCATCACTGGAAAGTTTCTGTTGCATTGTCCTTTCAAGAATTTGGCGAACAGATCGGCCTGAGTGTTTGGAGGGATTGAAGAACATCGCGTTGTTGATGCTCCTAATTTGAACTTTAGTATTGAGCAGAATTCCCTTGGCCTCTTGAAATATTCCAGCTTCCCATTCATTCTCTTCACTAGATATAGATCTTTGTATTTGTCATACATCCAGCAACAAACGTTGGATTTGTCATTGTGAACTGCAAACAAGTCTCTGTCGCATGTCGTGAATGTATGCTCTGGATGTTCTTCTTGCATTTCACCTAGCTATGACACTCAAATCTTTGGAGGAGCAGGTGTCCAGTCTTTCTGCATGTCGAACCAATTGTCAATGACTTTGGCTAGTGGAGCAATCTCCTGTCCTTCGGGGTTGACATACTTGTGAGCATACAAGAAGTCTACATATGGATCCTTGGAGACGTTGCCGAGAATAACATTTTCTGGTTCTTCTTCTGCAGATGTTCCTGCAGAAGATTCGGCTTTATCTTTTCTCTCTTGCTCACAGACCGCATCAAAAACAGAATCCATAGATACGATTGAAAATAAGTCTCCAAATCCCGCTGCACCGAGCTCTTCATTGAATCCGTCAAATAGAAAATCTCGGGAAGATCCTCAAATAAATCATCATAAAAGTCAAGAGGCTTCTCCGTAGAAGGTGGATTCTCAGACGCATCAGTATCTTTGGCAGCATCCTGTACAGGTTCATCATCCTTCTGACCTAACGGACCGTCACCCTGGCCCATGTCACCTCCCGTATTGTCATTATCTTTATCTTTCCCTTTGTCATGCTTGGCATTGTTGCCATCTTTGCCATCCCCTTGGTCATCCTTGGCATTATCGCCATCCTTGTCATCATCATCATCATCTTTCTTCTCAGTCTCTTCTTCTACTTCTTCATCATCATCATCTTCATCCTCATCAAACTTGGACCCAGTTATTCCTCAATGGCCTTTGTCAAATGTTTATTATATTTCTTCAGACGTCCAAGGTTGCATATCTGTCTTCTAAACATCTCACATACTCTGACCAAGGCTCCCAGCAACTTATGAATCTTGTCATCTTTTGAAATGGAGTCTTGTTCAGCAAGCAAGAAAACTCGCTCCTATAGCCATATCAGATCCACAGGTGTCCCCTCAGGTGCATAGGCAAAGGCATATGCATGTGAGCCTTGCCTTGTCCCTTTGACTCCTGCCTGGTGATGGTGGTGGCTCTGTGTGGTGGATGTGAGTATGAGAGGAGATGGAGATGATGTGGTTTGGGTGTCTGAAGGTGGTGAAAGGGGTGGTGGAATGGGAATTGGGTGGTGGTATAGGTTAGTGGGTTGAGTGGGTGGCTTTGTTTTGGGTT
Source organism: Mikania micrantha (assembly GCA_009363875.1). NCBI lineage: Eukaryota > Viridiplantae > Streptophyta > Magnoliopsida > Asterales > Asteraceae > Mikania > Mikania micrantha. Next base: position 22,668,114 of record CM018687.1, on the reverse strand, counting down.
GTGGTGGTTTTGGCGTGTGGGTGGCTTAGCTGCGTGGTGGTTGGGTTGTGGTTGTTGTGGTGTAGGCTGAATAGTGGTGGTGTCACACCCCACCCCTCGTCACCTCGTGTCTGGTCTGACGTCACCGAACCGGTTGCGGAAGCATAGTGGTGATGTCTCCGAGGTGAGGGGTGACTTACTTGAACCGATATCATATCATAAGCAGACAGATTAACTTAAAATAAATACAATACAGGGTTTCGTCATTACAATCAGTATCATAATTTACAACTAAGTTTATTACACAACTGACTTATTTAATTACTAGTGTTTGAAGTGCTGCCTCACCGAGTGTCACTGTCTTCCTGCAAAAAGATTTAAATTTGAAACGTCAGCACAAAGCTGGTGAGTTCGACAGTTCAATTTAAAACAATATGATATGATAAGCACGTTCTCAAAAGTTCAGTTCTGGATAACCATGGGACCCGTATCTAGTTCCTTTCGGACGTCTAGTCTGTCTCAAGATATTACCCGTCGGTACATATCTTAATGCCTCATTATCTTAATGTCTATCATACCATTAAGAAGTTCAGGAAACAGATAACAAACATTCACACAAGGGGAGATGCAATCCTCCCAGCGAATGGGGTGTCAACCAATAGTACTATCAATGTTTTCTGCTCGGCCACACATGGGTTCACTAGATACAGTTCAGAAATGAGGACTTTCAGTTCCATGATAGAGTTCAGTCTACAGGCAAAATCCCATGAAATCCCACAAAATCACATGAAATCACACAGATATCATTGATGCATATCATATGTTCAGACAACAGTTTGCAGAGTTACCCCGATGTTTATAAAATATTAAAAATTAAAGGGGTTGTACGAAACTCACCTGATGATATAAGGGTAGCAGAGTATCACCAAACTGATAGTATATAGATGATTCTGCATTTAGTTATCTTTAATAAGTTATTTATGTTCTAGTTTACTGATTAGATCCTTCTGAACGTTCAATGTCAAAGACATTGCTTAGTAAATCATCAACTCGATATTAATTATGTATTAATTAATTTAAGGTTATATCATACAATGTATGATAATGTAGGAACCTACATTGCATTAGATTCCTAATTCAAAGTTGATGACACTCTAGATTAATCAGAATAATCTCAGATTAACCAAATAGTTAATGTTGTTGATTATAATGCTAAAACAGTTTCTAGATGATTTAATGGCTTAGGAGTGATTAATCCTTATTATTGATTACCCAAATATCATGAAATATCACAATGTAGCATCAGAATAGGTGAAATAACCAGATTTAACATACTAATCTGACTGTTATCACAAACATCAGATAATCATTCCAATGAGTATGTTAATGATTATGATTAGTTTGAAACACTTGGATTTAACCTTTGTATTTCAAAGATTAATCAAACTAATCACCTACATTGTCATAATCAAATGGTTTAAACCATTATAATCATAGTATGATTTCATGAAAATCGGGCATTACAACGAATCAAAACAAGGATTTAACCGTTAGAACTTCGTGTTCTTCGTTTATAATCAATCCTAGCCATCATCTAGGCAATAATCAACAATCCTAACTATCTCATTACGTTCAAAATCAAGATCTAATCAATCAAAATCAAACTAGAAGGTTAAAACGAACCGTTACCTGATCTGAACGAAGTTCTGCGGTTAAAACAACGATCGGGACTTGAAAACACGATCTGTGGTGCGATCCGTACGTTTAATGACCTTCAAAATGGATTTAAGATGAAGAAAACTGGTTCTTGTCGTCTGGGGTGAAGAAATAATCGAGAGTAAAAACGTATTTTGAGACTTCCCAAGCGATCGGATCACTTTAACACAATTTTAGCCGACATAGGTCCTGGGGCGTACCGCCCCAACTGGAGGGTTGGGTGGGGCGTAGCGCCCCACGTCACCTTCGTCACCATTTTGATTTTAAACTTTTCGCGATTCCGGGAGCATACGAACTCCGTTTTGCGCGCGGTTTTCGCCCACGTTCATCATTTTTCACATACTATCAATCCCCAATAACAAAAGTTACTAAATCCTCGTGGGTTTCAAGCACGACCAAATGTGCTCACGTCATTAATGCCGAATTCTTCGTACGCAACTGTCACAGTCTCCTCCTGTTAGAAGAATTTCGTCCCGAAATTTAATGAAGACTTACATTAAGACAATTGTTTATGAGAATAGATGTGGGTAATTTGTTTTCATTTGATCTTCACGTTCCCACGTATATTCGGGTCCTCGCTGCGAGTTCCACCGCACTTTAACAATTGGTATGCGGCTACGTTTTAGCACTTTCATTTCTCGATCCATTACCTCTACTGGCTCTTCACTGAACTGAAGTTTTTCATCAATATGAATTTCTTCTAGAGGTACGATCAATGATTCATCAGTTAAGCATTTCTTCAGATTAGACACATGAAAGACATCGTGAATGTTACTGAGTTCAAGAGGTAATTCAAGTCTGTAGGCTACTGGTCCAATTCGTTCAAGAATTTTAAATGGCCCTACAAATCTTGGCGAAAGTTTAGCTCGTTTCCCGAATCTGAAAATGCCTTTCCAAGGTGACACTTTCAACATTACTCGATCACCTACTTGAAATTCGAGTGGTCTACGGCGATTATCAGCGTAACTCTTTTGACGATCGCGAGCAGCTTTGATTCGTTCCTGAATGAGTGCGATCTTGTCAGTTGTTTCCTGAATGAATTCTGGGCCGATGATTTGACTTTCACCTACCTCTGACCAACAGATAGGTGATCTACACTTCCGTCCATAAAGTGCTTCGAATGGAGCGCATTGAATACTGGTATGGTAGCTGTTATTGTATGAAAATTCAACAAGTGGAAGATGAATATCCCAGCTACCTCCAAAATCAATCACACAGCTTCTGAGCATGTCTTCAAGAGTTTGATTTGTTCGTTCAGTCTGCCCGTCAGTTTGTGGGTGATAAGCTGTGCTCATATTGATTTGCGTGCCCAGTGCGTTCTGAAGAGTTTGCCAAAATCGTGACATAAATCGACTATCCCTGTCAGAAATGATAGAGATCGGTACTCCATGTCGAGATACAATCTCATTAACATAGAGTTTAGCGAGTCGATCCATAGAATAATCTTCTCGGATGGGTAAGAAATGCGCAGATTTCGTAAGGCGATCAACGATAACCCATATAGAGTCATGATTACGTGATGTTCTGGGTAATTTAGTAATGAAATCCATAGAGATCTGATCCCATTTCCACATGGGAATCTCAGGTTGTTGTAGTAACCCAGAAGGTCGTTGATGTTCAGCCTTGACTTTGAGACATGTTAGACATCGATCCACGTATTCAGCTATGTGTTTCTTCAATCCAGGCCACCAGTAAAAGTCTTTAAGATCTTTATACATTTTATCAGCACCTGGATGAATAGAATACCTGGATTTATGCGCCTCATCCAAGATAATAGTTCGAGAGTTACCGAATAAGGGAACCCACATTCGGTCTTTGAAATACAATAGTCCATCGTCTTTGGTATCAAGTTTCTTATATAATCCTCTTAGTCCCTCAACAAAATAGTTCGTTGCTTGTAACGCTTGTTGCTGAGATTCTTTAATTTGAGGAATTAGACTAGTTTGAATAGTCATACCTAACGCTTTCACACGTAAAGGCTTGACTCGTTCCTTGCGACTTAAAGCATCAGCTACAACATTTGCTTTGCCTGGGTGATAACGAATCTCACAGTCGTAATCGTTCAACAGTTCAACCCATCGCCTCTGTCGCATGTTCAACATTTTCTGATCTAGAATGTGTTGGAGGCTTTTGTGATCAGTGTATATAATACACCTAGTTCCGTATAGATAATGTCTCCAAATCTTGAGTGCAAACACTACTGCACCAAGTTCTAGATCATGTGTGGTATAATTCTTCTCATGTACTTTCAGTTGTCGAGAAGCATAAGCAATTACCTTATCCTTCTGCATTAGAACACACCCAAGACCTTGACGTGAAGCATCACAATACACTGTGAAGTTATCAGTACCTTCCGGTAGTGTCAAGATAGGTGCATTACAGAGTTTATGTTTCAACAGTTGGAACGCCTCCTCCTGTTGAGAACTCCATATAAACGGTTGATTTTTCTGTGTCAATGTAGTCAGTGGCAAGGCTATCTTTGAAAAGTTCTTGATAAACCGGCGATAATAACCTGCCAACCCCAAAAATTGGCGTATTTCAGTTGGGGTTCGTGGTGTCTCCCATTGTTTCACCGCCTGAATCTTACTGGGATCCACTTGAATACCGTTTTGATTTACTACATGACCAAGAAATTGAACTTCTTGTAACCAGAACTCACACTTGGAGAACTTGGCATATAATTTTTCACGTGCCAAAAGTTCTAGAATTAATTTCAAGTGTTGAGCATGTTCTTGTTGATTTCGAGAATAAATAAGAATATCATCAATAAACACAATCACAAATTTATCCAGATAAGGTCTACATACTCGATTCATCAGATCCATGAAAACTGCTGGTGCATTTGTTAAACCAAACGGCATTACTAGAAATTCGTAATGTCCGTATCGAGTTCTGAAAGCAGTTTTAGGAATGTCATCATCATGAATACGTAACTGATGATATCCAGATCTTAAATCGATTTTTGAAAAATAAGTAGCACCTTGTAGTTGATCAAACAGATCATCGATACGAGGTAGTGGATAACGGTTATTGATTGTCAGTTTATTGAGTTCCCTGTAGTCAATACACATCCTGAATGAACCATCCTTCTTTTTCACAAAAAGAATAGGTGCTCCCCAGGGTGAGAAACTAGGTCTGATAAAACCTTTGTCTAACAGTTCTTGCAATTGACCTGAAAGTTCTTCCATTTCGGATGGTGCAAGCCGATACGGGGCTTTAGCAACAGGTGCTGCACCTGGAATTAAGTCGATTCGAAATTCAACTTGTCTCACTGGGGGTAATCCTGATATGTCCTCAGGAAAAACTTCAGGAAAATCCTTGACTACTGGGATATCTATGATTTGTTTGGGTGTAGAATTGTACTCAGTCACATGTGCCAGGAAAGCATAACAGCCTTTCCTTAAGAACTTCTGAGCTCGCATACAAGATATGATACCGAGTTTTCTACCAGCTCGTTCTCCTTGAACTATCAGTGTATTACCGTTAGGTAATGGAATACGGATCACCTTGTTTTGACAGACAACTTCCGCTTGGTTATTAGAAAGCCAGTCCATACCAACAACGACATCAAAGCTCCCAAGCTCAATAGGAAGTAAATCAATATCGAAAATATGATCATTCAAATTCAAGGAACATCCTTGAATAACCTTGTTTGTTTTGATCAACTTGCCGTTAGCAAATTCAATAACATAAGGAGTTTCTAGATCTACCGTAGGCAATGAAATTAATGATGCAAATTCAGGAGAGATAAAACTCTTATCCGCTCCTGTGTCAAACAAAACTGATGCGTATAGATTATTAAGAAGAAACGTACCAGTAACAATATTTGCATCATGTCTCGCCTCGGTCGCACCAATCTGAAAAGCTCTCCCCCTAGCTTCAGTTCCCGGATTGGTGTTATTGTTCGGACAGTTTCGTATGAGATGATCAGGGCTTCCACATTTGTAACATGACCGGTTGGTTTGAGTGGTTTGTCGTGGTGCTTGGTTTGGTTTCTGAGCAGGAAAGTTGCAATATTTAGCATAATGTCCAACTCGGTTACAGTTCAGACAAACAGGACATGGTCCCGTGTGATGGAGTGGACACTTATTGCATTTGGGCGCCTGCCCAGTATAAGTTTTCCTCTCAGGAACATTTGCACCATAGTTTTTCACAGTTGGCTTGCTCTGGATGGTCTCAGCCGGAGCCTTCGCCTTGGTTTTGCCAAACCACTTCCGTTTGGTACCTTTTGACACATTCGAGGTACCGACATCACTACGACTATGAACCGTCTGAGGTTTCAAAGACAGAGTACCACTCCTTACCGCCTCATTGGTAAGCTTAGTGGTCAAAAGAATGGTATGTTTCAGGGTTGTAGGTTCAGCAGCAGTCACCATTCCCCGGATCTGGGGAATCAAACCTTTAATGTACTTTTCGATCAAGGCTGCTTCCGTAGGAAACATGTCAGGAAGTAAACAAGTGAGTTCATGAAAACGATCGGTGTAAGCAAGACAGTCAGCACCGATCATCGAGTGATTCCAGAATTCCTCCTGGAGTTTTTGGATTTCAGTAATGGGACAGTATTCTGATCTAATCAGAGTTTTGAAATCATTCCAGCCCATTGAGTCGACTGTGGCTGAACCCAAAGTCTTGGCCTGAGTATTCCACCAGGTCAAAGCCGAGTCTTTCAAAGAACAGGCAGCATAAGACACCTTATGCTCCTCCAAACACTGACTGATTTTGAGTTTAGTTTCCATCTCCTCGATCCACCTTAAAAGACCAGCCGCTCCTTCTTTGCCAGTAAAAGTAGGAGGGTTACAGGAAGCAAAATACTTGTAAGTACATCCCTGTCGGGGTGGATCAGGAATAATGGTAGTTGTACCAGTAGTGGTACGAGTTTCAACGTGACCACCAGTAGCATTATGTTCAACATGATCGTGTTCCCCACCAGAACCTGCGGTGATATGTGGTTGGTGTTGTGTCAGAACACCACAAGCAGATAGTTGTTCACGCACAATACGAGCTATCATAGCTTCATTTGTTTCAGATCCGCTTGTACCAGCAGGTGGAACAATGCCTGCTCCAGGGTTCACTGGTGAAGTAGTATTCGTTTCCAAGTTCCCAGGTGGAACTACGTTCACTTCCGGATTAACCCGCGGATCCGGATTCGATTCAACATTCACAGGTGGAATTTGATTCGGTTCAGGGTTTGTAATGTTCTTAGCAGCTTTCTTAGCTGGTCGACCTCTTTTAGGAGCCATTAATCTGCTCACAAGCAGACAAATTCAGGTCAGTTTAAGAACATTAAAGATATAACCCGTTCTATCACATAAATACAATCCCATTCAGTTACACTGAAAATTTGTATTAAAATGTGATATAAGAATACAGTATAACTACATGAATTCAGTCCAGACATGTTCACATTACACACAGATCACACAATTGTTCGTAGTTATACTTAGCCCTGTTATTTCAAAAACATGTTAGAGTCTTACCCAGCTCATTGCATTGCAACACATGTTTTAAAGATATGTTCATACAGGACTAGGATATGTTCTCAGTTCATGCACTAAGTTCTCATACAAATATTAGATATGTTCTCGTACAGTATGGCTCTCGTACTGTACTTTAGTTACAGACACATTCACAATTAGATACGTTCACATTTCAGACATGTTCTCGTACAGTATGGCTCTCGTACTGTACTTAAGTTACAAATATATTTGCATACAGTATTGCTCCCGTACTGTATTTCAGCAAAATATATTTTAGTTCGATATATTCGCATACAGTATTGTTCCCGTACTGTATTTCAGCGAAATTTATATATTAGTTCAACATGTTCTCACACAGAAAAATTAATTATAGTTCACACACAAAGTTCATTGTACAAACAGATATACAAAAACACCCATATATTACAGTACCATAGTTTTATACATACCAAGTTTCGATACAACCAAAAGTCATAATATACCAACCTAACAACATCATACACTACAACTCACAAACTCGGGATCTGTTCATACCAAAATATCCCGCTCTCATAACTACTGATCACTCTATATCACATCATATGTACAACAAGATCATAACTGCTCGGTCCCCTGATCAGCCCTCACCGCAGAAAATACCATAACCCGTCCAACACCATGGCTATAATGACCAACCCTATAGCCACACATAATAACCTAGCCTCTAAGATCATGCCCTCTAGCACTCCCATCATCACTCCTCTCATCACTATCACTCGCTGCCAGAATGCAGCTATCATCCACTGAATCATGGTTCTCCTCATCCTCTCCTCGATCATAGCCCGCCAAGCTTGCGAGCCAGCATCCAGTGCATTCATCTGTTCCATCAACAACAGATGAGATGTGAGTATCTTGAACACAGTGGTACGTGTATCTTCCCCAGGAGCACGAGACTCCTGTAACTCTAGTCGAGTCCCCTGAAGATCTAAAGTCACCTGGCGAAGCTGTGCCCTAAACTCCGCCTGCTGTGAGGACTCTCCTACCTCATGTACAGTGTCAGGCTCATCCCTAGGCGCCATCTGACGTCTAATAGGAAGACCTGTCGTCTTGCGAGCTTGGCCTCGCATACGTCTGAGTCCATCCCATGCTGGAGCTCTCGGTGGAGATGGCATAGATACTGGTTCAGGTGCTGGTGCTGGTGCTGGTGGTGTCTGTGGTACAGGTGCATCAGCCTGAGAAGCAGCTGCAGATGCCTCCGATGGATCGGAGTCAGAACCCGAACTTGAGCTCGGGGTATCGTCTAGTATCACGTAAGGAAACCGCTGATAAATGTATCTCTCTCCTTGGTCTGCCATCACTGTATAAACAGAATACTCGAATCAGTATCATGAAAAAATATATTGAATAATAACATTCAACATACACATGATGTCCGACGTTTTCCCTATACTAACACAACTATTCGTCTTTATAGTTATTGAGGTTCTGCTTGAATTAAAGTAAACTACAACGCACAAGTGTTGCAAATTCCAGTTGTGCTGGCCAGTCAAAACTGTAATTTGTACTACTTGATTATTCTGGCTTAATTCAAAAACAAGTTTTGTTCAATTGTAATGTTCGGTGCTCTCTGTGTTACTATACGAGCCTATGGTTATAGTCTAGGTCTCTAAGTCAACCTAATTCTCTATAACCTGTGGCTCTGATACCACCCAGTCACACCCCCACCCCTCGTCACCTCATGTCTGGTCTGACGTCACCGAACCGGTTGCGGAAGCATAGTGGTGATGTCTCCGAGGTGAGGGGTGACTTACTTGAACCGATATCATATCATAAGCACACAGATTAACTTAAAATAAATACAATACAGGGTTTCGTCATTACAATCAGTATCATAATTTACAACTAAGTTTATTACACAACTGACTTATTTAATTACTAGTGTTTGAAGTGCTGCCTCACCGAGTGTCACTGTCTTCCTGCAAAAAGATTTAAATTTGAAACGTCAGCACAAAGCTGGTGAGTTCGATAGTTCAATTTAAAACAATATGATATGATAAGCACGTTCTCAAAAGTTCAGTTCTGGATAACCATGGGACCCGTATCTAGTTCCTTTCGGACGTCTAGTCTGTCTCAAGATATTACCCGTCGGTACATATCTTAATGCCTCATTATCTTAATGTCTATCATACCATTAAGAAGTTCAGGAAACAGATAACAAACATTCACACAAGGGGAGATGCAATCCTCCCAGCGAATGGGGTGTCAACCAATAGTACTATCAATGTTTTCTGCTCGGCCACACATGGGTTCACTAGATACAGTTCAGAAATGAGGACTTTCAGTTCCATGATAGAGTTCAGTCTACAGGCAAAATCCCATGAAATCCCACAAAATCACATGAAATCACACAGATATCATTGATGCATATCATATGTTCAGACAACAGTTTGCAGAGTTACCCCGATGTTTATAAAATATTAAAAATTAAAAGGGGTTGTACGAAACTCACCTGATGATATAAGGGTAGCAGAGTATCACCAAACTGATAGTATATAGATGATTCTGCATTTAGTTATCTTTAATAAGTTATTTATGTTCTAGTTTACTGATTAGATCCTTCTGAACGTTCAATGTCAAAGACATTGCTTAGTAAATCATCAACTCGATATTAATTATGTATTTAATTAATTTAAGGTTATATCATACAATTTATGATAATGTAGGAACCTACATTGCATTAGATTCCTAATTCAAAGTTGATGACACTCTAGATTAATCAGAATAATCTCAGATTAACCAAATAGTTAATGTTGTTGATTATAATGCTAAAACAGTTTCTAGATGATTTAATGGCTTAGGAGTGATTAATCCTTATTATTGATTACCCAAATATCATGAAATATCACAATGTAGCATCAGAATAGGTGAAATAACCAGATTTAACATACTAATCTGACTGTTATCACAAACATCAGATAATCATTCCAATGAGTATGTTAATGATTATGATTAGTTTGAAACACTTGGATTTAACCTTTGTATTTCAAAGATTAATCAAACTAATCACCTACATTGTCATAATCAAATGGTTTAAACCATTATAATCATAGTAATGATTTCATGAAAATCGGGCATTACAACGAATCAAAACAAGGATTTAACCGTTAGAACTTCGTGTTCTTCGTTTATAATCAATCCTAGCCATCATCTAGGCAATAATCAACAATCCTAACTATCTCATTACGTTCAAAATCAAGATCTAATCAATCAAAATCAAACTAGAAGGTTAAAACGAACCGTTACCTGATCTAACGAAGTTCTGCGGTTAAAACAACGATCGGGACTTGAAAACACGATCCGTGGTGCGATCCGTACGTTTAATGACCTTCAAAATGGATTTAAGATGAAGAAAACTGGTTCTTGTACGTCTGGGGTGAAGAAATAATCGAGTAAAAACGTATTTTGAGACTTCCCAAGCGATCGGATCACTTTAACACAATTTTAGCCGACATAGGTCCTGGGGCGTACCGCCCCAACTGGAGGGTTGGGGTGGGGCGTAGCGCCCCACGTCACCTTTCGTCACCATTTTGATTTTAAACTTCTTTTCGCGATTCCGGGAGCATACGAACTCCGTTTTGCGCGCGGTTTTCGCCCACGTTCATCATTTTTCACATACTATCAATCCCCAATAACAAAAGTTACTAAATCCTCGTGGGTTTCAAGCACGACCAAATGTGCTCACGTCATTAATGCCGAATTCTTCGTACGCAACTGTCACAGGTGGAGGTGGTGTGTGCTGAGTAGGAGGTGGAGTGGGCTGAGTAGGAGGTGGAGGTGGCGGAGACTAAGTAGGAGTCAAAGAGGACGATCCCGCTTGGACATCATCTTGTGCCTTTTCGTCTATGGTGAAGACTCAAGAGTCGGCATGTAGTCTGTGTCCTGAATGTCTTCCCGTTCAGCTCTGATCAATGGTGGGATGACCGGCTCTTTCTCTCAAATCAAAATCTCTTCACCAGATGATGATGAAGACTCAGAAACATGTTCCTCGGCAGCCGTACCGGTCTAAGTGCTTGTGCCAGTAGGAGGGATGTCATGCTCTTCGGCAACGATAGCTATCGGTGTTCCTTGCTCCTCCATGACTGCATCTTCACCAACAAACCTCCCAAACTTGATCAGAGGTCGTTCCCCGACGTATTGCTTCTTTCCTCATTTGTTCATCATCATGTATGAGAAAATGTCTTCTCTCACCCTCTTTATCCCGAGAGTATCAATGGTGGGAACAAGGTTTGGATGTCTCTTGTTGATGACGATCTATATAAAGCGGGGGAAAGCCAGAAATCTTTCCTTTCTCTTTCTTTTGATATTGGCATGCATGTCTCGAAAGATCATCCTGGAGTAGTTGAAATCAATACCCAAAGCTAAAGCCACAATACATGAGCTAAGGGTTTGATTCAACACATCAAATCTACCTTTCCTCCTAGACAAACAATGGGTCACGACATGTGCTAGATATCTCCAGTAAGGGTACAGTAACTTCTTCTCTGTGGGAGGATAGACACCCTCATGACCCATCTAATAAACCGTCCTGTGAACCAAGTCATGATCGAGTTCAACAGGGTCGGTTGCCTTATCGCCAATTTGAAGGCACTCCTTTAGAATCTGCTAAGTAATGATGACTGGCTAGCCTTCAACTTTGCCGATCAAACTAAATGTGCCATTAGCTTCTGTGCGCTCAGTAATCGAGTTCCAGAAGTCCTGGATGAACTTAGATGTGATCTCTGGATGCTCCATGATCGCGTAGTTCACTGGAGATAAAATCAGTCCTTCCATTAAGCTTCTGAACATCAATGCTTCTCTGGTGGATCTCCGACATAAGCGGACATGTTATGGTCCGAGACAAATCTCAAGTCAGCCATCTGAAATAAAACAACGTGTAGTTAGTCATAACTGAAATAAAAAGTCAAAGGTCAAAAGTCAAAGTCCAAGTACAGGTTAAAAGAGTTAGACAAAAACACAAAATCGGAAACAGTTCAAGGCATTTATGGAGTTCACGAATTTTGAAGTGTTCTCGAAATTTAGGTTAGTATTTGAAATTAGAGTTGTATTCGAAAACAGTCGTAATCGAAAATGATCTGTATTTGAAAATTTTCATACTCGAAATTTGTATTCGAAATTAGTATTCGAAATTCAAATTTTCGAGAACACTAAGAACATTATAACTCCTTCAATTTTGCTCCTTTAAACACCATATTATACTCGAAATGCTCGGAATTAGAAGGCGACCAACATATAAGAAGATCCCTTTCTAATTTTGAAGTTTCGAGGTGATTTGTCCAAGATTTCCTCTGTTAACGGAACAGAGTACTTGAAAGGTGTTTTTGGCCCATAACCTTTTATTTAGCGGTCAAAACTTGTTCAAAATCTATACCTAGGGTCGTCTTTGTGTGATCTACAATATAGTCAGAGTGGATTTTGAAAACTGTGCACGAAAATCGAGTTCTCCTAAGAGAGATAAAATCGTATACGAAATCAAATGGTACTCGAATTTGTCCATACTCGGACTATTTATAGGCGGATTTTCGAGTATACGATTTTCGTGTACTCGAAATCAAGTATAATTTTCGAATACGCAAAATTTTGAGTAAATTATTTTTTCAAAGTTTTCTAACTTTTTCTGAATAAAATAAAATAAAATAAAATAAAATAAAATGAAATAAAATAAAATAGAATAAAATAAAATAAAATAAAATAAACTCAGAAACTTTGGACGAGTTCAAAGTTGAGTCGGGTCAATTTTGTGGGATCAAATCTGTATCAAAAATTTGACCACTTTAAAATAATTTCTTATGAAACTCAATTTTAAAATAATTATACCCCACCAATAATTTCCACTCCTTTATCCATAATTTCAAAAATAACACTTATGATCAAAAGTTTTTTAACGGTTTTTCTGAAACTACTTTTGGGAAGTTTATGAACTATCAGACAACGAAACCAGATCAACATGCAACTTATCAATTTTGTGAAATCTTTTGTTTCAAACTTTGATTGTGTTTCAACGAACTTAAAACGTTTTAACAGAGTTTAAGATGAGAAAAGAAAAGAACACATCGATTATATTAGAATCAAGAACAAGAAGGGGTTTTATCATCTTTGTGCTCATTGGCATCTTTTACTTTACTGATCTGCAGCCACATTGGCCTTAACGTCACACATCAGGTCTTTGCTTATGCAAAACAGAGTGTGCTTCAGTAAGTATTTTCCGCTCTTTGTTTGCACAAAACATGGAAAATTCCCGAGTTTTTCAAAACAATTTCAAGTTTAGCGAAACATAATATTGCTTTGACATAAAGATCTACGCAAAAAGTCAAATAGTTGTTGCATCTTACCTGTTATCTGATTTTCCTTACTTCTCACTTATTTATATATTTAATATTTTGAATGATCATGTCCATTTATTTCATTTGGAATTACTTGTTTTAACTTCTTAGTGAATTATAGTTATCCAAAGTTGTTATTCTTTAGAAATTACTTTTAGTTAGTGAATTTCTTAGTGTTAGAAATCATTTCACTTCCCTAATTGAACCACTTCACTTGACCATCCAAATCAAAATCTTTTTGTATTTTCTTAAATTTTGAAAATGTAAAATGTTTTTGTTGTTTTCTTAAAATTCACTCCCCCTAAACTTGTAGGTCATCTTAGACTGACTCAAAAACCAAAATCTTTTTGTTGTTTAGTAAATTTTGACTCAAAGACCGAAAATCTTTTTGTTGTTTTTGTAAATTTTCTCCCCCTGAATTTGTGAAAAAAAAAGTTAAAGTAAAACAAAACACAAATTTTACAGTATTTACAAAACTGTTTTAATCAAAACTTATTAGTTTGAGAGAGGCAACGAGATGGTGAAATCGAGCTGTGTCGAACGGTTTTGTGAAAAGATCCGTCAGATTATCATCTGTGTGGACCTTTTCAAGATGAATCAGTTTCTGTTCGAAACAGTCTCGGATAAAGTGAATCCGGATGTCAATATGTTTAGTTTTGGAGTTTCGTACCGGATTCTTGACGATCTGAAGGGCAGCTTCATTATCACAATAGATAGGAGAGTCAAGAAACTTCAAACCGTAATCGAGGAGCTTCCGCAGTGGAGGTTGACACGGTTGTCTGTTTCTTGCATTGCCAAGAGACAAGGCGATCTCCTAAGTATTGGCATCCTCCCGTGGTTGATTTCCTGTCTAAGTTACAACCACCTAAATCACTGTCAGAGTAAGCATGTAGAAGAAACTCAGAGTTCTTATGGTACCACAAGCCGAGACGCGGTTTCCCGATAAAGTAATGAAAGATCCTCTTGACAGCAATCAGGTGAGAGGCCTTCGAATTTGCTTGATATCTGGCACACTGAGATAAGGAGAACATGATGTCTGGTTGGCAGCGGTCAGGTACATCAATGAGCCAATCATCGAGCGGTAAAGGTGCTGATCAATTTCTTCACCATCGGAACCCGAAGTTAAGACCAGATGAGCAGCCGTAGGAGTGGATGCAGGCTTTGATTCTAGCATCTTGAACTTTGTTAGAATATCGGTAACATGTTTGCCTTGATGTATTAGCACGCCCTTCGGATCTTTCTTTACCTGAAGACCTAAGAAGAAGGTCATTTTTCCCATCGCACTCATCTCAAACTTCTTCTTCATCACAGCTTCGAATTCTTTGCATAGGACCGAGCTCGTGGAACCAAAAATAATGTCGTCCACATAGATTTGGACGAGAATCAAATCATTCATATCCTTGCGAATGAACAGAGTCTGGTCAATGGCCCCATGGGTATATCCATGAGCAAGTAGATGATCTGTAAGAGTAGCATACCATGCTCGAGGTGCTTGATGAAGACCATAGAGGGCTTTGTCTAACTTGTAGACATAGTCAGGATGCTGCGAATCCTCGAACCCTGGGGGTTGGCACACATATATCTCTTCTTTGACCTTTCCATACAAGAAGACAGTCTTCACATCCATTTGATACACAGTGAAGTTCATGTAGGAAGCGTAGGCCAAGAAGATCCATATAGCTTCAAGTCTTGCGACCGGTGCATAGACTTCTTCGTAGTCGATCCCCTCTTGTTGGTAGAAACTCTTAACTACCAATCGTGCCTTATTCCTGATGATTACCCCCGAATCATCCCTTTTGTTTCTGAAGACCCATCTGGTTCCAATTGGCAGCTTCCCTTTGGGCAATGGAACCAGATTCCACACCTTGAGCTTCTGAATCTACATCAACTCTTCTTGCAACACCTCGACCCAGCTTGACTCCTTAAGAGCCATCTTGATATTCTTGGGCTTGACCTGCGAAATAAAACAGGAATACAAACAAGAATTAATCTGACATGATTGACTTCGTGAGATAGTGCTTTTAGGAGAAGGTGTTCTAAGCTGGAATGGACCGGTTCCGTGTGAGAACTCCTTCTGAAAGATGTCCAATAATGTTTTCCACAGGATGATTCTTGTTGATGCTTAAGGTTGGCACTTCCTCCACAGCTAGATTGTCTAGCAGGTTGCTGATGTGGTTCATCTGATCTTCATTGGAGAAAGAGAGGTTGTCAACTGGAGCGGTTTCACTAGCTTTGGCTCCATGATCCACACAATGTTCCTAAGGGATGTGGTCTGAGAACAGTGGATTATCAAAAGTTTGATGGGAAGAAGAGGAAGCCTAATCTGTCTGTGGGATTGGCTGAACTGACTGAGAAGTATCCGGATATGATGGGATGACTTCATTGATTGGGGTTGACTGAACTGGAGGAGCTTGATCATACATGACTGGAGGGTCAACCATTAGAAGCTTGGGATCACATGGAACGTAGTCAACCCGATAGTCTATGTCATCACCCTTGTAGAAGTTGTCAGTTGGCTCAAATAGTGCTGCACTCTCTGATGTAGTGTTGAAGAGCTCGAAAGTGGAATCACACTGAAATAACCAGTTTGGACCAGAACCGGCATCGATGTTATTCATTTCTTGCCAATCGATAAAGTATGACTCCACAATCGATAAAGGGCTCATCAGCCTTGTCATCAAACTTATGATTCGGCTCAATATGGAGGATAGTGCACGGACACCCGAACGACTTGAAATGACCAACTTTTGGATTCTGGTTGAAGAAAATCTCATAGGGAGTCTTCTGGTGGCATTTGTTCAACAGTGCTCCATTTTGAACATAGCAAGCTGTGTTAACAGCTTCAGCCCAGAAGAATATTGGCAGTTTGGACTCTAACAGCATGATCCGTGTAGCTTCGATAAGCATTTTGTTCATTCTTTCAGCAATTCCATTTTGCTGAGGTGTACGAGCTGCACTATACTGCCGAGCGATTCCCTTATCATCGTAGAAATCAATAAGTGTCTAATTTCTAAACTCAGTGTCGTTGTCAGTTCTGATCACCTTAACCTTTAGATTCTTCTGATTCTCGATTAGGGTGATAAACTTTTTCAGAATCTCTGGTGTCTCATCTTTCTTGGCCAGAATGAACACCCAAGTAAATCTGGAATAATCATCTGTCACAACCAGACAATATGACTTCTTCTTTATGCTCATAACATTGACTGGTCCAAAGAGATCCACATGAAGAAGTTGCAGAATTGATGAGATAGAGTTGAACAATTTAGGCTTGTGGGGTCTCTTGTGTTGCTTCCCCATGGCACGCGCGATGCACTTCTCATTAGCGGAGAAGCCTTTAGAAGGTAAGCCAATGACGTGAACTCCCTTAGCAAGTTGGTTGAGATTCTTCAGGTTGACGTGACCCAGTCGGCGATGCCAAAGTAGACAGTCATTCTCTGATGCCTTTGAGAACAAACAGGTGTTCTCAGTGAATGCATCTGAATTCATATTAATGATGTAGGCATTGTTGATTCTCAGAGTCCTCATCAAGATCCACTTCTCTGGCACAACAAATCCGGGCTTTAGAATGAGACACTCCTTGTTTTGGAAGTGTGTTGAGAAGCTCCTGTCACATATTTGAGAAACACTCAACAAACTATGATTGAGCTCCTCAACGTAGTACACATCCTCAAAACTTAGAGTTCTGTTTGTGTCTGTGCCCTTCATACTTATCTTTCCTCCCTTGTCTCCTGCAAATGAGACATATCCTTCATTGAAAGGTGTGACTTCATGTAACTGAGAGAAATCCCCCTTCATATGCCGGGAGTAGCCACTATCCACATACCAAACATTTTTAGGCTTATTTCGCCGTCCCTGCATCACACACACAATCAATGAGAAATGGGTACCCAAACCATAACAGATTTAGGTACATGCGGAACAATGGATCCCTTCTTGATAATCCCTTTGGGGCTAGATTGGTTTGGCCTTGATAATTTTGGGCCTTGCACTACTGCCAAGATCAACTGGTTTTAAATGTGGTTTCATTGGTGGTTGATTCTTCCACTGTGATTTGCTTTTAGTTTTAAAAGCCTTTGATTTTTGCTTATGAAAACCATATTGATTTTGTTTAACTGGTTTAGCCTTCTTCGTAGTGTGAGGATTCTGAGGTATCTTCTGAGGTGTCACCCTAGGCTTTGAGGATTGGTCAGTCCTCATTGATCTTTTGGTAGGTTTAGCCTTGGGTGTGACCTTCTGATTCTTCCGATAGAAGAACTCAGTAAGTCGGTGCAGACAATTTTTGGCAATGTGGCCTGGTCTACCACATGCAAAGCATCATACCTTTTCATGAAATTATTTTGGGTCAAATGGCTTTACATCACAATCACCATGACCAGAGGAAGTACTAGTAGAGGCATGTTCCAATGACCCGGTTGGAACAAAAGGCTCATAGTTAGGGTTCAACTTTGAACCTGCCTCTTTGGTGATTGTGGAATGAGCCATGTTCACCTGATTCAAAGATGAAGAAGTTGATACCAAAACATCATCATTAGTTTTCATAAAAGTAGAATTGAAATTATTAAACATTTCATTCGGTTTGATTTTAATTTCATCAATAGATGTGTTGATGTTGGGCATGATGGAGTAGTTTTGGTTAAATGGAGGTTTCCCCTCTGTAAAACCGAGCCCAATTTTCTCCTTTCTCCTACACTAGACATCAATCATATTGGCCACCATAGTAGTAGCATACTCATATTTCTCAGCTTGAATTTTAGTTTGGTTCAATTGAGACATAAGATGCTCCAACTCTGAAGTGAGTTCATCTATCCGACGCCTTGCGTCCCGATAGTTGGACTCTTTATCACTTAAAAATTCTTTTAATTGTGAAATGTCACGCCTTTCAGCATCAAGTTTTTTCTTGAAAAGAGCTTCATTTTTGAGAAATTCAGAGTTAAAGTACTTAAGTTTGGTGACCTCTTTGATTAAGTCCTCATTGTGAGAACGGTACTTAAAAACTTTATCAATGCAAGAAGTGGAGCATAGATTTTCAGTTACCTCAGTGTGCTTTTCATCCAATTCTGCCATAATTGTGTGGCTTAGGGTCATCTTTAGCTCTTGTACTTGATCACTCCAATCATAGGAGCCTGTTTCCTAAGTCACTAGAGCTTTGGATGTACTAGCACCTCCCCCAGCAGCAGCCTTCTCATCCGGCTTCTTCGAACCCTCCTTCACCACCTTTGGTTGTTTGCAATCCCTTGCAAAGTGACCTGGCTAGTCACAGTTGTAGCATCGCAGCTTTGATTTATCAAATCCTAGCTTCTTCGTTGGGTTGTTGCCGAAACTGTTCCGTCCATATTTCTTGATGAACTTCTTGGCACAGAAGACTGCCATGGCCATTTTCCAAGAAATATCCATCTCTTTCACATCTGTCAGATTAATCTGCTCTAAATTATCTTGAGTGTGATTGGCCGGTGCCAACTCTCCAGCAATAAAAGCGTTGTAACTGTTCATAAATCCCTTGAACAACATCAGATTCTCTTCACTTTCTGGGCTAACCTTGGGTACTGAACTAACTTGCCCTGAAGAGAGGAAGGCAGTCTCAAATGGAACAGATTGTGATGAAGGGACTTGATAATGTTGAGATCCAGATGCTTGAAAATTGATGGCTGACAAAAGGGCAGCATTCTCTGATGCAGGTGCAATGCCCATAGAGCTAGCATGATTGAGGGTGGGCTCTTTGCTTGTCATCCGTGTCATAGGATTTGGATGGTGGTGCAATTGGAATTCCAGTTATATGGTAATGAGTTCAAGAGCTTTTTATTGACTTCTCCCTTAGACATCTCGATTCCTGCACTGGTCATCTCAGTCATAAGATGTGTGAATCGGTTCAGTTGAGCTTCCAATGACTCTCCCTTGACATGGTTGAACATGTTGAACCTTTGTGTTAACATATTCTTGTGACTTTCTCACGTGTCTTCATTTCCATCGAACCTTTCCACCAAAGCATCCCATAACTGCTTAGCAGTTTGATGCTCCTTGAACCCGTGAGCACGTCAGTTGACAACGCCATGGTATTTGATGTGTATGCCTTATCATCTTTCTCTTTCAAAAGAATGTCGTTTTCCGTGTATAACTCCAGGTTCTTGGGAATGAGTCTGTTTAGTTCACTTTGGTACATAGGCACATACGAGTCTTCTTCAATTGACCTCCACAACTTCGGGTCCGTGTACCTGATAAACGATTGGAACCTGAATTTACAATCCTGGAAGTTATCTCCTGACATGAGCCTAGGTGGCTTGGTTCCGGTTCCGATCTCATTGTCTAAGTTGAGCAGGTTTGTAACACCCCGACCGATGGCGGAAACGTCGGGATGCCACGAGGGATGAGTAGATTGTTCATAAGCTCGTGGGCATCTAATTAAATCATCACATATCAATTAATCAACGAAATTAATTACACAAAAATCATGTCCATCATGAATTAGTTACAGCAATTACACAAAATATTTAGCCAAACTAACTAAACTCTAGTCTTCAGATTTTCAGTTATTTTAGCTAAGTCCAAGAATCTAAGTGATGATGTTCCAATTAATGTAGAGCTATCCTACTCTACCTACTTCTTCTCGTTCCCTGAAACATGTAGAAAATCAAGTGTCAACTACGAAGTAGTTGGTGAGTAATCATAAGTTTTTATGTTTCAGAAAGAGTTTTCAAGTGTTCATAAAAGTTTATAGCTTTTAAAAAAATTACACATGCGCACCTGTGAGGTAATTCAAAACTGTCAAAACCCAACAAACACACAAACACAACAATCATATAATTCAAACAGTCACAGATAATCACCCACATATATTCAACCAATCTCAACCAGTCACAAATCAATCAATAATCAATATTCATCATAATCATCTCAATATACGTTACCGCGGAGGACCTCAGTCAACTCAATCAACGGCGGAATCATCGTGGAGGACCTCGGTCAACTCGACCAACGATATTCCTATAAGTGTCTTCATGCACTGCGGAGGACAGTAGTCAACTCAACCAACAGTGGAATCACTGAGGAGGACGTTAGTCAACTCACCAACAACAACTCAATCATCGTGGAGGACCGAAGTCAACTCAACCAACAATGACTCACGGAATAGTAATAATCCATATCAATCCATCAATAATCAATGATAATTCAATAATCTGAATATCATAATGATAAACCAGGTGTCACCCATGTGTTATCAAAATAATGTTTTAAATATTGGTATACATGCTTCACCTTCGACTTGAAAATAAAATAGTTTAAAAAGGAGGTTATGAGAACTCACCTGAATTCCTTAGAATTAGTGTTTGTAGTATGCGTGCTCACGTATGTCAAATCAAAAGCAACTCAACAATCTGTATTTAATATGTGTTTGTGTTCATAAGTATACACATTTCATTTCCCATAAGTGTTTACTTTAAACTCGTAAAGATTTCATTAACTTAGTTTATTTTGCCTAAGTTAAAATGAAACGCTAAAGATTTTATAAATAATCATTATTAACATGTAATTTAACTTGTCGGTTTAAATCATTTAATAATGATAACTAGTTGTGTTATCTTATGTGTGTTCCCATAGATATGTATACTCCAAGGTGATGACCTTAATCACACACTTATCTATACATACCTAATTGCATACTTGTTCATTCAAATTGACTACCAAGATTTAAGTTATTGAAATCTAAATTAAATTAAAAAAATGATAATTATGTTATCCACATAAAATGTTCAAATTATGTAAGTTCATAACTTAAAACTTATATACAATATGAAAAGGTGGTAGTCTTAAAATGTCCATGCATGCATAATCCTCTGTTTATCCCAACATTTTATGTGTTGGTGAAACCCTACTTTTGGTTCATAACTATATTCGACAGTTCTAGGTCCAACAAACCATGATTCGATAATTACTTAGGTTTGATTTATATTGGGGCAACGAACCTCTTGGCAGAGGATATAGGTTCGGCTCAACTACAGTTCATAGCCCCTAGGTTTGTTAGCCTAGGTTCGGCTAAAAGAAACAGATTGTAGGCTAGGGTTCGCAGCATGTGGTTTCCAGGTTCGTGACATCCTTAGTTCGCGTGAGTGCTGAGGTTCGGCTGAGTCAAGAAAAACCCTAGGTTCGTTCGAAACAAAGGTTCAGCTTCCATGGGGTTCGTGGCACAACATGAGGGTTCGTGGTTTAATAGGTTCGTGGCTCATCAAAGATTCCAGCCAATCTATTTATCTCAAACTATTTGATCAAGTTTAGCACATCACATTTACATTGTTCTCACACTTATTTCATTAAAAATCCTTAAGTTAAAACTTATTCTTTTCATAAAAAGATTGCAACTTATCAACTCGCATGCATGCACTTAGATAATACCATGATCCTTTTCTCCCCATTCTTTGGTTTTCTATTACCCTAGTTTAACATTTTTATCGGTTTCACCCTTATTCCAGCGAACCTAAGGCCGGACCACCCTTAGGTTCGTCTAGCCCCTAGAGGTTCGTTCGAAAGAGCTGGTTGGGCCAAGGTTCGGCCGAAGGAAAGAGCTTCGGCTAAGGTGCTAATAGGTTCGCCCCTACCCAGGTTTGTGGGTAGGGTTCGCTGCCAAAATCTTTAGGTCGCTGCACTCCAAGGGTTATAGGGTTCGGCCAAACCAAAGAGAGGTTCGGCTATAGCCTGGTTTCACTAGGGTTCGTCCAGGGAGGAAGGTTCGGCTCTTAAAGGTCCGGTTGGCAGGTGGTGTGACTAGCAACAGGTTCAGCTGGCAGGTGGTGGGACTAGCAACAGGTTCGGCTGGTAGGTGGTGGGACTAGCAACAGGTTCGGCTAATCAGGAGGAGGTTCGTTAAGCCTCAATAGGTTCGGCTCCTTTCCTGTACAACTGAAACAGGTTCGGCAGACCTATACCTCCTTCATCTCCTTCGCGAACCTGTCAGTCCATGGCTGTCCACCATCGGTTTCATCGCATCTCAACAGTCGTAGGTGTATCTATGATCTCTTCATGCTCACACACATGTACTTTTAGGGTTTTCAATGTATATAAACTTGTTTAAAACATAGGGATCTAACTTATTTAATATTTAGAGTGAGAAACTAATAGAAAACTCACGATTTACTTCTATATGTCGCCCAAACTCCAAGCTTTTTCGTGTAATCTTGATCTACTCAGTTGTGTGGTCGATTTGAGACAAACATCTTCCAAAATGGTTGAGAATTGGTGAAGTTATTGTAGAGAGAAGTTGATGAGGGAGTGAGTGACGATTTTTTTTGTAGGTTTGAGAGAGAAAATGTGTTATTGCAATTGAAGAAGGAGAAAAAGAAAATGGCTTTTATAGCCCGGGTTCTCCTCATATTTTCGGTCTCGTTTGATACGCGATAAAAAAAATAAAAATTATGAAATGCTCGGTTTTAATTCGTAAATGGGTTTTGAAACATAAAACATATAAATAATTATATTTCGTTTTCATAATAATGATCTTATTTAAATATCGTTATGTCGTAAAACGGTTTCGTTGAATTATTTATTTAAATTGATTATTTAATAAAACCAGTCGTTCAAATTTGTTTCAGGTTGTGATTCCTAATAAAAGTTATTAGTTTCCATCTATTAATATCATCAATTATTATTTCGTTATCTCGTCGAAACGCTTTACTCACGTATGTATTCGTAAAGGTCGTCACATTTCCGAATCCGACGCTCGTATCGTATTTTGATTCGATTTACGATTTATGGAATATCGTTTCAGAATATTATTCCTAATAATTATAGTCGAGTGAATTGTCACCCACGCGAATACATTATTAAGTTAATATCTCTGAATTAATATTCGCGTTTAAGTTATGTTCGTAACCTCAATATCGCGTAATTATTTCCAATAAAGCTTTCATTATTTTATTAACTTTATTATTATAAATCCCAATCCAAAACCCACTAAACCATATCACTGACACATCCATGATAGACCGAAATATGCATATGTATAGGGCATATGTAGGGGTCAGTCGCAACTGCCCCAGCCACCGTCCCACCGCTATTTCAATAAACCATGACCATGTGTCCTTGACTATGTTTAGTAACCAAACCATGACACACTCCAACTTCCTTTCCATTCAAAACCATAAACCATAATCTGTGTATTCAACTGCGATAAACTCTCTGGTTCTGTTTAGTTGTGTTTCAACTAAACTCCCCATGGTTTATGTAAATAATAATATGTTCTCAATATGTATGCCAATATCAATAATATCATCCAATAATTTATTATCATTAATAATTATCATATCAGGTTGTAACAGTACAGTCGTACATGTACGGACAACCTGAAATACGGTGATGTTACAGTCTCCCCTAGTTAAGAGAATTTCATCCTGAAATTCAACTTGGAGTAACCGTAGTGAATAAATGTGGGTACTTAAGCTTCATCTGATCTTCTCGCTCCCAGGTGAATTCCGGACCACGCTTCGACTCCCAACGTATTTTGACAATTGGAATTCTACTGCGTTTGAGCTTTTTAACCTCACGATCCATTATCTCAACTGGTTTTTCAACAAAGTGCATGTTATCATCAATGCGAATGTCATCTAGTGGTACCAGAAAATCCTGATCAGCTAAGCACTTTCTCAAATTGGACACGTTAAACGTCGGGTGCACATTACTAAGTTCAAGAGGAAGTTCCAACTTGCAGGCGACTTTCCCGATCCGTTCAAGGATTTTAAAAGGGCCCACATAACGTGGAGCAAGTTTAACCTTCTTCTCGAATCGTACCACTCCTTTCCAGGGCGATACTTTAAGTAATACCATATCATCAACTTCAAACTTTAAAGGTTTCCTTCGTTTGTCCGCGTAACTTTTCTGTCGACTACTTGCAGCTAACAGATTGTCACGGATCTGGCGGATCTTGTTAGTCGTTTCTTGAATAATCTCGGGACCAGTGATCTGCGATTCGCCGACCTCGGTCCAACAAATAGGTGACCGACACTTTCTGCCATAAAGAGCTTCAAACGGTGCCATACCAATGCTCGCATGATAACTATTGTTATAGGAGAACTCGACTAATGGTAAATGGCTATCCCAATTTCCACCGAAGTCGATGACGCAAGCTCTCAACATGTCTTCCAATGTTTGA
Source organism: Mikania micrantha (assembly GCA_009363875.1). NCBI lineage: Eukaryota > Viridiplantae > Streptophyta > Magnoliopsida > Asterales > Asteraceae > Mikania > Mikania micrantha. Next base: position 22,643,449 of record CM018687.1, on the reverse strand, counting down.
ATAGTCCGCTCCGTTTGGCCATCCGTTTGAGGATGATAAGCGGTGCTAAGATCCAATCTTGTTCCAAATGCTTCATGAAGTGATTCCCAAAATCGTGCCGTGAAACGAGCATCACGATCCGATATTATGCTTAAGGGAATTCCATGTCGACTAACGATTTCATCAACATAGATACGAGCTAATTTCCGCACAGGGTACGTCTCGCGTATCGGTAAGAAATGAGCCGACTTGGTTAATCTATCAATTATCACCCAAATGTTATCCTTACCGTTTGCGGTTCGTGGGAGTTTAGTAATGAAATCCACAGAGGTATTCTCCCACTTCCACATAGGTATTTCTGGTTGTATTAACAGTTCTGAAGGTCGCTGGTGTTCTGTCTTGACTTTAGCACAATTAAGGCACTTGGACACATACTCAGCAATATCCTTCTTCATTCCAGGCCACCAGTACAAGGCTCTAAGGTATTGATACATCTTATCAGCACCCGGATGGATTGAGTAACGGGACTTATGAGCTTCATCCATAATTACCATCCTAAGATCATCCCGGTTCTGTATCCACAACCGATTCAAGTAATACATCAAACCATCATCCTTAGTTTCCAATAATATCTCAGCCCCACAAGACATCTCATTTTTCAAGTTATCTTGAGCTAATGAATGTTGTTGGGCTGTGAGAACATCATTATGGAGATTAGTGTGCACTCGGACACTATGGATCCGAACTTGACTCTTGCGACTAAGTGCATCTGCTACTACATTCGCTTTACCAGGATGGTAGCGAATTTCACAGTCATAATCGTTCAATAGTTCAACCCATCTCCCTTGTCTCATGTTAAGTTCTTTATGATTGAGAATATGCTACAAACTTTTATGATCAGTAAAGACTACACACTTCGTGCCATAAAGATAATGTCTCCACATCTTCAAGGCAAACACGACCGCACCAAGTTCCAAGTCGTGCGTGGTGTAGTTATTCTCGTGAATTTTCAGCTGTCTTGATGCATATGCCACAACCTTTCCCCGCTGCATGAGGACACAACCGAGACCTAGGTTGGATGCATCACAGAAAATCATCATTTCCATCAGGCAGTGTCAAGACAGGAGCATCACAGAGTTTCTGCTTCAAAGTCTGAAACGCCTCTTCTTGCTTTGGTCCCCACTCATAATGTTTATTCTTCTGAGTCAAAGAAGTGAGTGGGACAGCAATCCTGGAGAAGTTCGAAATAAACCGCCGATAGTAACCGGCAAGTCCAAGGAACGATCGGATCTCCGCTGGTGTTGTAGGTGTACTCCAATTCTTCACCGCATCAATCTTCGCAGAATCCACGTGAACACCCTTTTCATTGACTATGTGTCCCAAGAATTGAACTTCCTTAAGCCAAAATTCACATTTAGAGAACTTGGCATACAGTTCTTCTCTTAGGATCTCCAAAACCAACTTAAGGTGTTGCTCGTGCTCTTCTTTGCTCTTGGAGTATATCAGGATATCATCAATGAATACAATCACAAACTTGTCCAAGTATGGCCTACACACATGGTTCATGAGATCCATGAAAACCGCCGGTGCATTGGTAAGGCCGAAGGACATTACCAGAAACTCATAATGACCATATCTTGTTCTAAACGCCGTCTTGGGAATATCATCATCATGTACGCGAAGCTGATGATACCCAGACCTAAGATCGATCTTCGAAAACCATGCCGAGCCTTGAAGTTGATCGAAGAGATCATCGATGCGCGGCAGAGGATATCGATTCTTGATAGTCAGCTTGTTCAACTCACGGTAGTCGATGCACATTCGGAATGACCCGTCCTTCTTCCTGACAAACAGGACCGGTGCACCCCATGGCGAATGGCTCGAGCGAATGAATCCCTTATCAGTTAATTCTTGTAGTTGGCTTGCCAATTCTTGCAACTCCGAAGGCGCAGGTCTGTAAGGAGCTTTGGCGACTGGGTTCGCACCAAGTACTAAGTCAATTCGAAATTCTACTTAACGCTCTGGTAGAAGACCCGGCAAGTCGTCTGGAAATACTTCAGGAAAATCTCTGATTACTAGAACGTCTTCAATGCTCTTTCCTTTCTCTTTCTTCTCCACAATGTGTGCTAAAAATGCTATACATTTCTTCCTAAGGTACTTGTGTGCTTTAGTGCATGACATCAGCTTAAGACCTTTACTAGAAGTCTCCCCATAAACTCTTAAGGTTTCGCCCGAAGGTAAGGGAATACGAATGTATTTTTCATGACAAATGATTTCCGCTTTGTGGGTGGCTAACCAATCCATGCCTATGATAACATCGAAGCTACCAAGGTGCATAGGTATAAGATCAATTGGGAAAATGTGATCACTTAAGTTCACAGTACATCCAATAATAACAGTGTCAATATAAATAGTGTTTCCGTCAGCCACCTCCACGTTAAACGGTTTATCTAAATATGTACGTGTTCTACCAAGCATGCATTCAAAATCATATGAAACGAAACTCCTATCAACACCAGAATCAAATAAGACAGATGCATAAGAGTTGTTGATCAGAAATGTACCGTTGACCACGTCCTGGTTGGCCTGAGCAGCTGGAGCATTCAACTGAAACGCTCTGCCTCGAGCCACCCTTTGATTATTTCCAGTCAACTTCGGGCACTGGTTTATGAAATGACCCACTTCACCACACTCGTAACAGGCTCTTGCCTGTACAGGTACCTGACGAACGAGTACAGCAGGAATAGGTTGTGCGTGTGGAGCTGGCAGTGCAAGCGGAGCAGGTTGCATCCTTTGTGCTTGCGGTGCACTCCGACAAACATTTGTAAAATAACCAAACTTGCCGCAGTTGTTGCTGACGCGACATGGAAAGTTTGGTACGTGATGATATCTGCAGGTGTTACATTGAGGAGTTGCCCTAACATAATTTCTAGCAGTCGAGTTGTTCGATGATTGCTGAGCAGACTTTGCAGTAGGAGTAGTAACCACAAAGTTTCTAGTCTTCCTCTTCTTATTGCTGCTTCTTGAAGAGCTGCCTTGTTCAGTCTTGACCTCAGTTGAAGTCTCCTTGGCAGACGATTTGGTGTCAGTCTTCTTTGTTCCCTTTCTCGTGAGTGTTCCAGCCTTTACATGATTGTCAGTTAGAGTTGCAGATAAACGGATCGCAGCCTCAAGTGTTTTGGGGTTGCTTCCGTAGACAGTGTATTGGATCTGCATAGGCAGCCCACCTATGTACTTCTCTATAGCTCTCTCCAATGGCATCACCAGATGAGGTACCAGCAGACTATACTCGTGGAAACGAGTATTGTAGATCACGTTCTCTCCACTGTCTTGCTTGAGTTCCCAGAACTCAGTTTCCAGCTTCCTTATCTCGCTATGAGGACAGAATTCTGTGGTCATCAAGTTCTTGACCTCCGTCCATGTCAGTGCTAGGGCAGCATCAACTCCCCTAGTTCGTTTCTCCCCATTCCACCACGTTAGTGCTCTCTTTTGGAAAACACCAGTGGCATAACGAACTTTCAGATTTTCGGGGCAATCGCTGTTAATGAAGGTGTTCTCCATGCTCTCAAACCACTGCAGCAGACCAGTGGCTGTTTCAGAACCCGTAAACTTCAGGGGATTACAGGAATTGAAGTGGTTGAATGTGCAAGCCGGTGGGTTTGTACCACCTCTGTTCTGATTGAGAGTTTGATTGGCTTGATTCAGTTGATTCACCAATCCAGTGATGAGGTTTGCTAGCTCTTGCATGCCGGAGTTGGCATTACCGTTAGCATCCTCAGAGTTCGTATCATCTCCGTTGTGACGGCGTGGCAGCATGTTTCTGTGGATATTAGAAACATGTTACTACTGTTTACAACGTAAGTTATATAAACTATGGTCAAATGAGCTCATTTCAACAGTTAGGATTACATATAGGAACTATATTTTTCTCCTATCTGTCATTAAACCCATAATAAATTATAAATTACCCTAATATTATACTACGTACCCTAGTTCCTCATATCTAATATTAACTAAATATTCCTAAGTTCCAAACATTCCCCACCCTACACTAACACTGACAACCTCCCGATGCGATGCAACAAGCTTATATATAGGGCATATGAAAGGGTCGAGCCTACAACCCGCCCAGACGCCGTCCCACCACCGTTGCATTGCACCACGATTATGCCCTTGTTAGAATTTAGGGTATCCACATGTTTCTCAAGTGTTCAACTTCACAGTCTTATCCTGTGGAGGATAACTATAAGTGAAGTGTGTTTCAGTACTTCTGACATCTAGGTTTGCCTAATGTCTAAGTTCACCTTAACATTAGGTTCACCTATTTCTAAGTTCCCTTAATGTCTAAGTTCACCTGACATTTAAGCTCCCCTAATGTCTACGTTTATTATGAGTCCATACTAAACCCCAATGTTCATAATTATCAATGAGGGTTCATATCATCACTGAGTGCTCTTATTGTCACTAAGTGTTCATATCCTCCCTATAATTTATTTTCATCCAGTGTTCATACCATCACCAAGTGTTAGTATCATCACTATGCGTTCATATTTTCACTAAGTGTCTATATCCTCCCCCAAGCCTATAGTCCATCACTAAGTGTTCGTATCGTTCGTTGATCCTATTCACCCCACGTGTCCAATAAATGTGTTCATAAATGAGTTTATATGTGTTCATCAAATATGATCATCCAAAGTGTAAATCCAAATCATCCTTAACCAACATTCCATCAACCATAATCTCACCACATACCCTAATAATATCCTAAGTTCCTGACACTGACAGACCCCCAATATACTACAAATGGTATATGTATAGGGCATATGTAGGGGTCAGTCGCAACTGCCCCAGCCACCGTCCCACCACCTTTGTAGTATACCACGAGTGTGTCCTTGTCTGGTGATCCTAAATCAGACAATTAATTCCTGAAGCAAATAACGTCCTAAGCAGTTAATTCCCTAAGCAATTAATTTCCTAAACAGGTAGTTCCCTTATTCTTCAATACTGACATCCACCTAATGTACCGTAAATGGTATATATATAGGGCATATGTAGGGGTCAGTCGCAACTGGCCCAGCCAACGTCCCACCACCTATACGATACACCATGTGCATGTCCTTACCGAATCATTAGGGCACACGTAAGCAAGTAATCAGTAAATAACATATATAGATCAGATGTATAACAGGAGTTCAATTAACATGTAGTAAATACATAAGCATGAAATCCTGAATATACTAACTAGTGTATGAAATAATTCATAATAAGGTATCCTACGGTTATAGACTAGGTCAACCATTTCTAGTAACCTAATTCCCTATAACACAGGCTCTGATACGAATCTGTAACACCACGAGGGATGTGTAGATTATTCATAAGCTCGTGGGCATCTAATTAATTCATCACATAACAATTAATCAACCAAATTAATTACATCAAAAATCATGTTCAGCATGAATTAGTTACATCAATTCACAAAAGATTTAGCTAAGCTAAATAAACTCTAGTCTCCAGAATTTAGTTATTTCAGCTAAGTCCCAGATCCTACGTGATAATGTCCAAAAGATGTAGAGCTACTCTGCCCTACTTACTTCTCCTCGTTCCCTGAAGCATGTAGAAAATCAAGTGTCAACTACGAAGTAGTTGGTGAGTAATCATAAGTTTTATATTTAAAAATGTTTTTCAAAATGATTATAAGAGTTTAAAGTTTAACCCAACACAATCACAAATATGAAATCACATATATCAAATAATCATAGATAATCAATCACATAAACATTCAACCAATCTCAATCATCAATATTCTCAAATAGTATAAGTGACCATACATGAAATCAATGTGATTAACCAAAGTTAAAGACAATGATTCATGGAATGGTGGCAAACCACGTGACAATACATGTAATCATTACGGATGACTGAAGTCAACAGTAACGACTCATGGAGTTGTGATAATCCAAGTGGCAATATGTGTAATCATTGTCAATGACCAAAGTCAACAACAAAGTCACACGGAGTTATAATAATCAGTGGAAATCCATAAACAGTGATAATCCCATAATATGAATATCATATTGATAAACAGGTATCACCCATGTATTATCAAAATAATAACTATAATTGGTATACATGTTCCACCTCCGAGTTTAAAAATAAAACGGTTTTAAAAGGAGGTTATGAGAACTCACCTGAGTCCTTAGATTCAGTGATCTTGTAATGTGCGCTCACGTAAATGAAATCAGAGACAACTCAACACCCTGTAATTATCGTGTGTTTATGTTCATAAGCGTATGTATTTTATTTTGATCAATATCCTCAAGTGTTTATTTTTGCATCATTAGTGTAACTTTAATTCATTTGTTTTGATTATTCCATCATATGATGATTCTCTTATTTTAAATTAAATCATCTAATAATAAGGTATATCCAAGGCAAAGGTATTAGCCTTATTTGCTTTTGTACTCCTTAATATATATATATATATATATATATATATATAAACCTTCTTAGTTGCATGCATGTATGTTGCTTCAAGCCAATCTATTTATCTCAAACTATTTGATCAACTTTAGCACATCACATTTACATTGTTCTCACACTTATTTCATTAAAAATCCTTAAGTTAAAACTTATTCTTTTCATAAAAAGATTGCAACTTATCAACTCGCATGCATGCACTTAGATAATACCATGATCCTTTTCTCCCCATTCTTTGGTTTTCTATTACCCTAGTTTAACATTTTTATCGGTTTCACCCTTATTCCAGCGAACCTAAGGCCGGACCACCCTTAGGTTCGTCTAGCCCCTAGAGGTTCGTTCGAAAGAGTTGATAGGGCCAAGGTTCGGCCGAAGGAAAGAGCTTCGGCTAAGGTGCTAATAGGTTCGCCCCTACCCAGGTTTGTGGGTAGGGTTCGCTGCCAAAATCTTTAGGTTCGCTGCACTCCAAGGGTTACAGGGTTCGGCCAAACCAAAGAGAGGTTCGGCTATAGCCTGGTTTCACTAGGGTTCGTCCAGGGAGGAAGGTTCGGCTCTTAAAGGTCCGGTTGGCAGGTGGTGTGACTAGCAACAGGTTCAGCTGGCAGGTGGTGGGACTAGCAACAGGTTCGGCTGGTAGGTGGTGGGACTAGCAACAGGTTCGGCTAATCAGGAGGAGGTTCGTTAAGCCTCAAAAGGTTCGGCTCCTTTCCTGTACAACTGAAACAGGTTCGGCAGACCTATACCTCCTTCATCTCCTTCGCGAACCTGTCAGTCCATGGCTGTCCACCATCGTTTTCATCGCATCTCAACAGTCGTAAGTGTATCTATGATCTCTTCATGCTCACACACATGTACTTTTAGGGTTTTTCAATGTATATAAACTTGTTTAAAACATAGGGATCTAACTTATTTAATATTTAGAGTGAGAAACTAAAAGAAAACTCACGATTTACTTCTATATGTCGCCCAAACTCCAAGCTTTTTCATGTAATCTTGATCTACTCAGTTGTGTGGTCGATTTGAGACAAACATCTTCCAAAATGGTTGAGAATTGGTGAAGTTATTGTAGAGAGAAGTTGATGAGGGAGTGAGTGACGATTTTTTTTGTAGGTTTGAGAGAGAAAATGTGTTATTGCAATTGAAGAAGGAGATAAAGAAAATGGCTTTTATAGCCCGGGTTCTCCTCATATTTTCGGTCTCGTTTGATACGCGATAAAAAAAAATAAAAATTATGAAATGCTCGGTTTTAATTCGTAAATGGGTTTTGAAACATAAAACATATAAATAATTATATTTCGTTTTCATAATAATGATCTTATTTAAATATCGTTATGTCGTAAAACGGTTTCGTTGAATTATTTATTTAAATTGATTATTTAATAAAACCGGTCGTTCAAATTTGTTTCAGGTTGTGATTCCTAATAAAAGTTATTAGTTTCCATCTATTAATATCATCAATTATTATTTCGTTATCTCGTCGAAACGCTTTACTCACGTATGTATTCGTAAAGGTCGTCACCTTTCCGAATCCGACGCTCGTATCGTATTTTGATTCGATTTACGATTTATGGAATATCGTTTCAGAATATTATTCCTAATAATTATAGTCGAGTGAATTGTCACCCACGCGAATACATTATTAAGTTAATATCTCTGAATTAATATTCGCGTTTAAGTTATGTTCGTAACCTCAATATCGCGTAATTATTTCCAATAAAGCTTTCATTATTTTATTAACTTTATTATTATAAATCCCAATCCAAAACCCACTAAACCATATCACTGACACATCCATGATAGACCGAAATATGCATATGTATAGGGCATATGTAGGGGTCAGTCGCAACTGCCCCAGCCACCGTCCCACCACTATTTCGATAAACCATGACCATGTGTCCTTGACTATGTTTAGTAACCAAACCATGACACACTCCAACTTCCTTTCCATTCAAAACCATAAACCATAATCTGTGTATTCAACTGCGATAAACTCTCTGGTTCTGTTTAGTTGTGTTTCAACTAAACTCCCCATGGTTTATGCAAATAATAATATGTTCTTAATATGTATACCAATATCAATAATATCATCCAATAATTTATTATCATTAATAATTATCATATCAGGTCGTAACAGTACAGTCGTACATGTACGGACAACCTGAAATACAGTGATGTTACATCGAGTACTCGAAATACTACTGTACACGAAATACAATGTACATGAAAAATAACAAAATCAGGTCTGTGACTCTTCTCTGGTTGACTTTGTCAGTCTTCGTCTTTAGTCGGGCTCTACAATATAAGAATTTTAAGCATAGTAATATCAAGAATTGATTTGATTTTCTACCCATTGTGTTATTGAATTCATGAAATTTGGCATAGACATGTGAGTTCATCATCCTTCTCACACTAACATTTTCCCGATATATCGAAGTTAGTTTATGTATAAGGTATATGTAAAGCATAGTGCCCAGCTACCAACCCACCACCCCTTAGATACACCACGGTCGTGCTCTTGCACTATTACTTCACATCCACAGTATTGATTATTGAAATGAATGTACATGTAACCGTTCATAATATGTATAGCTCTTGTTGCTTGAAATTGACATACTTGTAATCTGTTTTTGATATGTATTGTAATCTCACATACTTAACATGTATTCTGTTATCTGAAATTGTTATATTTACAATTGACTTACAATTGTTTACTTGGCTTAACTTGTTTTGGTTTCATTTCATTCCTACCCTACTTTTTGAGGTTCATTAATATGCCCACGGTTGTAATTTCCAGTTATGCTCGCCATTCATTTTTGCAAATTATATCCTTGATCATTCTAAATCGACTTATTTTAATTATTATTTTGCATATGTGATTACATAAATTGAAAAGAAAGAAATGTATATAACTTCATTCATCATTTATATTCGCATAAAGTACATCGAGTATTCATGTGTATATATATATATATATATATCTATGTATAGAAAATCACTCGATCATTCTTATACATTACTAGTCCCTACATTTACACCTTCCATTACACTCAGCTCCCAACTTACATGCATTCACCACATTCCATGTCAACCTATCCATTACCCATCACATGGGTCTAGCAGAATTTGGGAAATTCATTTCCCCATTACCTCTATCCCCTACCAACGAATGGTAGGAATGAGATAAAATAAACAAAGACCACGATCAGAGCCACAACTACCAACAACTGATTTAAACCTGTCAACTGAGTCAACTAATCCTCATGGTACTCTCGATCGTGCTTGCTGAACCCTGAACACAATTCTCTAATATCCTTCGCCATGCCGCAGTACTTGCCTCCATTGTAATCGAAGTGTTCAACGATCCCTACACTTGATCTGCCAATTTCCTTGTTCAAGACACTGAATCTGATTCCAAAGCACCAAGTTGATCCATCAAGCTTCGCTGAGTAGTATTAGCCTGCTCCAGGGTAAAATGAGTTTGTTGAATCTTGTCGTATGTTCCATCCAGTTGTCTGTGAGTCCCCACTAGTTTTTCTCTAGTGTCTTGCAACTACATTGTAATCCTCTGAAGTTGTGCTCTTATTTCGGATTGAGCTGATGACTCTCCTTCTTCAAAGTTAGGAGAAGATAGGTCTCTGGGTGCTAATTTTCCTCTAGGTGGCAACCCGTTCCTTTTTCATTCTTGTCTCCTTCTCCCATAGCCAAACTTAGGGACTGGTGGGGTTATAGAAGGAGAATAGGAAGGTGCATGCAAAGAAACTCTAGATGCTACAACCTGAGATGCTGCCGATGTGTGATTATTGGAATTGGAATCATTGTATGAAAACTTGATCCCAAAAGGGTGTTATCCTGTATCACCCTCGTTATTACTTCTATGACGTATTCCTTCAATGGCTCGACATAATGTAACAAGTTTTCAACAATGTGTATACCCTGTAGTGACAAGTAATTGTAATAATGGTAACAACAAATGTGATATTATGATATATATGTTTGACTATGATACATGTCTTATGGCACTTTGTGTGTTTATATGAGCCTAAGGTTATAGACTAGGTTCCTAATTAACCTAATTCCCTATAACCATAGCTCTGATACCAATATGTCATATCCCTACTTTTCTATCACCTGATGAAGTCAGTAGCTGACGTATTGAGTCGCAGAAGCTTGGTGGTGAAGTCTTCGAGATGGGGTGCGAATAATTATTGTAGTTGTATCATACATCCATGGCAAACAAGACACCATATATATTACATTGTAAACTAATGTATTACATATTAAGTTACAACACTTTTAGTACAATCTCAAACTAGTTTAAAGAGTTTCTAAACATATTTCTTGATCGTGCATCCTCACCTTCGTAATTGTTATCTTCTATCTGAAATTGCTTTTGTAATGTAAAAGATCAGCAAGGATGCTGGTGAGTTCATAGTGGTTATAGACTTGATGTGATATGATATGATACGTATACATGCATATACAACTTTATGAATATGATTCACCATGAAAACTCACAACCAAAGCCTATATGACTGTATTGTAATTGGCGGCAATGCTAGAAGGTAAAACATTATCCTCACTCTTAATGCCTATCATCCCGTGAATGAGGTTTTCAGCCTGATAATACTATCATTTTTATCATCTGGCTCATCCATGAGTTTATTGATTACATTTGTAATGTGAGGGATTTTACGATAGCATTATCCATTTTCATGTAATCATCAGTCAAGAGTTGGAATACATAAGTAACATAGAAGCATATCATTGTAATTGAAATATGTAACCATAATGTAATTGTAATGCAAACCCCGAGTTTAGAAATCCAAATATTTGAAATGGGGTAATTATATCATATAAGTGTACCACTTTTGTTATCGAAGTACTTTGTAACTTGCTATTGAAGTATCACATAAAGCCATAAGTGAATTATGCACTTTATTAATGTTTTTTGAGTTCTTTGTACTTGAATTAGGTTATCAGAACATTTCTTGATATTCAATATCAAGGATAATGAAAACCGAATCATCAAACTGATTCCGAATTACGTTCACGTTCAAAAATGAAAGTGATACGATTATCACTTGACATTTAATGTCAAAACTGTTGATTTTGATTAATGACTGAATTATTATAATCATTTGATAATGAATTGATGATAAACAATATTCTATATTGAAATCAGAATCTTAATATGTTTTCAAATCAAAATCGGGTTGTTAGATTGCGAATTATATCGCAAAACATAGTCGGAACGCGACATTGCTCAAAAATAGGTTTTTATATTGAAAACTGACGTAAAAACTAAATTTTGTGTTAAAACAAAGCTTTTATTCAGCTTTTAGATTAAAATCAGTAACTGGATTGCGAAACAGATCGCAAAATAGAGTTAGGAACACGAAATCAACAAAGAATAGATCTGTTAGATCGAAATCGGATCATCGGATTGTAAAACGGAGTTCAGAACGCAAAACGGATAAAATTAGGGTTTCTACTGGAATATTTGCTGGAATATTAGCCAGAATTTGGCAGGAATTTGGCCGAAATCTGGCGGTGGCGGCGGTGGCTCGATGGTGGTCCAACGAATCTGTGGTGGTGGTTCGATGGCCTGAGCCACAAGCTAGGTGGTCAGGGAGGTGGCCAGGTTGGCTATAACATGACGAGCCAAGACTCGTGGTCCCAGTAGCGACGAGTCGTTGGTCAATAGTTCTCGGTAATGTCCGAGAATGCCGAGCCGTGGCCGAGAAATGCTGATCTTAGTCGCGATCTAGGGCAGCCGAAGATTGTCAGGCATGGCCAAGAAATGCCGATGGCGATCGAGTCGTGACTTCCTTTTGCCCTGGAACGACGGGGCTCCTTGCTGGTCGCGACCGGCTCAACGCCGAGCATTCCCAGTAATGGGCGACAAGAACCTAGCCGAAATGGTTTTTCATGATTTTCTTCACATCTAAGATACTTTTTTTGTCACCAAGCTCCTATTTTTATGTTTAACATAAATCTACAGTTTGGTGGAAAAAAATTTCCCTTTTTGTAGTTTTCTTTATTCTCGTTATTTCCATACCTCAACCATCCTTTAAACATGCTTGTTTAAGTTATATTAAGATACTGGAATCAAAAAATTAAGTTAGAATTTACTAATATTCAGATTTAGCTTAATACCCACTTGAAACCAACTTTCGAAGCTTGATTTCTTGCTCCCCCTAGATTTTGGACTAGATTACCAATTGGGATTGCTTAGAAATGCTATTTGAAAGATGTTTGAAGCTACTTCAAGGTTGTTGAATGCTCAGATCGAATTTGAAGAGTTTGGGAGTGAGAATGCTGACCAAAAAGTAAAATTCTTTATATTTAACATCCAACAAATATTTTCAGAAAGATCTAATAATACCCAGATTAAAGAAGTGTAAATGTGAAAAGGTTTGAGCTTTTAATTTGGTTTGCCATTTTCGCAATTGTTTGTTCGACGTTTTCGTGCGTTTCTTCGGGAATTGCTACCTTTGATCAACCAACATTGTTATACTTCCAATTACATCACATTAGGAATATAATACGATTAGGATGTTTGGGTTGTCAAGAATTTGCCAACTACGCATGTCAAATTGCCTTTTCGGAGATTTTTGCAGTTTGACTTATTAACCTAGGAATTATTTAATTGTTTTATGTTATCGATATATTTCACTTTAATTTGTTATATAATTGATATCAATTTAGTTTTGACCTTTAAATTTGGTTTTTATTCATTATTATCGAAATTTCATGTAATCCGACAATATCTGCGTGTCGTCTTTTGAAGTTTGTTCCTGCTTGTAATTTTCTTACATACATATACATTAACATGTGAATACAGATTCAATCATGATTAAATTAATTAAAATAATTAATCATGAATTTAGGAAATTACCTCGCAACTAGGATCAAAATGTCACAGTTTATAGTGCACTTTACACCATAAAGATAATGCCTCAAGATTTTATGAACAAAAAATACCATCGCAAGCTCAAGATCATGAGTTGGGTAGTTTATTTCATGGACCTTTAATTTCCATGAAGCATACATAATCACCTTTCCCCATTGCATTGAAACGTAACCCAAACCCAAATATGATTCACCATAATAAACTACAAAATCATCAGGTCTATCTGGTAGTGCCAATACAGGTGCTTGAGTTAATTTTATTTTAACACAAACAATCACGAATCAGTAATTCGAGGAATTACCGAAACACACACACGAGTCTTATTACACAAACGTTGGTGAACAAACGAAAAAATGAAGCGAACAAATAAATGTGTCATTTTGTGCTTATGTAATTAACACGAATTAAACGTTAAAAACAAACGATAAGAATCGATTGCAAAAGAAACCAGACAAAACAAAAGTAAAATCAGAAAACTAAACCCTTCGTGGTAAGAGAAGAGGCTCGGCGAAACTCTTGGAGGTACGTGAAGCCTAAGCGAGAATTTTGAATTAAGCCGAAACACTGAGCGGTACGCCACGACCGCTCATTGCCCTCCTTGGCTGTATGCGACGAGTCCCAGTACTCAAAAACTCTATAAAAGCAACCCCTATTCCTCACATCTATTTTCTTTTACCCATGCACGAAATCTATGCAACTATCTCGACCAAAACCTCCGGCCAACACACTCCAAGCTTCAGTCAACCTTTCCGCAAGCCATTTCTTTCATCCCTTGGTGACTTGAAGCCATAGGAACCTCAAGGAAGACCATTGAAGCCATCAACAACCAAGAGCAGATATCTGTGGAGTCATATGTTCAGTCCAGCTTGAATCCACTCATCTAAAAGCATCTAAGGTAGTCTTACATCCTTATTTGTAGTTAGATTGCACATGCAACTCCATATAGCTCACATGCACGAATTTTTGAATGTTCTTGGATGTTTACTTGTGTATTTTAACTGATATTGAGAACAAATATCATCTAGGGTTGAGTTTTGTTTGATTGGGTGAAGTTTTGTAAAACTTACCATAAATAAATACTTTGGACATGTTATTGGATGATTCTAAGTGTCTATTAGAATGTATAGAAATGCTTTTGATTATTTGGATATGCGAAAATATTGCATATGGTAACAACTTACTATTTATAGTAACTTTTGAAATCAAAACAAGTGATTTTAACGATTTGGCATAATTTGATAGCATAATGATGTTTTGATATGTTTGGGAATGTTATAGAAACATATTGGGAACTATGATTTGTGAAAACGAGTTTCTTAAACAAGTACTTTCTAAATATAGAAACTTTATTTGGAGAAAATGTCAAATATGATGAAATGGCAACTTGTGGTACTTGTATACATGTTCAATGTGTTTTAGGAACATTCTAGAAGTATTAGTTTCATGAAATGGGATTTCATAACTACACTTTTCAAAAATAGAAACTTTCTAAAACTAGAAGGTTTCCTAAAATAGAAACTTTCCTAAAATAGTAACTTTTCAAAAATAGAAAGCTTCCAAAAACAACAACTTTATAACAATAGAAAACTACGTGAATGACATACATGATTGACATACTTGAACGATTTGCTTTCAGTAGAATCACAGGATGCATGATAATGTCCTACCTGCGTGTTATGATCAATATGACACATAAACGAACTAAACACAACAAACATGTCACCAACGATTCATTGAGTCAACACAAGTGAACACACAAACACTCGGTTGAGCACATCGACACTTGGTGTTGTATGCGATATAACACGCCACAAAAACACATACTCATAACCTATATGATTATAGGTCACCACTAGCAGGTGCTAGCAATCGCGATTTGCGAACATACAAACAAAAACTACACTAACATGTGAGTTCACGGCCCCTTTTCACTATTTTTTACCTTTGCGGGAGAAAACATTGCATATAATTGTTTTTGAAAAAAAAACATATTTTTGGATACATATGGACATAATTTATCATAATATGTATATGTGTGGCACACATCACAACAAAGTCCTCACAAACACAACTCGGACCGTTAATAGCGCGGGGCGCACAACGTGGTAATCTTGGATAGTAATATTTGGGTCTGACGAACACCTCTGTTGCATGCCTGGGAGGCCACCCCGACTGAGATTTCGAAACAAAGAAAAACTGACGAAATACTTTTGCCATTGTCTTGTGTGATGGACATGGCAGGACGCATGTAGTTAGACTCGGTTTCGAACCCACATATAATATAACCATATTGACTAGCTATCAATCGATATTGCATTGTAATGATATGTAGTCCTGAAAAATTTACATTAAACATTTATTGTTTACTGCTAATACAAAATTTGTGCTCTCACCAACCGTTGTGTTGACATTTACTCGCATGTTTTCTCAGGTAACTAAAGCACACACTCAGGAATAGGATGCTAGGACGAGGTTGTGTGCATCTACTAAGTGTCTTAGGCTGTTAGAAGCATTTATCTGTTTTGTTTCAATTATGTAATGTTTAAAAACCTTAAACTGCTTCTGCAGCTTATGTGTTTTTAATCTGATTTATAAAACTGTTTTATCCAAGAATTTGATTGTACGTATATAAACAGACACGTAGGTCTCACAAGTGTGACTGGAGACTATGATCCTGCACGACTGATCCGAACAAATCGATCGCCCCCTCGGCGGCCGGAAAATCCGGGGTGCGACAATAGTTATCATAAATCCCTAAAATGGAAAAGAGAGAATTTTCATCAATGTCTTCCTAAGGCAAGGAACTGTATTGTTGAAAATTAGATAATGTAGATTGAAAGGGTTCAATTCTACAATGGTATAATATATATGTTTCAATCAGCACAAAGTGTTTGAATGCATCTTAAATGTGTTTAAGAACCAGTTGTTACAAATGGCATCTGCAAAAGTTCATTGGATCACTGTGAACCCACAACTTACGGAACTGTAACTATTGATTGATAAATACAACAAATGGTTAAGAACCATAAACACTAAGATGCAATAAGACAAATTAAGAGACTTGTTTAACAAAATTTAGATGTTGTATAGTTGAAACTAGAGAATTCCATTGATAAAATCAACACTGATATGTTAGGATACTACAAATTTTGTGAGCAAGAGTTGTTTGACAGATAAGTAGTTAAATATCAAAAACTGAATTGCCATAAGAACACCTTGACTGAGTATTCATACAAGTAATTAGTAATTTTGATATCCTAATATGACAAACTTGTTATGTTGAATCCGTGGTTGATAAAAGCATCTCAAATGGGAAATCTATGTCTTGGTATGAAACTAAGGTATTGGTTTTACCTAAAAGACTAAGTTGTTCCACACACACACACACACATATATATATATATATATCTATAATAAAGACAAACTTATATGATGTTAAATGAAATAAATAACAATTTTATTTGATTAAATTGAATATATATTAATGGTTAATATATAAATTATCTAATGACATTTTCAATAGAGATTGAAAATAAATCTTAGATAAATTTTTCATAAGATGAAGAGTCACATGCAAATTTTCTATGTCAAAGCATGAAGTGTTCACTAAAGGTTAGAGAACACAAATAGACGCATCAAAATGCTTAGAATGAAAGAGTTCATTACTAATCTTAATAAGATTCCTAATGACTAGGAATGGATTGAGAAATCATATGACAACAATGTAGCATTGCTAAGACTATGAAATTTTAGTCACATTATAGTAGAAGCATTATGAAAAGAGAACTGAATGAAAGACATAATAATAAATGAAATTCATAAATCAGAATCTAGTAATTCAGTTCGCTAAATCTACTTATAGAGCTGAATATGAGGATAAAGCTGATAAATGGATATTAGACATGCCAGATAAGGAATCTGATTTATCTTTAGTATTGGGTGCTTTACAATCGAAATAAGAAACATTGATTCTCCATTTTGATTTAATGGTTAAAAGCAAAATGAATCATGTTTCCATATTCGAAATTTTGTACACATTAGTACATGAATATAGTATTCTAAATGTCCGTAGTCGATCAGATTCATGGGAATCAATCTGAACTAAGACTACTTGAATGCTTGGTTAGCTTATAGGGATAAAAGCTCAAGTGTTGAGAACCAAGATTCATAGGCACTCATTAGAGAATGATGTCAGACATAACTTGCTTCAAAACATTCTTCATAGATCGTTGTCATAAGATATTTTGATATTAAAGTATATTCGATATACACAAATATCCTTAGACCTAAGGAGTATATTGAACTAACATTAATTAAAGGTCACACTTTGATCTTACCTAACGTTGTTTTGAAAAATAGGTAGTAATAAGGGTAACGATTGGGAAAGATTCTAAGATTAAGTGGGAGTTAAATGATGCCAAAGGGATTCTATACTCTTATATAGATAATAGAAGATATTTTGGCACCCTCATTGATTTAAACTGACGTAAACGCGTGGCCATGCTCATACTAAAAGTAATTTGTTAAATCATTTTAAATTGAGAACAAGAATGAGAATGCTTGAACAATATATGAGATTGAAAAGAGATCCATGCCTCATGTTCAAGGAATATCTAATAGAAAGGATATACAAATAAAGGTTATCTAAGACTGTAGATGTTAGTTAAAGTAAAGAGTTACTTAAACTAAGGAGTTCTAGTCGACTTAAAAAGTCATACCTTACTAGGGGCAGCGTGACGCAAGTAGGCTTCCAAAACTGTCTACATTGAATCACTTAGTCGATGAATCGTCCAAGTGGGCAGCGTGATGCAACTAGGCGTTCAACCTGAACTTAGAAAAATGAAAACATGAGACCGAGATGTTGGATATTGGATGTCCTATTAACGATAAATTCAACATTACTATGAAAGGTATGATCCAAAGAGTTACACTTTGGAAGGCAACGACTTTATGTTTAATTGTTAAACATAATATACGATCACGAATTGTCGGTTTTATCGAGTTGGTTATTATTATTTGTGAAATAATAATTTGGTGGGAATTAATTATTGAGATAATTAATTCATTAAAAAAATAAAGTTTTGAACTTTATAAAGGGATTATTAATTAAATGTTAATTAATAAAAGAAAGAGATGATTAATTAATTAATAAATGATGTTTAATTAAGTTAAACATTAGTTTTGTAATTATAATTAACTAGTTAATTTTAATTTGTTAAAATTGTGATAGTAATTAATTAGTTAATTACTAAAGGTTTAGAGTGTAAATACTTTAATTATAAATAAAGTATTTCACCTCATTAAATGGATCTAAGAATTGACAAATTCAAGAAAACCCTAATTCTCCTCTACCCACCCCTTGTGGCCGTCGACCATCACACCCCCACCACCGGAGCCACACCAAGGGGCCACGCCGAGGGCTAAGCCGAGCTGCAGCAGGGCTGTCTTGCCGAAGCCAAGCCGAGCCAAGGCCACCAAGCCGAACCGTGTGTCAAGCTGTGAACTAAGCCAAGTCAAAATCATTTTTGTACCATTTAGAGATTCGTGGTACGAAACCAAGATTTGGGTGATCGTATTGAGTGTGGATTTGGAGCCGAGCCAAAATCAGTTGCTTAATCCATCGTGTGGATTTGGACTGCTTCGTAAAGGTCGATTTCTAAAACATCATATGGTTGTGTTGTATTAATACAATTTTTATTTAAACCGTTTGTAACTGGATCCTGATTTGGGAATTATTTCGATTAAGAATCGAAAGGTTTTAAAACCTAAATGCTTCCATTGTGTTAGATCTGATCTGACTGTTTAATCTGGTTTGATAAAACTGATTTAATCAATTAATGTGATTAATTGAATATGATTATTTGAAAAGGTTGCCTAAAATTCCCAACACGAGGATCATGGGAATTATCAAAGATGCATGCATGGGCACTGGGTGATAACCCACGTAGGATCCAACCATGAGTAAGAGTTAAAATGAAACTTATAATATGGTACGTGCAAGGATTCACACGATTAGTTTTTTTTTTCACCAAAACTAATGTTTTTGATAAGACATTCGCATTAAAGGGCAATACAAGAAGTCATACGTATGGTTCTGGACTTATGTAGATTACATCAATTCATTGTTGGCTTGTATTGTAAACATTAACATTATTATCATTACTACTATTTTCATCAAGTCATAAAACCTAAGATCTCACCAACGTATTGTTGACTTTCATTTTGACATGCATTTCAAGAAACTATAAGGTAAAGACTACTGGATATGACAAAGTTTCATTTTGAAATACAATTGGAGATTTTGTTATGTTGTCTATTTATGAATAGGGCTATATTTTGTGAATCTCCTATGATGTATAAAGACTACTATATATATTGGATGTACTTTAAATTACTAATGCACGACTTAGAATTTTCTTATATTCAATGTGTTAGAGATATACAGTTTCGTTACATACTAGCAATTCCGACGTTGGTGATGGTGTGACACTTATCAACTTAAATCATGGTCAAGGTTCAAGCTAAGGTGTTAAAATTGAATGTGTAGTTGTCACCATATGCAATATTGTTATTTTTCATTAAAGCTTTCCAGAAACCAGCACCTATAGTGTCCCTTTTATATCTTCGAGACTTCTCACATCTAACCTCAACTGTTGTTTCTTGACCTGTTAGACTAACAACACTCTACTCATCGTGATGATCAAAGTTATCCATTTTTGCAACATTGATAGGTAGACGTTGTATTTAAAAAAAACCGTATTATTTTAAAATAAAGATACACGTGATTGAAATTTTACATAAATACATGATAATAATATAGTAAATATCTTAAAAAATTTACAAAAGGACTAGTAGCAGTTTTGGTGAAATATGTATGAAATTCCTCTATGTTTTGGTTGTGATCACTAAAACTATGGATTTCATCCGCATGCTTGTCATCCTGATTGAACAGATTATCCTGATAAGCTTATTCTATAACCTGCTTGACGTTGTAAGGCTGCTTTTGAGACATAATATTGTATGAATCAGACATTTCTTCTTTGGGTAGATAAGTTCACATCCATTTGGCAGGAATGTAATAAGCTGGAAAGTATAGGAGTCAATCATGAAG
Organism: Mikania micrantha; assembly: GCA_009363875.1. Taxonomy (NCBI): domain Eukaryota; kingdom Viridiplantae; phylum Streptophyta; class Magnoliopsida; order Asterales; family Asteraceae; genus Mikania; species Mikania micrantha. Next base: position 22,622,969 of record CM018687.1, on the reverse strand, counting down.
AATGCAAGGAAGTATCTGATTTTCATTGGTATATCACAAACCACATCAATCCATCCATCTAGCTAATTTATAGAAATTATCAATGTTAACCACCTTAACTCCACTAATGTCCATCTCTAACTTGTAAAGTATCCCCTTTGTTTGGAATGTTGATCTTAGGAGGTTCATTCTCGATACCAGTATTAAGGTACTGAAATTACAAGTGAAAGTAAAATAATAGATATTCTATAAATGTTGATGATGTATGAAAAGAATTAAGTACATAAAAAACTAAAAAAATATAACTAAGCACATACAAGTAATTTGAATTCCATATCAAACATTATATTGTAGAACACAGGTTGTGGTTTCCTTTCATGTTCATCATACGAAATAAGAGTAACACACCAGCTGTTTTTTTTTTCAATAGGTCTAAAGACCACAAAATCCATTTTCTTGAGGCACATGTGTTTGATTAAGGTTTTCCATCAAAAATCAAATGAATAAACATTGTTTATCTTACGAATGTTGACTTTCCAAAGTAAACCATCATGACATTTAAGCAATACGGTGATCGGAGGCTGTTCGCCACAGTAGTGATTTTCAATGAAAGGAATAGGTAATGACTGCATATATAACCATATGAATGTGAGTACCATGTGTGTAGCATATGGATAATGCACAACCTTAAAAAAATCAGGATCCATTTTCTTACAGAGTGGGAGCAATAACTGATATAGTTTTGTCCAACCAAAATAAGAAATAAGTTTACAATTAAAAATAAAATATGGTATAGAAGGTTTATTGTATAACAAAACTGGTTAGAATGACATTTTATGTAATACTTGATTTCTGGGTTCAGTTTGAAGAATATTGGAGAGGTTTTTTCAGGGTTATATAACATTTGTATTTTAAGAAGTTACAAATTGAATCTGGTATGTTTTAATGATTTAATTGTATTACACAAAAACACTATATACGTAATACAATAATGCATGTAAAATAATTGTTTTTCATTTCTTAGGAAACAACCAATTTAATCTTTCATAGACCAATGAAGAATACATATATTATCTTAATTAGTTTGATGGAATTTAACTTTTCAGTTATCAAAATATGGAATAAAAATACATGCTTTTAACATTAAAAAATCTATGTTTTAAAAAATCAATCGAATACGGTAGAAACCTCAAAATACTGTAGCAAAAAATGCCAATTAGGGTTTAGATTGATGAGCAAAAAACCATACAAAAAGTTAAACAAAGACTATACAATATACCCCTGAAGTAAAGATATTATGTTGATTAGTCTGATGGAATTTCATTCAACCAGTTACTAGAATATTGACTAAAAATAAATCTTTTAAACTTATAAATAAACTGTGCTTTAAAAAATCAATTGAATATGGAAGAAACCTCAAAATCGTTGATCAAAAAAATGCCGATTAGGTTTTAGATTAATGAGCAAAAAACCATAAGAATACTTAAATGAAGACTATAAAATAGAAGAAGGGTATATCTGTAAGAAATATGGTTCCAAATAGAGAACCGATCTGAGATATGTTGAAAACACCATAGGAGAGTTCAAACCAGAAAACCGATAGGAAACATGAAATGGTTAAAACAGAATATTAGGGGCCGGTTTCATCCATGTGGTATAATTTATGTATCAAATAGTTAAATATTATGAGTAGAAGGGTATACGTGTATCTAGGAGCCGAGATTGAATCACGAGTAGGAGTAATCGTAAGAAGCAGCCGAGATTGAAGATAGCAAGGAGAAATTGTACCTCTTTTGGCAAAATCGGGAGAATGAAAGGGTTACGGTCGATTAGGGTTTTTATGACAAAGAAGGGAAGGGTCCGCATTTTTTAGACAGGAAATTATTGGAAATTTTCAACTTTTATTCTCGTGAAAACATGTGTACATTACACCTATGTGGCAGTGGTCTTTTAGTGACATGTGGCATGTGTGTAAGGTGGACATACTAGTTAATAGCCATGTGGCATTACATTTACTTTTTTATTATTAGTAGAAGATATATATGTATATACATACACACACTATACTACTACTACTAAAAAATTGTAAAGACTAATAAAGGCTGATGCTCACCAAACTTCTTGTTTTGTCTAAGTATAGGAGTCTCTTTGAATAAACACCTTCGGAAGGAAGAAGTGATTCTTCGGAAGCAACATTGCTTCCGAAGGATAACTGGTTCCTGCCGAAGGTTGTACAAGACAACTGCTTCCGAGGAATCCTCTAATGCTCGGAAGACAAAGACTTCCGAGGAATCTTCTTATGCACACAAGACAAAGACTTCCGAGGTTTATCCTCTGACAAAGACTGTAGCAGCTTACTCTCATAGTACAAAAGGTACTGACACAAGACATGCTGGTCTGAGTAAAGACAAAGACAACATGTAATGAGTCAGATTAAGCGCCTTACCTCTCCCATGCTGCATTAAATGCAAAAGATCATCTGAAGCCTTGAAGATCAACAACATTAAATGTCTTTTGTATTTAATAGTCCTTTGTAAAGTCAATGTCTATTAATGTAATGATCATGACTGAGTGTCTTAGCCTGTTAAGACACTCAACATACTAGAATAAGCTTTACTTTATGTACTTGTCTAGTATACCCAACTTGTATTCCTAAGTGTATACGGTTGTAGCCTCGGCTATATAACCTCCCAATGTATTGTTACTTGAAGTGTGCTTGCTTGTATACTTCCACTTTGAGAGAAATATATCCTTCAGCTTGAATTATTCTTGTGTTCTTAATATTGTTCAAAGATTATTATTGTGTCACTTTGAGTGAATTTGTGAGATCATTCTAGCAGAACATTCCGCATCTGTTAGAATTAAGTAAGAAATACTTGTGAAGTGTTGTTTAGAGATAACAACCCGATCCTACAAGTGGTATCAGAGCTTTTGGCTCTTGAACTTGACTGACTAATCATCATCAAGTTACCAGTTCTATTTCTTATAAACCCTCATAGTATTAACACTCATATTTTCTGTGTCTGTCCAAGATGGCTGCTCTAAACAAACATGATACAGAAAATGGCACTCTCAACAAGCCACCAATGTTCACACCTGAAGACTTCGATACCTGGAAAGTCAGAATGGAAGGGTTCATCAGGAACCAAGACTTCAAACTTTGGAAGTCTGTTCTTGAAGGTCCCTACATTCCTACAGTTGCTGCTGCCGGTGCTGGAGTTGCTGCAGTACCAAAAGATCCATCTATGTACTCAGACGAAGATTACAAGAAGATGGAAGTTGATTCTAAAGCTCTTTGGCTAATTCAGATGTCAATACCGAACTCCATTATACATGCATTCAAGAAATGCAAGTCTGCTCAAGAACTGTGGAATTCCTTGAAGCAGATGTATGAAGGGTCAGAAGATGTCAAAGAAAACAAGAAGGATATGCTGAAACAGAAGTTTGAAAACTTTTGTCAACAAAACAATGAGAATATGTCTTCTCAGTACCTAAGGTATGTCCAACTTGTGGATGAATTAACTACTGCAGGTGTAACTCTTGATAATCAAGATGTGCTCAGAAAATTTCTGAGGTCTCTTCCAAAGGCATGGAATATCTACTCTGTAACAATCAGAAGAACAGAAAACCTGAAAACTCTAACTTTAGGAGAATTGTTTGGTATTCTCAGTGCCTATCAGATGGAATTAGATGCCCAAGAATCTAAAGTTTCTCACTCACCATCTGGTTCAGCTGCTCTTTATGCACCCATCAATAATCCTCCATACCAAAGCTATCAACCCCTCTACCATTCTACCTCCATACCCACTGTCACATTTCCTGAAACTCCAAATTCATCAAACCTTGTATCTAACCCAACTCCACTACTAACCTCTGGGCAAGGAGCTTTTATGGCTGAGGAGACAAATTACTTTCATCTGTGTCAAGAAGACTTGGATGGTATTCCTGCAGATGATCTTGAGGAGATGGATATAAACTATCAAATGGCTATGATTTCATACAGGGCAAAGAAGTTTTACCAAAGAACCGGCAGACAGTTCAAAAAGCACAATATGAAGACTGGGTTTGGACTTGACAAATCTAAACTCAAATGCTTTAACTGTCAACAGTTAGGCCACTTTGCCAGAGAATGCAAGTCCACAGGAACTCAGCAGACAACTTCTGGGCAACCACAACAAAGACCATCAAGCTCATCTAACAATGCAAACATTGCTGAACAAGATTTTGCAGACTGGAGCTTTCAAGCTGAGGACCCCTCCATCTCCAACAGTGCTTTGATGGCAAATGACTCATCTTCCTCAAGCAAGGTAACTGATAGCATGTGCTCACCTGAATGCTTAGAAACATTAACTATTTATAAGAAAATAAATTCTCAACTCTGTAATGAACTTGAGTCTCTACAAGTAGTCAAGGCAAATTTCTTTGAGGTTGAAAGAAATTATAAAGAAAAGATTGAAGAAATGGAAAAGACCATTTCAAGTTTAAAACATGAAGATACTAACAAACAGTGTCAGATTAAAAATCTTTTAGAAAGACTAACCACTGCCAAGACTGAACTTGTATTGGCTGAATCTTACAGAGACAAATTTCTAAGCCAAGGTGAAAAATTTGAAAAACTTTTTAGAATGAGCAGCACAACTGAACTTGTGAGTAAAAGGGGAGCTGGTTTGGGATATAACAATGTGGAACCTCCATCTGCTTATACTTCTATAACAGATGTTAGGTGTAAATCACTGGTTGACCTTGTGTATAATGAGGAGTTGGATATACACAAGGTAGTTCAAAAGGATAATCTCTCTGATCCAAGTACCTCAACATGCTCAGATGAGGATGATGTTCCTATTAAATCAGTAAAAGGAAAACAAGCTTTGAAAATTAAGAATCAAAATAAGAAAACTAAGAAACATTCAACAGTTTTTATCAAAGCTAAAACCACAGAAAATATCTCCTCAGATGAGTATGTGACTTGCCCATCTGACAAGTCAAAACGAGGTAGATCAATGGAGAGAAAAGTCAATTCTCCAGGAAAACAGGCAAAGTCCAAGACTAACAAGTATGCTGGAACATCCAAACCATCATTCTCTGAGGATCAAAGATCAGACTTTGTTAAAAGGGATAAGCAGCAACACTCTCCCAACATTCAAACTCTATGTCTGATGTGCGGTGAAAAGAATCATTTCGCTGCTGATTGCTTCTATAATCCAAGAAGCAGAATTTCCTCAATCAAGGGAAGAGGAAGAAAGAATAGTTGGAGTCAGTCATCTACTTCTTCGGAAGAACAGAGAAGAAATTTGGTCAAGAGGGCATCGGAAGCAAGTACCTCCAGTAATAGGAAGAAACAAAATAAAAATGCTTCTGAAAAGAAAGCATCGGAAGCAAAGAAAAAGGAAGCTTCCGAAAGAAAAGGAACCTCGGAAGCTCATCAAAGGAATGCTTTCAACAAACAAAAGAGGTCATCTGTCTTCGGAAGAAGATCATCGGAAGGAAAAAGAAAACCAGCTTCCGATGACCATCAAAAGAAACCAAGTCTTCCGACAACTCAAAAGGCACAAGTATGGAAGAAGAAGGAATCATCTGATAAGCCATCACCCACATCAGAAGCATCCACATCATCTGTCCCACCTAGAATGATGTCAAAGAAATTTACTTACAATGATGCAAATGGTAAACCCAAGACCACATGGGCTTGGGTTCCCATCAGAAACTAACTCTCTTCTGGTCATGTGCAGGAACAGCAGGAATCAAAAGGCAACTTGTGGATAGTTGATAGTGGCTGCTCCAGGCACATGACAGGCAACAAGACCCTCTTGCACAAATATGAACCATTCTTTGGCGGGTCTGTTGCTTTTGGAAGTGATCCAGTAGGAGGATATATAACAGGTAGAGGCACAATCACAAATGGTAAGGTAAGCTTTGAGAATGTACATTTTGTAAAAGAACTTAACTACAATTTACTAAGTGTATCACAGGTGTGTGATCAAAAGCATAACATGTTGTTTACTGAGCATGAGTGCATTGTTCTGAAACCAGGATTTGTGATACCAAATGATCAAATTCTACTCAGAGCTCCAAGAAGAAGTAACATGTATATGCTAGATATGAGCACAGCTGCACCTCTTAGTAATATAAGCTGCTTTGTCTCAAAAGCTTCACTTGATGAATCATCACTTTGGCATAGAAGACTTTGTCATGTAAACCTCAAAAATATGAATAAATTGGTCAAAAATAATTTAGTAACTGGTTTACCAACAAAAGAATTCATATGTGTTGATAAATGTGTTGCATGCTTAAAGGGTAAGCAACACAAGTCATCTCATTATGCCAAAGAGATAAATTCTATTACCACAGTCCTTCATTTACTACATATGGACTTGTTTGGTCCCACAAGTGTTAAAAGTCTTGGTAGAAAATCATACTGTTTGGTGGTTACTGATGATTTCTCTCGGTATACCTGGGTGTTTTTCTTAAATACCAAGGATGAAACTGCCGAAATCCTAAAGTCATTTATACTCAGGGTGGAGAATGAAAGTGACCATCATGTAAAAATAATCAGATCAGATCAAGGAACAGAATTCAAGAATCATGTTTTAAATTCTTTTTGTGAATCTAAAGGTATCACAAGACAATTTAGTGCTCCTAGAACTCCACAACAAAATGGTGTAGCTGAAAGAAGGAATAGGACACTAATTGAAGCTGCAAGAACCATGTTGTCTGATGCCAAACTTCCAATAACTTTTTGGGCAGAAGCAGTCAACACTGCCTGTTATGTCCAAAATAGAATATTGGTAGTTAAGTCACATGGCATGACTCCTTATGAAATTTGGCATAAAAGAAAGCCATTCATTGGATTTCTCAAACCATTTGGATGTCATTGCACCATCTTGAATACTAAAGATTACTTAGCCAAGTTTGCTGAGAAATCAGCAGAGGGCTACTTTGTTGGGTACTCTTCAAATGCTAAAGCGTATAGAGTATACATCAAAGCATCCAGAGTTATTGAAGAGTCTGCAAATGTTCAGTTCAATGAACATACTCTCAATAAATCTGGAACCGGCCCTGATTGGTTGTTTGATCTTGATAGTTTTACATCTGCATTTAATCTGGTGAAAGAGTATGTTCCAGTTTCACAGTCAGCTACCACAGACACCTCCAAAGGCTCAAGAGAAGATGACTTTCGTGTTGAACTGCCAATAGCTTCAAGACAAAACTTGGCAGAATCCACTTCAACACAAAATGATGTATCACAGTCTGAGACAATCAACACATCTCAGGCAGGTCCCTCAATTGAAGCTGCTTCTAATTCACAACATCAAGAAGAAGTAGGAAGTCCTTCAGCAGAGGAAAATTCTCTGGAAATCACTACTCCCAGAGAAAACCAACCCACAACAGTTCAAACGTTGAATCCACGTGATCTGCCAGAAATCCAACTTGAGGTAGTTCTTCCTAACCTTGAGTCACTCAACGTGGATGAATCTTCTCAACTGGATGTGATTCCAAGGACTCGAATTCACAGCACTCATCCAGTTGAAAACATCATTGGCAATGTAGAAGAAGGTGTCAGAACTAGAAGCTCTATGCATGAAGCAAATGTTTGCTTGTTTTCCTGCTTTCTATCCCAAATAGAACCTAAGAAGGTTGCAGAGGCTTTAAAAGATAACAGTTGGGTAGAAGCTATGCAAGAAGAGCTTCTTCAGTTTCAAAGACAAGGAGTTTGGAAAACTTGTCCTTTGCCTAAAGGAAAGTATGCCATTGGAACCAAATGGGTGTTCAGAAACAAGAAAGATGACAAAGGTGTTGTCATCAAAAACAAAGCAAGATTGGTTGTTCAGGGATACACTCAAGAGGAAGGCATTGACTATGATGAAGTCTTTGCACCTGTTGCCAGAATTGAAGCTATTAGAATATTTTGGCATTTGCAGCTGCAAAAGATTTCAAAGTGTTTCAGATGGATGTTAAAAGTGCCTTTCTTTATGGAAAAATTGATGAAGAAGTTTATGTGTGCCAACCTCCAGGATTTGAAGATCCAAAGTTTCCTGATCATGTCTGTAAGCTTGATAAGGCTCTTTATGGGTTGCATCAAGCTCCCAGAAAATGGTATGAAACTTTATCTTCTTTTCTGTTGGCAAACAAATTCAAGAGAGGAACAATTGATAAAACTCTCTTTTTCAAGAAGTCAAATCAACATATCATGCTAGTTCAAATCTATGTTGATGACATTATCTTTGGTTCTACTAATGAATCTCTCTGCAAGGAGTTTGAATCACTAATGAAATCCAAATTTGAGATGAGTTCAATGGGAGAACTCACCTTCTTTCTTGGATTACAAGTGAAACAAACTCCTACAGGGATTTTCATTAGTCAATCAAAATATGTCAAGGACATTCTTGAAAGATTCAAGCTTTCTGATTGCAAAGCTCTGGGAACTCCTATGTCCAAAACAACATCACTTAGCCCTGATCTTGAGGGGGAGGATGTTGATCAGCACCAGTACAGAGCAATGATAGGCTCTTTGATGTATCTCACAGCAAGCAGGCCAGATATCATGTTTGCAACTTGTGTATGTGCAAGATTTCAGGCCAATCCCAAAGTCTCTCATATGCTGGCTGTAAAAAGAATCTTTAGATACCTCAAAGGAGCACCAAGTCTAGGATTATGGTATCCTAGAAATGAAGACTTCCAATTCATGGCTTATACAGACAGTGATTATGGGGGTTGCAACATCAGCAAGAAATCCACATCAGGGGGATGTCAATTTCTTGGATCCAGGATTGTGTCTTGGCAATGCAAGAAACAGTCATGTGTTTCTACTTCTACTGCAGAGGCTGAATATATAGCTGCTTCTAGCTGCTGTGCACAAGTCATCTGGATCCAGAATCAGATGAAGGATTATGGAGTAGATCTGTTCAATACTCCTATTCAGATAGACAATTCCAGTGCAATCTCCATCACCAATAATCCTGTCAAGCATTCCAAGACCAAGCACATCGACATCAGATACCATTTCATCAGAGATTGTGCAGAAAAGAAGTTGATTCATTTGGTCAAAGTTGATTCAGAAAACAATTTGGCAGATCTCTTCACAAAGGCATTTGATGAAGGAAGATTCAGGTACTTAATAACATCCATTGGGATGATCAACTTTGAATAAATGTACTGACAAGGAATAAATAATTCCTCGGAAGATAAACTTAACTTATCTTCCGATGAGTATCTACTCAGCAGAAGATAGGTTAAGTCTTCGGAAGCATCATTTCTTCCTTAATCGGAAGATCTCACACTTCAGAAGCTAACTTACCTTCTGAAGTAATATTCTTCCGATACATTATTTTCGGAAGCATAGGCTTCTCAAGATACTCTTCAGAAGAAAGTGTCTTCCGAAGAACATTTTGCCTAATGAATTTTCTAACACTTCAGAAGCAGTGCTTCCGACAGTATAAATTTTATACTTCGGAAGCACATCCCTTCTGAACTCTCTTGGTCTAATAAATACCCTGCTTCCGAAAGTCACTTCTTCGGAAGCACCTCAGTCAGAGAAAATTAATTGTGAAACCAGCTGTCATCGGAAGACCTTTTTCTGACATCCGGATCTCAAATTTAATGTGTCTATATAATTAAATGCTGAAATCCGAATGTATATAAAGGTCTCCCGCTCATTCAAATTCTCACAAACTGTTTCACTTTGAACTCTTCTTCTCCTTGATCTCTCCAATTGTGCCCTAAAATCACCAACTTTCATGGCTCTTCTTGCTTTCAAACCTGCTCACAACGTACCAGCGGAGTTATCAGCAGAACATGATGCTGACTTCGCCCCAATCATCTCCTTTCTTCAAAGGAGCAGGTATTTCTTTGCATTAACTGTTCAGCCCTTGGTGTATGAGTCTCATCACCAACAGTTCTGGGCATCTTGTTCTGTTTCCTCGTCTTCCAATGGTCGGTCTCTTGTAGCCACCATTGATGCTCATCCTATTGCTATTTCTGTGGAGACCATCTGTCGGCATCTTAAACTGAATGATGCCGGTGGAAAGGTTTCATTCACAAAGGATGAGGTAGCATTGACATTTCAGTCAATGGGGTACGAAGGTCCTCTCCCTTCAACAACCTATTTGAAGGGTCGAGTGTCCTATAATTACAAGTACCTCATACATGTGTTTTTACATTGTCTTTCAAATAAATCTGGTGGTTGGGACCAAGTTCCATCTGATTTAGCTTCGGCTATTCATGGCTTGGTTTCCAATCAACTGTTTAATTTTTCTGCTTTTATTTTTAATAATTTGGTTGACAACATCTCGTCACCAAAGAAGTTTTGTATGTATCCCAGGTTTTTGCAACATCTTTTTAATGAAGAGTTGGGAGCTTCCCTTTCTCTAACTGGGAATACTTACAAAATGCCCTTGGTCTCTTCCAAGATTTTTGTGCAACTCAAGAAGAAGAGTGCTCAGTTCTCTGGGACATTCACTCCTCTTCTTTCCTCTATGGAGTCCCCTGCTCCAGAAGGTGACAGCTCTGTTAACCCCACAGATGCTGAACCCACACCTTCCACTTCTATTCCTCACCCCATAAAGATCACTTACAAACGCAAACGAAACCCTGTGCAACTTTCTACAGTTGTTCAGGCCCCTTCTACTGAACCAAAACAGAAAAAGGTTAAAAGAACTGCTCAGGGCACAGTTCTACCTAAGGTGAAAGCCACACCCCTTGTTTCTCCACAGGTTCTTCCTTTGAAACCTGTGGTTGCCCTTAACCAGCCTGAAAGCCCTCAGCTTATGTCACAAAACATAACTGAGAATATTCAAAGGGATGCACCCATCATTGAGTTTGCTTCTCATGAAGCAACTTCATTAGATAAGAGACTGTCTCCCAAGTCTCCAGGTTCATATCATCCAGAAATGCCCCCCACCCATACTATCACCCAGGCTCAAGGAACCCCTGCTCTAACTGTGGAGGAACCACTCTCTCCAACTACTCTCTCTCCAACTACCCAAACTTTAATGAGAGTGGTGACACAGTTACAAGCTCGGTTCCCTGACCCAGAGCCTATTCAATCAGAGGTTGGCCCCAGTAGTTCTGAAGGGGTCAATGCAGGTGAGGCTGCCGCTACTGTTGATCTTAATAAAGATCCACAGGACAGTGGTACAGGCAATAGGACCTCACCTGCGGCAACCTATATTGGGGAGGACTTTTTTGAGGTTCTTCTCAATGAAGGGAATCCAGGGTGCCAAGAAACCACATCTGGTGGTGGAGGTGCAGGAGCTAGGCTCAGGACTCCATCGCCCCATGATTCTACTCTGGTAGAGGAGGGCACATCCACACAGGAATTGACGGCTACAATAACTTCCCTCCAAGCCAGGGTAGCTCACTTAGAAGCTGAGGTGGCTACCCTGCGGCTTGAAGTCCAAACCAAAGATGCCACTATTCTGGACCTAAGAAGGCGTCCCCCGGTCACTCTACATTCATTTCACCCTGATCCTGCTACTACCACTTTCATCTCCCCTGATGCTACCAAAAAGGGGGAGAATATACCATCTGTAGGGTCAGGATCAGAAGCAAGGGAAGAGGAGGGTGCACAGGAAGTTACTCCATCCTTAGTCACTTTGACTGCTGAATGGGATGACTTCTTGGGTACTTATTTTCAAGATTCTTCTTCTACTTCCTCTTCTTCTGCTTCTGAGGATACAAGGGAGGTTGCCAAAGAGACTGAACAGCAAACATCAAATGTCTCTTTGGAACCTCAGTCCCCTCTTGGGACTAAGTCTCCTTCTGAGACTGCAGCTCAGGTTGGCATGGAAGACACAGCACAAGAAGAATCAATTTCCATGAAATCTGTGTCCCCTTCTGGGACTGAAGCTGCTGAGGCTCTCTCTTCCTCTCCTGAGCCCTTTGTGGAATCCAATAAGGAATCATCTAAGGAGATTGGTCAACTGGAGGAGCCAGTGAATGCTGAGGTTAACTCCGAAGCTGCAGCTGCCTCCGAAGGCCCAGTCATCCTGGATGTTTCCTCCACAGAGGAGCTACATGCCAATGAACCAGCTGGTGAGGCAACAGAAGAAATCTCCTCTGGGGCAAAAATAACTGCTGATGACAAAGGAAAACGTAAGCTAACCCCAGAGGAGGAAGCAGAACAGGAGGAGATGAGACCAAAGAAAACAAAGGGCCGACCAAACACTTCTCTAGATGAAGAGCGAGCTAGACTCTCTGCTTTGCTAGAAGAAAAAGGTTATGACTTTGATGAAGTCATCAACTGGTCGGTACCTAGAATGGCTGCCGAGCTGGACAAGGTGCAGCAGCAAGAACAAGTTGTTGCTGCATCAAAGGCCCTAAGTGTACTTACAAAGGAGCAAAAAGAGAAGGCCTACAGAGACAAGAACAAGGCCTTTCTCTTGGAATATGGCTTCCATGCTCGGCAGCTAGGCCCAATGAAGAACTCAACCATGGATATGCATATCAGAGATATAAAAGCCAAAGTTGCAAGAGGTGAGTTACCTTCAATTGAACAAATCAGGGCAAGAAAGGAAAGCCTAATGAGAGGCTTAGGTTTAGGGGGAGGAGCTACAATAGAATTTCCCCTCTCTGGTGCAGGGATCAGAGAGGGAGAAGAAGTTATGTGTGGGGCAGCAACAAAAGCAATGTTCCCCAAAATGTTCCCCCTAAATCCAAAAGAAGAACCAATATCTCCTCCTTCAAGTCCAAGTATGGATAACATGCCAATCTCCTCAGTCTACAAAAAGGGTAAGAAGACTACAAGGAAACAATCAATACCAAACCCTGATCCTGAGAGAAATACACAGGCTGAAGAGAGGAGAACAGAACCCTCAAGGGATGAGGATATTGGGCCACAGTCTACTGCAACAACAGGTGCAGCAGTAGAATCAACTGTGGAAGCCCAACAGGCCAGAGTTCTGAGGAGTCAAGCCACTGCTCAAAACAAACCAAGATTCACAAGAAGAAAGAGCATGGCTAAAAGGAAAAAGGAAACAAAAACCATCCCCTTAGACTCTGAGCCTGATACAACACTCTTAGTACTTGTAGCCACATCTGATGCAACTCCCAAAACTACACAAACCCCAGAAGACATGAGGGATATCAGCAGATTAATGCATGAGCATTCATACATCCCTTTGGTAAATTGGAGCTTCAATGCACAAGAAAGGATATTCATCCTCACCGACTACAATGGAGAAATAAAACTGGTGGATCTTTTGCATCTGATGACATTGGCAAAACCCTATATACTTGATCTAGATAAGCTCCCTCTCTATAATCCTGACAATGGAGCAGATGGGAGGTCAGCTATCAGATTAATTAGAAAAAGGGCACAGGTACTGAGGGGTACATGGAAGCCAAGGTTTATGCCTTAGAAGTTTTGGTAGCATCAGCCTAGGGGGAGACTGTAAAGACTAATAAAGGCTGATGCTCACCAAACTTCTTGTTTTGTCTAAGTATAGGAGTCTCTTTGAATAAACACCTTCGGAAGGAAGAAGTGATTCTTCGGAAGCAACATTGCTTCCGAAGGATAACTGGTTCCTGCCGAAGGTTGTACAAGACAACTGCTTCCGAGGAATCCTCTAATGCTCGGAAGACAAAGACTTCCGAGGAATCTTCTTATGCACACAAGACAAAGACTTCCGAGGTTTATCCTCTGACAAAGACTGTAGCAGCTTACTCTCATAGTACAAAAGGTACTGACACAAGACATGCTGGTCTGAGTAAAGACAAAGACAACATGTAATGAGTCAGATTAAGCGCCTTACCTCTCCCATGCTGCATTAAATGCAAAAGATCATCTGAAGCCTTGAAGATCAACAACATTAAATGTCTTTTGTATTTAATAGTCCTTTGTAAAGTCAATGTCTATTAATGTAATGATCATGACTGAGTGTCTTAGCCTGTTAAGACACTCAACATACTAGAATAAGCTTTACTTTATGTACTTGTCTAGTATACCCAACTTGTATTCCTAAGTGTATACGGTTGTAGCCTCGGCTATATAACCTCCCAATGTATTGTTACTTGAAGTGTGCTTGCTTGTATACTTCCACTTTGAGAGAAATATATCCTTGAGCTTGAATTATTCTTGTGTTCTTAATATTGTTCAAAGATTATTATTGTGTCACTTTGAGTGAATTTGTGAGATCATTCTAGCAGAACATTCCGCATCTGTTAGAATTAAGTAAGAAATACTTGTGAAGTGTTGTTTAGAGATAACAACCCGATCCTACAAAAATATTCAAGGTGAGCGGGTATACTCTTTGCCCTTAATGTGGGTACACCCAGGTAGGTGTGTGTGTGTGTGTATGAAGTTGCATAACATATAGTCTCATTTGTTTAAACTTGTATATGTGCACAAATAACAAATTTCAAGTTTATCAATTACATGTCCCCTTTTAATCTCTCATAAGTCGTGTCATTGTGTTCGTTTATTTTATAACTTTTCTTGTACTATTAATATAGGGAAAGGAAGTAACCATTAAATGAGTAATAACTCGAAATAACCCGTCAAGATCAAGCCAAATGTTTGATTTTTTTAACATCATTGTAAACACAGTTAGAACACTTTCTTATTTTATGAGCTTGCGTAAATTTATCACCGTTCGAGAGTTAACATCGTTGTAAGTTAATATAATGGATTATTTGGGGTTATTGTTCATTTAATGGGTTATTTTTTATCCTTTTCCTATTAATATATGCATGTAACCAAATATATGTATTTTTTTTATTTTACTAGAATATATAAATCAATCTTGTCGTTTATGTTTATCACAAATATAAACTATAAGCACATGCACAAGTTATGAAGTTAAAGTAAATATATGATAAAAAGTTTTGTGTGCTTTGCGAACGCACTATGATAACCGAAAACCGTATTTGAGACCCGAATACACCAACGGTTTCCTTTTTTACGTCGTGAGCCTTTTAGAATGCTTGGTTTCCTAGTCATTGGCTAGATTTATCATGTTTGATTAGTTTGACCACCTTTCACTTTCATTGACTGAGGCTCAATAATGGAAGAAAGATCAGAACATCCCCTGGCCTGACCACATTAAGCAAACCCAGTGCTAATAAACATTGCTATAACGTGACTTTTAACACCTACTCAATCGTCGGAAAAGTTACCTGAATACCACATGGCCAAATCAACCGATATACAACATTCCATGTCAGAAAACAGTCACCGAATGTTGTCAACCATCCCTTTCATCACCTTCGGGATCACACATGAAAAGATCATCACCGTTGCAGCCTATTATGGTGTCCGGAGCTGCTTCATTTCCCGAAAGTGCCAATCGGAGCTTTACTGGACCCCTTTCCTCTTTTTCTCTTACAATCAGGAGCACACACAAGTGTGTGTTATGTATTATCGAATTTTTATAGAATGGTCATTAAGATAATACCACAAAGCCTTTAGGTCAGTATCTTTAACACTTAACTATAGTCGTCTTATGTCTCTTAACATGTATGAACCCTAGAACTAGATCGATTAGATTCATTTTATTTTTTGATTGTCAGTATCGAAAATCATGGGGCTTTCGATCACCATGTAATTAGGGGCGGATCTACGTAGTAACGAACGGGTTCACCGGAACCCACCGCGAATCAAAGCGTTAATAGGAAAAAAAAATTTTAAAGGGTTAAAAAATAGGGTGAACCCATTAGTATTTTGAAGGTGAATCCCAAACATATAATGTACAAGTAGTCTAGTGGTAAGGGAATCCTGATTTCATCTTGTAGGTCACAAGTTCGAATCCTGCTTCTGTTTTTTTTTTCTTTTTGTGGGGGTTATTTCTTTTAAAAAGCACGTGGATTCTACAACCTGCCCTTCGCCCCGTCACTTTTGCCGAGCTTCCCCAAAAAAAAACCCTACAGGCGAAACCGAGCTCCTGCAGTCCTGCCCAGCGCCTTCTCCCTTTCTCCCGTTTGCCAGCGCCGCCCCTCCGGCGACCACCGAGTTCCACGCCTCCACTGCTGCTCCGACGGTTCTCCCTGCGGCCTGCCCTTCGACGACCACAATAAAAAAACGGTATCAATCATTCTAATTCTTTGAAATTAGTATTAAACTTTTGAACTATTGATTTGTTTAGGTATTTTTGTGAAATTAGTGTTGTTTTGTTTGGCTATTTTGTGAAATTGGTGTTGATTTTTTAAGTATTTTATGAAATTAGTGTTAGATTTTTTTAGGTATTTTGTGAAATTAGTATTAATTTGTTTAGGTATTTTATGAAACTTGATTAGGTATTATGAGTCCTGAATGGGGTAAGTGATCTTGCCAAATGTATGGTGGAAACAAGAAATCATATTACTTATCCATTGGTTTATCATTTAATAAAGTTATCACTAGTTTTACCCGTTGCAACAGCAAGTGTTGAATGATGTTTTTCATCTATGAAACATTTGAAGACGGATTTGCGTAATAGGATGAGTGATGGCTACTTAAATGATGCTTGCATTTCTTATGTTGAAAGAGAGTTCTTACAACAAGTTTCAGTCGAAGATGTGATGCAACGTTATCAAAAGATGAAACCACGAAGGGGGCAATTATAGGTATGTTTTCTTTTTCTAAATTTGTAACTACTATCGTATTTAAATTATCCGACCCGGATTTTTTTTACCGCGTTTTATTTAATTGAGAAGTCTTAACATAGTGAACCCACTGAAATAAATTCCTGGATCCGCCACTGCATGTAATCGTGTGATAATCGGAATGATCAGATTGTATACCTAGCACAACATTTGAGAATAACTAAAGGATCATATCGGTGAACTAGGATTACAAAATTAAATTACAATTGTCACATGTGATAATTTAACAATGTAAACCTGACCAAAAGAATCATGAGTTTTGATGTGTTATGAAACACATCTGTTTTCTGTTTGTTTTTAATTAGTTTTTATACGGTTTTATACGTGTTTAGAGTCGATTGATGCTGGTTCTTCACATTTCAATAAATTGTTGCTTGCAGATAATAAACATGTTATTATGGCATAAAAAATCAAGAAAACGAGCTCCCGGTTGGACGAGAACGGACCTGAATGCAAAAGAAGACAAAAGCTGGATTTTGAGGGTCCTCGCGTAGCGCGACGACCTAATGAAACCCTGTCGCGCTACGCGACAGGTGGAAATGACATGTCTGCCCTTACTAATCATTGCGGGTTTGACCCGACTCTTTTGTCGGGTAGCGAACACCCTCGCGTAGCGTGAAGGGTAACCAGAAGCCTGTCGCGTAGCGCGACAGGGTTAAAAAACCCAGAAAATCGAGTTTTATGTTTCTGGAACGGCTGAGGCGAGGGTATTCAATTTTGGACTATCAGAGACGACGGCTGGAGGCGATTAGAGGCTATTTCAAGGTCTTGGAGGCATCGGATTGAATATTCGAGAGTTTTGGATCATTGTTGGAGTTATCCAACCATTCGGTTTATCGTTTCTCATTGCTTTGTTGATTCCTATGTGTATTTCAGACTTTATATATGTTATGATTATGTTTATGACTATGTTTAGTGGCTAAACACATAAAGCTACCTAGGTTAGATGATCATGCGTGTTGAATAATGGTTTAATTCGGTTTTGGAACATATTGATATGATTGATTTATGATTTAAAGACTTGGTTTGGAATATTGGATGTGTATGTGTATCTTTGATTGTCTTATGATTGATTTCTCACTCCTCATGAGTCTTGATGTTTGTCTGTCATATAATAGGCGCATGCTAGGTCAATGACTGTGTGTTTTTTATTAATGGATGAATTATTGTGATCAGGTAATTCATAGGAGTGTTTTATTATGATTTAGACGATTAAGATGTGCAACCAACTTCAATAGCCGTGAGGTGAGAAGTTGTCAATAAGTTTTGGTTGTTAGATTGCTAGGTTAGAGGCTTCGTGAGGAGATCGGTCTAGTTTGTCTATCAAATCTTGTTTATTGAATCCAACAGGAAATTCCAAGTTACCCCGTGCATTTAGGTGTCTTAAAACTGTCGATCCGTGAGGTAGATAGTTTGTTAGATTTTATCTTATGTGTATTGAGACGATCGCGCTGTGAAGTAGATTGTCTAGCGGGTATTTCATAAGTGGTTGGATGTCCTGTGAGGGAAATCCACTTAACCGGTGTTTTAACAGCATTTAGGGATTTTAGTTGACTATCCTTGAGAAGGGTCGATGGTGCTCTAAGTTTCCTTTGAGTTTAGTATTTTAAGATCCCGGTAGCATATTAGTTCCACTACCGATAGAACCTTTTCAAGCATGTATAGGATTCGAGCCTAGGTAGTGTCTTGTCCGTCTGATTCTCTTCTTTGTCAGATGTTTGTTCTCGTTTTAGTTTTTCCTACATTTAAATTATTCTTAGTTTTGTTAGCAAAACCCCCCTTCCTTATTAATATTTTATTTAAGTACAAATTTTGTATAGATAAGTCATAGAGTCTAGTTAGTACATTCTATGGAAGTCTGTGGGTTCGATATCCGGACTTACTTTTGCTTTACTAGTTTCGATAGGTTCACTTGCCTGTCAGTAGTTTAGTTTTAGAGAGTCTAGAGTATTACTTAGTGTCTAGTTTAGTTTTGATTTTTGTTAGCTTTAATTAAACTACTTCGAGCACATCAAGTTTACTATCTTGTAACTGTACAAGATATCAAAATGATTAACATGTAATAAACAAAAGTATGCATATCCAAAAGATACTAGGTCCTTTATCGGGGCATCCTAGTATGTATCCTGAACTCCAAGCCTTAAACATGTCCGTCACCTAAGAAAACATGTAAGAAAGCAAAGTGAACACATGGCTGGTGAGTTCATAAAGTTTAGTATTTGAAAACATTGTAAAAGTTTTGTAAATTTACCCTTTCCAAAATCCTTCAGAGTCTCCACTTTGATCCTCACTACTGACATCATCCCATCATGTCAAGACTACTTATATATAGGGCATACGTAGGGTCAAGCCCAGCGGCCAGCCCACCACATGCTTGACATGACACGACTTTGCCTTTAATGGAAATTAAAAGTTTCACTCTGACCATTCACCACATTCAGTATTGTTTGTGTAACCAAAGTATTGTTTGAGAAGTATTTCCATTTCAACCATCTTTGTTAGTTTTGAAAAGTCTTCTGATTATCCAATTCCAATTCATTAGAGTTCGAAAACCATCTCTTTCCACTTTTATGGTTGTAGCTTCCTACTTTCTAGGTGTCTTCCTCACTTAATGATTTGATATCTTCTTATCTTTATCCATTGGCCAAAAGACTTCTTTCATGTTATTGATAACCTTTTTGTTTTTGTCTTTAGCTTTCTTGGTTAATCCATTTTCCTCAACCCGGGTGTTCAATTGTCCGGCTATTTTGTTTTTTGGCTCTCTTTCTTTGGCAGTCTTACGTCTTGCCGTTATATGGAAGATTACCTTCCTACATAATCAAATAACTTAACCTACGACCTTAAAATCACAAAGTAATAAACATATTAAATAACGCCCTTAAATCTTCTATACTTAAGAAATAAAATATATATAGGACACATGTCACTATTTTATACTATCTTCACAACAATTGTCATGTCTCTCTCTTGTATTAAATACACTACATATTAAATAGTAATATTAAATTTTAAATATGCTTTTATGCATTTTGTAAATTAAAAAAGTGTTTACAATACATTAAAAAATATTTAATTATAAAAACTTATATTTTATTCATAAACTAAATTATTAGAAAATATGAAATATTCAAAGACATTTTTTTAAAATGAAATTAAAAAAAAAAACTTTGAAGTATTAGTTTTTAAATAGATAATACGAATATTTTATTACTTAAAATATTAAATTGTATGGAATTTTAATTATATTTTATGCTAAAAAATTGTCTTATATATCTAAATTCTTATTGATTATTATTTATTATTTTTTTTGTATAAATCTGTGTACTACACGAGGTATTAACCTAGTAATAATATATGATGACATATTTTCTACTACTAATAAAAATACTAAATCAAATGCCACATGGTCGTTTACTAGCACGTTGTTAGACCAATCCCCTTCTAATATTCATTACTTAATATAGATAATACGATTATTTGTATAAAAATATTATTAGACCAATGTACTTTCAATATTCATTACTTAAAATATAAGAGAAACTATTTAATAAATAAATAAATTCTACTGTTTTAATTTCAAATCTTCAACAATCCCGTTTACTTAAATTTATCCACTAATTTCGCAATCTTTTAAAATACATATAAAAATATAATTATATATATGTAAATATAGAAATAATTAAAAAAAATAATGTGTTTATTTCTTAAATTTATCCTCATTGATTAACATTTCTCTTACTATGCCATGCATAATATGGAGATATGATAGCAATAGAGGAAAAAAAGATGCGTAAAATAATTGAATTCATAAAGTTTTATGTTGATTGTAATTATATCATTTTATTAAAAAATTTTCTGAATTACATCTTAACTTTATGTCAACCCGTATGTTACACGGGTTACTAACCGAGTATGATAATATAACAAGAATGCAAAAGCATCTTTACATATATATTTTAAAGATTAAAATAGATGTTATAAATAATAATTCATTTGTTTTAATAAAAAAAAAAATTCTTCTTTGAAGTTGATAATATGAGAAAACCTAGAATTTACTTATGAATTATCATACAACAATTATGGTCTTAAGTGTGAACCCATCAAGATTTGATAAAAATAAAAACTCTTGATCAAATTATCATGGCATTTGAATTTGCATCAGTGAAACTTATTAAAAAAATTGTATCATTAAGAATTGTGAAAATGATTGTATTGTGAAGAATTAAGTCTATGTCAGTTATTTTTATGAATCGGATTAGATGATTTAAGAAATTTGAAACAAACCACTTTGATAAACAAATTAATTTTCCATGAATACAGTTATAAACAAACCATTTTTTCATAAATTAAAGCATGTTATCAATTATTTTATGATTGAATTGATATAATAAAGATCATTCTTATACCACATGTTGATTATATCTTTAAATTATTAGTTTTAAATTATAAAATTATAGTCATGTATATTCAAAATAAGATAATCTAACATAAAAATATAGTAAGACTTATTTGTGGGAAAGATGGTCTTAGATGAGGATATTGATAAAACCATAAAGATTCCTATCATGGAACCTTAATCTTGATGATTGATTATTTGGAAGAATGATAGTGTTCTTTAGTGTTTATAAAAAAAAAAATACTAAAGATGATCATTAGCTATTATGAATTCTAAAGATCTTGGACAATGATTACTCTTCTAACATTAATAGACAATCTAAGGGTGATTATGTTAGTCCCCTCAACTTATTTACAATGTTTTCCATTATGTAATTGACACCAACTAATTATGACATATTGGTAAAATTTAATCAAATGATCTGTAAGATGACAAACTAATAAGTTATTTCCATTATCATATAGTATTTATCAACCCCGAAAAGTTTCACCTCTCTTAAATAATTTGTTCTCTGAAGATTTGTGACTTAATGACCCTGGAAAGTTGATGCAAAATAATTAATGTAATAATAATCAAACTAATGATGTTTAGCAGGGGGTGTAACATCACGTATGTTGACTAGTCTATTTATTGGTGTGACTAAGAGCATGATTGAAGAGAGCAGAGTTTTTTTTTACAAATAAGTGTTGGTGGAAAAATTATTTACCAAAATAAGTAATTTGAAAAATATTTACCAAAATTGATGTTTTATATTTATTTCTTTATTTTCAACTATTTTATTTTATTTTTTAATCCAATCAATATATTATAATATGTTTTTATTATTTTTTTTCAATCAACTAACTATGTTAATATGTTGATTAAGTTAAAAATACATATAATAAATTATTCAAAATATATAAATAAATGAAAAAAAACCCATTTTGGTAAATATTTTTCAAATCATCTAAATAATTATTTAACCAACACCCTTTTGGAGGAAAAAAACTCGGAGAGGCATAAATAAGATAGGTAAGAAGGAAGAAAGAGACGTAAAGCTACAAATATGCAGAAATGTGTGCAAGCGCTTATACGCTAAAAAGGGTGGTGAACAACATGTTCATCACTATATTGAACCTTATTTTTTTAAGTGGTTTAATGCTACTCTTTAATGAGTCAATAATAATGATAATGACCATTGTTAGCTAGATATGAAAGAAGCATAGTGAAATGCATATATAGCAATAATGTTATATGTTGTGTTACTCTATTAATAGGTTGTGAGCCCTTCAATAATTCAAACTATTAGAAATGCATGGCCTTATGTTTGATTTGATCATTTTGATACTTGACTGAGTAACCATATAGTTAAACATTACACGTGAATGTTCTTGATTCATGTCTCATGTTGACTCACTCCCTTTCATCCCACTCATTTATCGAGCCTTGATAAAGTAACTAACGAAATGTAAGTACACTTCTCCTACTTGTAGATTTTTTTTATGTGCTTACAAGATGTTCAATACATAAGAGACTGTTAATATCTTATGATAACATACTAATTAAATCATATATGAGTTTGATTTTTAGTCATTCAATATCATGTCTCCGGTGTTTTCATATAATGTATATATGTATCGGTACTCAAGGGACAAAATTAAGATGACACTAATTTTTTGTGAAAATAATTTTAAAAGCGTTAGATTGGTCGGTTAATCTGGCATGATGAGGCATGAGTCTTACTAAAAGCAGCATCTCTATTCCTATCGGGTAGAGGTAAGACTATTTACATCTTATCTTCTTTAGACCATAACTTACTTTGCTAATGATGGGATATACCGTGTACGATAAGGATGATTTTTAGTCATTCAACTAATTTATATTTTGAATGTTACAATTTTGATTTTTGTCATTTGATGTTTTATTAATTTCATAGAATTTTTTTTTACGTGAAAATAAATGCAAGTTTTAACAGGTCGGGGAAATGTAATTAAAATTAAATAGAATTATATTTATGTTATTAAGTCAAATAAAAATCAAACTTATTTAAACTTTCAAATATACTGTGATTGTTTTTTTCCGAATTCAACACAAATTATATTTATATTATAAAAAAATTAAATTTCAAAGAACTCAATTTCATTACCTAGAGAGACCCATAAAATGAGTCGATGAACACCGTTCATGAACAAAACTTGTGGTAACTTGGATCTATATTAATAAATAGACTAATGTATGATTGATGATGTCATTTTAACATATAGGTGGTGCATGTTTTCTTCAAACAATCTCTTCTGACCTCTTCTGTATGTGTCACGCAGACCACGGTCAAAGGTTGTGGTGTGGAGCATGTTTGTTTTTTAGAAGACATTTCACTTAAAACATCTTTCTTTCCTTTTTTTGTGCAGACTTTGACCAACTTCTTGTCTCCTCTTCGCACCCTCTTCTTGTAGGTTAAAAACCCTCTTCTGCAGCCTGTTTTTTTTCAATGATCCGCCGGTGTTCGTTCTACCGAAAACCACCACCGTCATCGCCGCCGACACGACAGCAGGAGAACGTGACGGTTGTTTCTCCTTCTCCGGTCAAACAATTCCTCAACAACAAAGCCCTACTTTCTGATTTTCCCCAAATTCCATCTCACAATTTCCCTTCCATTTTTTCCGATGAAACGCTCCTGCAAATCCTTTCAAAACTCCATGACAACTCTGGAAGGATCTCGTCTTGAAATCATGGTTAAATCTCCATGGCCGTTTGGTAATATCAATTAGGGTTTTTGATTGAGTTTTCTTTCATCTGCTAGAATTTTTTTTAAATTCCCTAACCTTATAGATGTTGATTTACTTCATGGAAGCGTGGTTACTAGCAATGAGACAAGAAATTAGGGTCTTTCTTTAGGGTCTAAGTTTGGTTCTTTTTGCATTAATTCTGATGTTCTTTTAGCACGTTGCATTAAAAAACAAACAGCCTTTTTTTAACAGACTGAAGAGGTTTGTCCAGCTATTCTACTATAGAGGTGATGTAATCCACAGACTACAGACATTTTACTTTTGAAAAAACAAACGTCACCATAATGTGTAACATGTATGATAACACATGTTTGTCTAGACTAAGTCGATATATGGATATGGTAGCCACCCAAGGCCGACCCTTTCCCTTTAAGGGGTGAAGATAGGGCTTGAGGATACCTAAAAATTAGGGCCCTGGTTTATAAAAAAAATTATATATATGTAGTTAGGCTAATTTTTTTAATCTAAAATAATTCAAGTCTTTTTTTTCCTCTAATTCAAGATGATCAAGATTTTTTTTCTAATATCTTCTCAAAGCCTGTATCATGTTCAATTTTGCACTTCTTACTTTGGCTTGAAGAGATGTTTAAAAAAATACAATTAAAAAAAATGATAGAGAAACACCCGATAATGGGGGAAAAGGAAGTTTGATAAAACCAAGTGTTATGGTTAGTTTAATTAAGTGTTGTCTCCTATTTGAGAAAATCAAGTGTTGCCGTATGGATAGTAGAGGTGAGCATGATTCTAGTTAATGCGATTATGTCCATTTTCATAACAAAAACCGCTACTTCAGTTAATTCTAAACCTATATCCATAACTATAACCAATTGAGACCATTAATTGGTTAATCAACGATTACAATGAGGGGCCTTTTTAGAGACCTAGGTGTGCCCCGGCCCCTGCCATTTTTCGCTCACAAACGTCAATTTAATAGTATTTTGCCAGAAAATTTTATAGGTATTGAGTATGACCTCCTTCGTGTTTCTTCTTAAAAATCATTGGGCCCTAGGATTTTTTTAAAAAAAATACTAAAGATGAACTATTCTTTTAACAATACGTTTAATGACTTGCGGTTTAAACTTATTCAAAAAATTCAAATAAGTATAGTAGTGGAACGATAAAGCTGTATTTATTAAAATGTTTAAGTTGTATGGGGTAATATGCAACATTCTAATTTAAAAAAAGAAAAGAAAAAAGAAAACATGAATTGGAGGCTTACAACCTTGCCCAATTGCTTTCATCGTCAGCTTTAATTGTAATTATTCTTCTGAATACTCACCATTTCATCTTAAACATTATATGTCTTGTTTGTTACATATTTATATTTTTTGAGTGCAAGTAAAATTAGATATTTAGAGTTTTAAAATGTTTGACCCGACGCGAATCGCTGACCTGAATATATAATACGAAACATAGCGATTGAGAAAAAAATAGAGCCTGTGAATTTCGGCCCTCTAGGGGTTTTATTTCAAGCTTCGTCAATGACCGTTTATGGTTCAGTTTTGGTTAATAATGAAATTGTTGAAAACTAAAAACTCATAATCTTGATAAACATACAAATCTTAATGAATCTTTAAATTCTAGATTAACCGACAAATTTTTATGAACACACGAACCTTTGCAAATCTTTAAATTCTGATGAACCTAAAAATATTGACAAACATACAAATACCGGTGAACTTTCAAATACTAAAAATCAAACAAAAGAATCTACATGTATTTTTTGAACCAAGTCCATAGGTTAATATCAATAAAGCCCCAAGTTTTGGTTTATTTGAGGCATCCAAAATCATTGAAGCGCCCCTTAAGCCACCTATATGGAACACTTTGTTGTCAATATATTTGCATAATAACTCTGAATGATGTTACAAATCACTAAAATTGTAAGTAAATTAAAACAAAAAATAGAATATTAATAAATGTTAAAAAGAAACAAAAATCTAAAAGGTTACTAATGTTCAACAACAAAAAATATGATAAAAGATTAGAAAGTTATAAAACCAGGTTTTCAAAATTAGGCATAAGCTATGCAATTATTAACATGATTGGATGATCATTAGACTTTTGTAGAAAATTAAAGCATAGCATTACGGTTAAGTATGATGTGAAATAAGATTTAGGAGGATTTAGTAGTGAGAATCTTAACAAGAGAAATAATAAGTTGTTTTAGTTGAATAATTATTGTATATAAAGTTGAAATAAGTAACACCATAAGAATATAGACAACAATTAACATAATATGGGTATAAATAAGTAATCAAAAACTATGTAAATATAATGGATTTATTATCCAAATACGCTATTTGTTTAATTATAATACATTTTAACTTGAACAAAATTAATGTTTTTTAATCACGAGTCATTTAGACACAAACTGATTTTGTTTAATCCATCCAGATATGATTTTGTCCAGGTCTACTTTACTTGTATTTTTATGTAAAATTATTAATCCTAATTTGTGAAATATGTTATTATGCTACAACTAGAGGAGTTCGAATGCGAATATTCGGAGATTTTCAAATGCGGATATTCGGATACCCGTATCTAAATTAAAAGAAAAATACTAATTTTTTAATAATTTTTATAAAAAAAAGTGAAAAATTAAAACAAATACTTCAAATATCCAAAATATCCGAAAAATATCCTAAAATTTTCCAAAATATCTGGAAAAAAAATGTTAGGTTGTGTTGCGTCAAAGAATTTTGCAACACGGAGGAAGGAACCTACTGCTTTCCTTGAACCCAATTTAAACAAGATATTATTTTTCTTTGTGATGCAAAATTATATTTTATATATACAATTACCAATTACCAAATATAATGATTATGTGAATATTAATTCCATGATTTTTTTAGATAAACTCTAAATGGTGTTAACAAAGACACTTAGATGAATTGGTAAAACTTGGAGAGGATAAGTTTTTTTGCCACAACTTGCCCCGTGCTCGAGCCTTTCTTGGTTTCCCTTCTTCATTCAAATAGTCATTAAGGTTTCTCTTCATTAATTACTATGGTGAGGTTTTATGTTCTTATACTCTGCCCACGAATGCATCTCTGGCTTTCAAAGAAGAAAGAAAGATTGACAAAGGAAGAGAGATCGCATGTTACTGAGAGAAGGTTGTATAGAGAGAGAACGAGCAAAGAAAGTTGTTGAGAAAGAAACATCCGAGTGGTGGTTCTGTCTAGCACTGCTTCTAGGGTTTCATCCGGTCATGCTTCTAGTGTTTCCATCGAAAAAATGGGTAGATAAAGTTGGTTGGGGCGAGAACGGGGCTTTTATCGAGTGAAACTACCACTCTTTGAGTTTTAGAGAGAATGCATACAAAGAGTGTTTGTGGTGCGCACATATAATTTATATATATGTGTCGGCCCTTAAGGGCCAAAAGGAAAGTTGCATTAATTTTAACGCTATTTTACTTTGTTTTTGTGAAAATAACGTTAAAACTATTGGGTTGGTCGGTTATTCAGGCATCATGAGTCAGGGGTCTCATTGGAAGCAGTCTCTCTATTCCTACGGGGTAGAGGTAAGGCTGTCTACATCTTAACCTTCTCAGACCCTACCTTAGCTTTGCTAATTATGGTGGGATATACTGAGTATGATGATGATGATGATGATGTATACAAAGAAGAAGGACCGATGGTGGAGACAACACAAATCGCTATCAAAGACGTTGTATGAAAGGCATGAAGATACGAGGACACTTTTTTAGGGTCACCGTTAGGTCTGTAAACCAACCGAACTAATACGAACGAACCCTTTTTCGTGTTCGCTCATTTAACATTTATCTTTTTCACAAGTGGTTCATGAACACTTACCAAATGAAAAATATTGTTCTTGTCTGTGTTCATTGATTAACAAATTGAACTTGTTCATGAACATAAACGAACACATATTATTTTAAAAATAGCAAATAGCATTATCAATCTCAAATATCATAATTATGCTAAAGTTAAACACTTAATATAAAATTAAAAATAAATTTTATTAAACTGAGCAAAACTTACTTTAAACTAATAGTATAAATAACTGAGTTTCAAATTACTATGTTTTTAATAAGATACAAATTTCAAATGACTATATTTTTAATGTAAATGTTATGGTATTAAACTAAAAATAAAAAAATTAAGAATATAAAACATATTTAACAAATAAACATAATAAATGAATATAAACGGACGTTAACTAACATAAACGAACACCTTACCGAACGTTCACAAACACAAATAAACGAAATTTCTTGTTTGTGTTCGCTCATTTATTAAAGGCAAATTGGCTTTTAATAATCCAAACTTTGATCCATTTGCCTCTGCCGGTCCCAACTATGAAAATCCCCGATAACGGTCCCAACTTTCGACATATTTTCCCGTGGTGGACCGCCGTCAAAAAAACTCTAACGGCGTTAACTTTTTTTCGACTTTCGAATGGATTTTTGAGGGCTTTTGTTCAGATGGAGAATATGATTCGAATGACGTATAACTTACCTCGAAACGTTGCTCCAAATTTCTTAATTTGATGATTTCTTTGACGAATTGAAAGTTTAAACACCAAAATTGGGAAATTTGAAGCAACGTTTCGAGGTAAGTTATACGTCATTCGACTCGTATTCTCCATCTGAACAAAAGCCCTCAAAAATCCGTTTGAAACTCGAAAAAAAATTAACGTCGTTAGGGTTTTTTTGACGGCGATCCACCACGGGAAAATATGTCAAAAGTTGGGACCGTTATTGGAGATTTTCATAGTTGGGACCGAAAGCGGCCAATTGATTAAAGTTTGGATTATTTAAATCCAATTTGCCTTTATTAAACGAACAAACATAAACAAATTTCCCATAGAAAGGTTAGCGAACTGTTTGCTTAATGTTCTGGTTCGTTTACAGCCGTAGTCACTGGAGCACAGCCACAAGCAACAATGTACCACACATTGATGTTCCTAAAAAGAAAAGAAAAAAAAGTCACCAAATCATAGCATCTCCATGGCAGCTTGATGGCTCACTCTTTGAATGGCCATTGCCACCTCTTCCATGATGACAGTCATCATCTCACCGTCTTTGTTTATCAATCCATTAGTAAAATGAATTATTTGTTTTTGAATGAACTAAAGTCTTTTTGTTACTCTATCTGGTTTTGTATATCTATAAATGAATTTCTCCAAGTTAGGGGAGCATTTGATACCGAGTACCGAAACCGAACCTATAGATTTGGTACAGTATTCGGTACACACTATTCCATAAATTTGGTATCGGTATTGTTACTAGTACGAGACAAATACCATTTTAGATGATTATTTTGTAACAAATACCGATACCAAATCGATACCATACCTACTTTTCAAAAATTCGATACTTTTGGTATTGGTACCGGTACAACACCAATCTTATCCTCACTATAGAAGATGAAAGTTATATTGTCCTTGTTATGTTAGTCCTTGACACTACAAGTAAAACGACTTTTAGCGACGACATTTGTTGTCGTTGTTGCACCCAGTTCTCGTTGCAATAGCCTATAGCGACGAATCTTAGTTGCTATATAGTCGTCCCTGAAGATTAGTCGCTATAAGCCAAGAAACATATTATAGTTAGAGAATTAGTAATGCATCTTTTGTACCATAAAAATGTTAAATATTTTTAAGCTATAATTGAATTTTGCTTGGTGTTCTGATTAACAGGAAACCAATGAGATGGATCGTCATGCACTGTGCACCGTGCGTCTGTGCTATACATCAAACAATGCTCCAAGGCACGCCAATATATGGTGATTATTACAAAGTGAAGACATTAATCATCTAAAAAACTATGTTTCTAGTCTATATAACTTAGGTGTTAATTGTTATCAGTAAAAACATTTTAGGAATCACGTGATCTTCGTGTTTGTTCGTTTTGGTTGTAATGGCAGCTAGTAAGATTAAGAACACCATATTCTGAGTGTATTTTCCAACTTCAATCTGATTGTGGTTATGACGTCAAAGAGAAATCACTTCATTAAAAGTTTAATGAATTTGAGTTTGGCCACCAAGATCTTTTAGTTTCACTACAATATTTTCTTCTATTTTTTTGTGAAAATAAGTGGTTTTGTGAGAATAGTTGGTTTTTTAGATGAGTTTGAAGGATCTCGGTACCGTTTCTAGGCTAGTCGTTGGGAGATTTGCGACTCTGGTGGTGTCAAGATATGATAGAGGGAAGTCACAGGAAGAGGCTGCAACTTCAAAATACAATTCACTCAAAGTTGCAAAGAAGTTGCAACCCCCCTGCAACTCCCTTCCATCATAAACCGTATTCAGAAACATAGATGTAGGGAGTTCTTATGTATTTCCACAGTTAAGAAGAGCAATTATGAACCTTGTAGACCATTCCCACAGTTAATAATGTTCCATAAACTTACAGTTATTCCATCAAACGTACTCCCTTCCGGATGTAAGGAGTTCTTATGTATTTCCACGTTGCTTTCCAAGCTGCCCTTGCAACTTCACTCAAAAGTCACAACCCCATCCAACGACTAGCCTAGAAAAACAAATATCATCCTTTTTAATAAATCAACATCATAATCACATTATTATGTTTTAAATACAAATATTGTTGTAATCTTCTTAATATTGATGTACTCACTTGTTTGTACGTGAAAATCAATAAACTTCATTTGTTTATATGGTATCAGCCAGGTTCGGTAATACCGTTCTCTTTCTGGAGATTGTTTAACCTTCTGATCACTCACACCAATAGCGGACGAACAAACAGTTGTCATCAATGCCATCCCCACCAGCCCCTCCTCTATTACCATGGTCAGCTTTCCTTCTTCCCTAAACCTTACCTCTACAAACTACTTCAGCTGGAAAACCCAGATTGAATCCTTCCTTCAAGGTCTCGATCTTTTCAATTTCATTGATGGCACTCACACTGCCCCTTCTCCAACTATCAACGCTGATGGTAAATCCACACCCCATCCCAATTTCAACAAATGGTATCATTAATATCACCTTTTTAGAGCTATTGTTGGAAGCCTATGTGCTCCCATTATACATATCATCTCCAACGCAACCTCTTCCCTTGAGGCTTGGAAAATTCTAGCCAACACCTACACATCTCCTTCTCGGGAACACATCAAACAACTCCAACACCGCTTGAAAAATACTTCTAAACACCCTACTCAATTTATCACAGAATTCATGCAAACTATTAAATACCTTGGTGATGAACTCGCAAGTCTAGGGAAGAAAATGGACTTCGAAGATGTCACTAATATCACTTTATCATGTTTGGATCAAAAAGAGTACAAATCCATCATTGAATCCTTACATGCTCGTGACACACCAATCCAATTTCATGAATTGCATGAAAAACTTATCAACCATGAGTTATCTCTTGTCAGAAGCCCACTCACCTCCTAATCTTCATTAGCCTATCACGGATTTTGCAGCCCACACTCACCCTCAATTACCTCTCCTATCAAACATATAAATTCGCATCACACTAGAACTGCAAAGAAACCTAACCAAAAATACCACAACAATGACTATGTACTTTATAATAACACCCCTCAACCCATCTCCAGAACTTGCAACCATCACTAATGCCTTGAAACACCCACTTTAGCATGATGCCATGCAATTGGAATTTGATGCGCTTACACGTAATCAAACATGGACACTTTTTCCTCCCGACTTAGCCCCTAATATGCAAATGGGTCAACCTAACTAAATTTAAACCCGATGCTACTATAGATTGCCTAAAAGCTAGACTCGTTGCCAAAGGATTCCACTAACGACCTCCTATCGTTTATATCGAAACCTTTAGTACCTTTGTCAAACTTGACACACTATGTTTACTTCTTAATATTGCCACAACTTCTAATTGGTCTTTTCGGAAATTAGACATAAATAATGCTTTTCTATCTCACTGAATATGTTTACATGGACTAGCCTACAAGGTTTGTGGATCCTTCTCGCCCTAAACACTTTTGTAAACTCAACAAAGCCATTTATGGATTACGCCAACCCTCTCGTGCTTGGTACAATGAACTCAAATCCTATCTTCTTTCCATTAACTTCAAACTTGCAATCTCTGACCCTTATCTCTTTGTTCAAACATCATCTTCCTCTCCCATCTATCTTTTGGTCTATGTGGATGACATCATCCTCACCGGGCCCGACCCTACAATAGTTCAATCACTCATAAATTCTCTTGCACATCGTTTTTCTCTAAAAGACCTTGGTTCCTTATCCATTTTTCTTGGTGTTGAAGTCATTCCCCACCGTCATGGTCTATTTCTTTCTCAAACAAAATACATTCTTGATCTCTTGCACAAGGCTAACATGAGCGACTATACACTGGCAACCACTCCTATGTCCACATCGGTCTCACTCACATCACCTGATGACCCTCCCTTACCTTCACTGACCACTTACGAGCCCTCGTAGGCTCTTTACAATATCTTGCATTAACAAGACCTGATGTTGCTTTTTCAATAAATCGTTTATCTTAATTCATGCATAAACCTACTAATGCCCATTGGGTTGCCCTTAAAAGAATTTTAAGATACCTTCAAAGCATCATCCATTCTGGTCTATTGATCATACGTAACTCTCCTTTACAACTCTATGCCAGACTTGGATTGGGGAGGTGACAAGTCTACTTACTTAAGTACAACCGGATGCATTGTCTATTTGGGCTCCACTCCTCTTTCTTGGAACTCAAAACGCCAACCACATTAGCTCGCTCATCTACCGAAGTAGAATTATGTGTTGTAGCTTCTACTACCACTGAATTGCAATTGTTGATTTCTCTTATGTCATAATTGGGCTATCGCTCCACTATTGCACCCACCTTTTATTGTGACAACTTAAGTGCCACTCATTATTCAGTTAATCCGTTTTTTTCACTCACATATGAAACATATTGCTTTAGATTTTCATTTCATTCGTGAAAAGGTTCAAGATGGCACAATAAGTGTCACTCACATTTATGGGGATGATCAATTTGCTAATGCTCTCACAAGACCGTTATTAAAATATCGTCATCAGTAATTACTTTCCAAGATTGGTCTTCTCTCTCAATTATCCATCTTGCGGGGGAATGTTAATAAATCAATATCATAATCACATTATTATGTTTTAACTACAAATATTGTTGGAATCTTCTTAATTTTATCCATATTTGTATTATCTAAAATACAGCTAGCAATTAGGATCCATAGTTAGAATTTTCCCTATTTATGTATTCTCTTGTTTGTAGGTAAAAATTAATAAACTTCATTTGTTCATACTCCAAACTAGGGGTGTCGTTCGGGTTGGTTCCTCGGGTTTCAGGTTGCTCGGGTCGGGTTATTCGGGTTTTTGTAATATGAAATGGGAACCAAAAACCGAACCATTTAACTTCGGTTTAATTGGTTCTCGGGTTTTGGTTCTCGGGTTTTGGTTCTCGGGTTTTGGTTTTCGGGTTTAATCGGGTTGGGTTAAACAGTTCTCGGGTAATACTTGAAAAACTAATATTCTATTTTTCAAACAATTAAAATTAAAACATGTTTAACCAAAACATACATTTCCTTAAAATTTTCAAATGTTTAACCATAACATAACTAAAACGTGTTTAATCAAAACATACATTTCTTCAACAATCTCAAAACATATAGATGCTTTGAAAATTAGAAAATGTTACCGCCCCTTAGAAACCTAGTTCGGGTTTTTCGGGTTTACCCGAATAAACCTCGTGGGTACCCAAGGACCGAACCATTCTAAGTTTTCGGGTTCGGGTAATAGACTTTTTCGGGTTCGTGTTTTTCGGTTGGTTCTTCGAGTTCGGGTAAAAAACACACCCCTACTCCAAACCAACCTAAATTTGGTTAATAATTAAATTGTATTGCTTTATATGTTTGTCAATAATTGAAGTCAGACAAATTTTTTTGTTGGTCAATGAAATCATGTATGGATTTTGTTGTCAAAACTAAAATTTGGTTAAAAGAAATTAAACATAAATTTACACTTTTTTAGTTTCTTTTTTCTTTTAATTTTTTTTATTATTTTGATTTTATGATTTTTTTTGTTATGCACTTATGTTAGGCTCGTGTTTCTTAACATTTTTAGTGCTTTAGTTTCATGATCTCTTATGTAATGTGCTTACATTGGGTTCGTATTTCTTCACACCAGATTTACAGCTTAACATGCCTTTTTTGTCTTGGTTCTACGATAACTATCATTGTGTGCTATGTCTGGGTTTTTGTTTCTTGGGAGGGATTGTTCCCTTTACAACAACATTTGATTTAGTGTTTTTAAGATAGATTAATAGTAGTTGTAACCATTGTACTTTAATTTTCGCGGTTGTTGTTCTGATCGAATAAACATATTAGTATAGTGGAATGACTCAACCTTTTTATTATATAAAACTAGATTATAGACCTGTGTATTACACGGGTTGAACAATAAAGATGATATAATTTATAAATGTGTAATTAAATACTTCTTCTTACTGAAACCACATACCTTTTATTACACGGGTTGCAAGTCCACACTCTATTGATCGCAACTCTTTTGTTTATCACCATTGATCACAGCTTTCATATATAATTATTCTCTCAAGTGATCTATATCCTATGTCATGTATAAACTTTTCCCCTACACGCTGCAGCAATCGTTTGTAATAATATAATATATTTTAGTTATTTTAACATATATAATGGAGATAAAAAAAACTATATTAGTTTTTACTATATCTTATTTCTTCGATTTGATATAGTTAAATACCCACGTATCAAAACTATATATACAATTAATTACCCACATATCAATACTACCGAAATTGAGAAATCCTTAAAAATAATCATCCATCTGCATTCGATGATAAAATTTTGTATAGTGAATATATATTTGAGAAATCTTATTCATAATCAATTTTTAACAGTAATTAGTCCAAATACCTTTTTAGAACCAGCCATTTTTTCTTCATCATCAAAATCTCCAAATCCCTCGTGCCTAGAAATAGCATCATGAAATCCAAAGGTAAAACACAAGTGATTGGTTAAATTTAACTTAAATTTGTTCAAATCAAAACAACATTTTCAAGTATCATTTCCTTGAATCTTGATTGAGATGTGAACAGAACAGATAAATTATGAATCGGTTCATCATCAATCATGATGACGAATTTAAAGATCACAGTCAAATCATAACACCCACAAAAAAAATTATCCAGATCCTCGTAAATCAAACGATAAGTTTCATTTTGGATTGATGTCTTTTATTTGGAAGATATATAGGTCCTTGATTTTGCTAGACTACCAAAACCAAACCGCTGATGTATCCACAGTCGAATTTATTTTAATAACAATCAATCAATTAAAATTAAGCAAGATAAATATATAAACACACCCTCCTCTTCTTCCCAAAGTCCTTGGAGTTCAATGGGGAAGTTGGGATCAAATTGTTGACGATAGAATCAAAAACCGTGGTTGAGAATTTATCACAAAACACTAACAAAATTGGATTGTGAAAACGTCAGAGAGAAGATTGAATCGAAAGGGAAAATTTATTGAAGATAATTAAAAAACGTGAAAACAAAGCTTGAATATGAGCATGAAAACAAAGCTTGAAGATTCATATAAACATTGCAAAACCTAAGAATCTGAGCATCAAACCGAGATATGGTTTACCTTGAAGATAATCAAAGTGTTGAAACCGATCTTCGTGGCATGGATGAGATTTTAACAGAGGTAGATTGCAAATTGAGGAAGGAGAAGTTGGGGTTTTTTTTATTTCGATGTGAAGAATAATAAACATATTAGGAGAAACTGAGGAAGGGGTTTGAGATGACATCCGAACATTGGGTCGGGCTAGCCGCGTGTAGAAAGAATTAGACTTGTTTGAGCGGGCAAAATTGTCTGACAATTTTTCTGATGAGGACACGTGTCCATCAAATGGAATCATTTATTAGGAGTAGATTTTTTTTTTTTTTTGAACGGCAAATTTCATAAAACCACCAAAAGGAGCTAGCCAGGAGCTAAAGCTCAAAGACCACCAAAAAACAAAGAACAATCACCAGCAAAGAAAGTAGACAGAACAATACAACCAAAAGAAAACAATTACAAGGAAAAATTACTCCAATCCGCCCATGATAATGATTCCCACCTTGCACGGTTTTTTATCCAGAAGAAGCTTAAAGTTTGGACCTCCTTTAACAGTCCATGATATGGCCGCCGGTTCCTGTTAAAGACAGCTTCATTTCGAAGCCGCCAGATACACCATATAGCTGTGAGCATTACTACCTGCAGTGCATTTTGGAGACGGGTGCTCCGGTTACACAATCGGTGGATTTCCAGCAGATCTTGAATAGAAAAGGCATAGATCGGTTGAATCTTGCACCATGAAGAGATACCTTGCCATAATAAAATTGTAACAAAACAAGAGGAGAATAAATGAGTAGCCGATTCATTGATTAGGAGTAGATTATAATTGAAAGTAACATATGACAAGTTTTAGGTGTTTTATTTAGGGAAAACTTCACACAAATGTAACCCAACTTTCTAAAGTGTTCTAAATAAGTCATTCAAACTTTCTTTGTCTCAATTAGATAACTGAACTTATAAAAAGTGTTCTATTTATATGTTTTTTACCTATTGAAGTGGTTACCATGCTGACGTGGAATTCCTTTTGTTTTCTTTTATTTTTTATGCTTAGGTGGAAAATGATGAGACAGTTCCTTTTTTATTCCTATTTTTAATTAAAAAACAATTGTTAATTTTTAAATTTTATTAAAAAAATGAATTGTGTTTCTTAAAATTATAAACTTATATATCACTTTTATGTAACTTTAAAATATTTTAAATCAAAAAACATATATCTTAAAGTTTTTTAAGAAATTTTTTTTAAAGTTACGTAAAAGTGATGTATAAGTTTATAATTTTAAGAAACACAATTCATTTTCTAAAAAAAATTAAAATTAACAATTGTGTTTTTTAGTTAAAAATAGGAAAAAAAGAAAAGAATTGCCACGTCATTTTCCACCTAAGCATTAAAATAAAATAAAACAGAAAAAGAATGTCACGTCAGCATGATAACCTCCTCAATAGGTAAAAGCATAGAAATAGAAAATTTATTATAAGTTAAGTTACCTAATTGAGACAAAAAAAAATATTTTTGAGTAACTTAATTGAAACACTTTAGAAAGCTCGTTACATTTGTGTAAAGTTTTCCTTTTAACCTTCTTAACCCGACTATACCCAAAATCACAAAAAAAAAAAACATTTTCAAAAAAATTCCAACCTGCCATCTTTCAAATTTCAAAACTTAAAAATATAGTAAAATTTAATTTGCAACCCTGAGGTTTAATTCTTACCAAATGTTGCAACCCTCCGTTTTTTTTTATTTTTGCAACTTGCAACCATGTGGTTTTAAAAAGCATGTAACCTGCACTCATTCAGTTAAAATTAACATAACACTGTTATCTTCCAGAATCTACCAGCCATGTATAGATGTTATAGAATTATGATCCTTGTATGAAACACCAATGTTCATGCATGACTCACACACATTTTTATTAACCTTAAACACTCTCGATCATACCCAAACCCATATTTTTGTTCATACTAGTTTATATCTTTTATATAAACTCAAACACTCACGAAAACAAAATAAAATTTACGCATAACACACACCTACCACCTACACCAATATGCATTCACGTGTACACACAAATTGCACATACAACCCACTCACACATCCATACATAAACTTCACGTATAGAAGGCATTCACACACTTTAGTTTCTTAAGTCATTCACATATCACTTCATGCACACACCTAATCGACCGACTCTCATGCGCAATCATTCAACAATCCTAGGCATCATTCAGCAATCATAGGCTTTTGTTTTCAGCCCTGTTCACCATCAAATCATCTCTTTTTACGCACCCACAAGTAAACAACAACCCTAGGCTGCAATCTTCCACTGTGAACCAAGCACCCCTACATTATTCCCTTCTCACGTAATCTTAGTCGAATTTTTACCTAGTATCCATTTATAGGTCTAGACCCTTCCCAAATGATTTGTGATCATTTATTAACCGCCCAAAATCATGAACAAAAACCTCGGATTATGTCACACCCTCGCTAATGGCGGAATTGCAAGGACGCAACGAAACTATATATCTTTAACATATTGCGTATAAGAGAATTATAAGTCATGCATTACCAAAATGAAGCATGTCCACAAAATGAAATTGTCTTAACACATCACTGAAGATTCATAATAGTATAGCCTATTACTAAATAGACAATACAACTAGATCTTCCAATGTATTTCAAAAAGCATGCTTATCCTGGCTGGCAGTCTTTTACCTTTTAATTTCCTGAAATGCATGTTAAATTGAAAGTCAAATTAATGTTGGTGGCTCGTAGGTTTTACAAAATAATAAATTAGTACATATAATGTTAATGTTCACAATACATTCACAATGTTTTGATGCAATCTACACAGGTCCACAACCATACCTTTGACTTCTTGTATACCCTTTTATTGTTAATTTCTTATCACAAACATTAGTTCTTGATGGAAATATACCATTCATTTAACAATGTAGTTGTGGCTGGCGCTACCAAACCATGAATGGAGGTTTGTCAAACCCCGCTAGTATCAACTTATATTAATCCAGCGGCTTAACATCATGAGTTAAATAGTTGTTGAGGAAACAAGGGTTTAGTGTGATAAATTCATGTCTCATGCAATATACATCATGATTATGTGCAGTATGAAGTGAAGAAATTCTTGTATCAAATAAAATTTGTAATATGCATAACCCTCAAATTTTGCAATTAAAAATAGTAGAAAAAAGGCTACGAAACTCATTGTTCACACAACTTCAATTCTTGCTAATTCTGAGTTATCCAAGATCGATCCTACTCAACACCTACAACATAATGATTTTGTTGAAATTTATGGATTCTGGCATTGCATAGCAATTATTTGTTTGGTTAAGGACTCATGTATTTGTCAAAA
This sequence comes from Mikania micrantha, assembly GCA_009363875.1. NCBI lineage: Eukaryota > Viridiplantae > Streptophyta > Magnoliopsida > Asterales > Asteraceae > Mikania > Mikania micrantha. Next base: position 22,584,280 of record CM018687.1, on the reverse strand, counting down.
AATATTGTCCGGTACAACCATTATAAAGTGTCACACCCCAGGCCAGCGGAACGGATCGTGTTTTCCCGTCGGGCGGAAGGTTCCCGGGGCGCGATATCATGAGTGATAATCAAATGATCAGCTTGTTTACATAGCACATGAGATATAAATGAGAAATGCTAACATGACATGAAATAGAATTACAAAGTTAAATCACATTGTTCCATCATAATTTAACTAAGTAAATCTAATCAAAAAGAATCAATGAGTTTATATCTTGTATCTGTACAAGATATACAAAAGTGATTCGCTGTTTTGTCATCCCAAAAGTATGCAATCAAAAGTAAGCTAGGTCTTCTAAAAGTCCTCTAGCTTAGTACTTGCATATATGTATCTACACATGTCCATCACCTGAGAAAAACATGCATTTAAACAAAGTCAACACTAGGTTGGTGAGTTCATATGCCCCTTTTCTTTAATCTTTACTGATTTTAAACTCACGGGGCTGAGAAACATGCTTTACTTTTAATTACTTAAAAGTTTTGCTTACATAATTGTTAATACTTTGATTAATTGATATTAAATTGCTTATTATCATATATCATTGTATGCATGCTTGTATGATTACATGATGACAGGGAAACTAAGATTATCATGATATTGTAATATCATAACTCATCAATACAATAGAATAACATAGTTGTAAGATTATCTCCTACAACACTAAGTTATTCTTACAAGAATTAACAAAGAAACAATTACAAGGAACATGATTACAAGAACAAACATGAGAATGATATAAAGATAACACATCTTTATTACATCATTCATATACAAGAGTGAACTAAGTATAATAAGATAGGTGCTTATAATACTTAATTTACAACTCAACACATATTCAAGAGAACATGGAACAATTATCATATAACACCTGAGTCACTAAGTGCAGTTAAGATCGGATCTTAACATAGCTTAGTGACAACAGGGTGACTTCATGGGAAACAAGGAATGGTAATCATGATAACATAATTTCATGTAACACTCAGAGAACAAATACATCAGTGAACACTAATACAATTAATTGCTATTGAACTGTTGTATTATATCATTTCAGTCATGTGCTTGTAGGGCTAGTATGTTGATCGTATTGATTCAATGGCCGTCCAACTATATAGTCCAAGTCAATAGTGTGCTCAAGTTGGTTAACACACCCATTCGGCCACTTGGTTATCAAAACGATTAAACAAATTTCATAAGGTTAATTTGTTTAGAGAATTATAGAATCAGGATAGTCACGAGTAATTACAAAGGTGACAAGTAGGCCTGTAAACGAACCGAACGAACACGAACACAGGCGTGTTCGTGTTCGTTCATTTAAACTTAACCGAACACGAACACGAACACCTTAACGAACATGAATTATGTGTTCGTGTTCGTTTATTAAGAAAATGAATATGTTCGTGTTTGTTTGTGTTCGTTCATTAATAAATTAAACGAACTGTTCATGAACATAAACGAACACAAACGAACTAAAATAAACGAACAAACATAAATGGACATTTTTTAACACCATTGAACAATCATAAACGAACATGAAAACTATTGAACAAACATAAACGAACACAATTGAACAAGTATAAACGAGCACAAACGACAAGTCTCTTAAATGTAAACACATATCATTCGTAAATTAGTCAGTTAACCGAACAAAAACTAACGTTACATAGTTAACGAACATTAACGAACATTAACGAACACAAATAAACGAACGTAAATAAACGAAATAACCGAACTGTTCATGAACATAAATAAACGAACACAAGGTGTGTTCATGTTCGTTCATTTAATTAAACGAACACAAATTCTATGTTTGTGTTCGTTCATTTATTAAATAAACGAACATAAACGAACTTCTTACCGAACAGTTCATGAACTGTTCGGTTCGTTTACAGGCCTAGTGACAAGAAATTTTGCAAATTAATTACAATTGGGCTATAATGATCCTAGAGTTATGAAACTAATTTAGGTTACAAATAATTAAAGATTTGTAACTTATAACTCAAACCTAAATTGATAATAAGAACTCTTTTAACCTTATAATATTTCAAGAGGACATAAGATCAATAACAAAGAGTGATGACTCAAACTTGAGAACTAAACAAGGCCGAATGGAGACCTAGGGTCGAGACTCGCGAGTGTTAACCAACTCTAGGGTTAACACATTTATACGCACATGATTAAATTACAATCAATATTTAAAAGATGAATACATCATGAAATCAGATTGGTATCAGAGCCATGGTTATAGAGAAATATAGGTCATATTACTTGAACGGTTTGGCCTAGACTATAACCTAGGGACCCTCATGTAGAGATTTTGTGATATAGGATTCTATTTGCATAAGTCTTCTGCTTCTGATCACTGTACTAACCGATTTTCTTTCGGTTATGATCAGAATGCCGCCAAGAAGACAACCACCTCTATTACCACTGACTCAAGGTTCAGCTCCGCACTCATCGACACCGACACCGCCTGACTCTCCTACACAACCACCTCCACCTCCTCCTCCGCCACCGCCACCACTTCATCAGCTGGATCCTGCTACTGTGGCACTGGCCACTCTTCTGACAAGCCAACTGAGAGATGTGATTCCTGAGATGATGAACCGTATCAACAACAACAGCAACAACGTTTCCAACTCATCTGGAGAAGGCAGCGGCAACACCCGACAGAATCAGGATTTTGCCTACAAGAACTTTGTAGGTTGCAAGCCACCCAGTTTCAGTGGCAGTGAGGGTGCCGTTGGATTGATCCAGTGGATCGAAAAGATGGAGACTACCCTTGACATAAGTGGCTGTCCTGAACAGAACATAGTCAAGTATGCTGCGGGATCATTTCACAAGCGAGCGTTAACTTGGTGGAACGCTCAAGTTTCGATCAGAGGCCGAGATGAGGCCCAAGCCATGCCTTGGAATGACTTCAAGGCAATGCTGAGGGCAGAGTTTTGCCCGAGGAATGAGCTGAAAAAGGTTGAAACTGAGCTGCTTAACCTAGAGATGATCGGTGGTGGGCATCTGGCCTACACCACAAGATTTCATGAGCTAGCCACTTTGGCACCTGACGTGGTGCCAACACTGGAGAAGCGGATAGAGCGGTACATTGGTGGATTACCGCCCAGTATCCGAGGGCATGTGATTTCTGCTCACCCCACTACCATGGAGTTAGCTGTTACCCTGTCAGCATCCCTGACAGATATGATGGTTGGCTAGAAACTTTGCTGCTACTACTCAAACTCCAATGCTTAATCATCCACCACCACTGCAAGTCAGGAAGCCCTACACTGGCACTGCACCTTTGTGCAACACTTGCCAGTATCATCACGCGCCAAACACTCAGTGCATGCAATGCACAAACTATGGAAAGTTTGGCCATTGGGCAAACCGCTGCAGGAGCACGGGAGCTCCAAACAGAAACAACAACGCAGCTACTGCTGCTGCTGCTGCAGATCCTAGGTCTTGCTACAACTGTGGCGAGCCTGGACACTTCTCTCGGGATTGTCCCAAGAGAAACCAACAAAGGGATCAAGCACCAAGAGGACGAGCTTTTCAGATAGGAGCTGCTGCCGCACGACAGGACCCGAATGTTGTTACGGGTACATTTCTCTTATCTGACTTCTATGCATCTATATTATTTGACACCGGTGCGGATCAGAGTTTCATCTCATCTGACTTTGCATGCCATCTTAATTATGTTAAGGAATTGTTAGACTCCCCTTACACTATTAAGATAGCAAATGGCAAGCAGATCACAGTAGACACCATATTTAGGAATTGCCCGCTAACACTTGGCGATCACACATTTTCCATCGACTTGATACCGATGGAGCTGGGCAGTTTCGACATCATCATCAGAATGGATTGGCTATCTCTTAACCGAGTTGAGTTCATCTGTTCCGATAAACTACTACGCATTCCAATGGAGAACAATGAGGTCTTGGAGATTCGTGGAGACCAAGCGAAACGCAATGTCAAGATAATATCGTGCATGAAGGCTCGCAAGTACTTACGAAAACAATGCGTTGCATTTCTAGCTCACGTGATTTAGAAAGACAAGAAGGCGATCAAGATTCAAGATGTACCAGTTGTGAGAGACTTTGTAGAGGTGTTTCCAGATGATTTACCAGGACTGCCACCTGAGAGATCGGTGCAGTTCCGAATCGATTTGATTCCGGGAGCAACTCATGTAGCTAAGTATCCTTATAGACTTGCACCATCCGAAATGCAGGAGTTGTCCAATCAGTTACAAGAGGTACTCGATAAAGGATTCATCCGACCGAGCTTTTCCCCGTGGGGAGCTCTGGTTCTTTTTGTTAAAAAGAAGGATGGAACTTTCAGGATGTGCATTGATTATAGAGAGCTCAACAAACTTACCATCAAGAATCGGTACCCGTTACCGAGGATTGATGATTTGTTTGACCAGTTACAGGGAGCACATTACTTTTCAAAGATTAACCTGAGATCAGGTTATCATCAGCTCCGGATACAAGAGGAAGACATACCAAAGACGGCCTTTCGTACCCGATATGGTCATTACGAATTCATGGTGATGCCATTCGGTCTGACGAACGCACCGGCAGTGTTCATGGATTTAATGAACTGGGTGTGCAAACCGTATTTAGATCAGTTTGTTATCGTCTTCATTGATTATATACTGATTTATTCAAAGAACAAGAAAGAACATGAGCAACACCTCAAGACAGTTTTGGAGCTTCTGAAAGAAGAACGACTCTATGCCAAATTCTCCAAGTGCGAATTTTGGTTAAGTGAAGTTCAATTCTTGGGTCACGTGATTAACAGAGATGGTATTCATGTGGATCCTGCCAAGATTGAAGCAATCAAGAACTGGGATATACCTACAACACCGACAGAGATCCGATCATTTTTGGGATTGGCAGGTTATTACAGGAGATTCATCTCGAATTTTTCTAAGATAGCCTTGCCTCTCACCAAGCTCACACAGAAGTCTGAACCTTTTGTGTGGACTCAGAAACAAGAAGAGGCATTCCAGACACTGAAACAAAGATTGTGCAATGCTCCAATCTTAACACTCCCAGAAGGCAATGATGACTTTGTAGTTTATTGTGATGCTTCCCATCAGGGACTCGGATGTGTTTTGATGCAACGAGACAAAGTCATTGCTTATGCCTCACGATAGCTGAAGATACACGAGAAGAATTACACGACACACGATCTCGAACTGGGAGCTGTTGTTTTTGCATTAAAGATTTGGAGACACTACCTGTATGGTACCAAATGCACTATCTTCACATATCACAAGAGCCTACAGCATATATTTGATCAGAAGGAGCTTAACATGAGACAGAGACGTTGGGTTGAGCTCCTGAACGATTATGATTGTGTGATCAAATACCATCCGGGCAAAGCAAATGTTGTTGCAGATGCTTTGAGCCGGAAGGAAAGAGTCAAACCCTTACGCGTTCGCGCAATGGGAATGACGGTGCAAACAAGTTTGAGAGATCATATTCTACAAGCACAACAAGAGGCAGTGGCAAGAGACAATCTGAAACGCGAGCTCGATTGTGGAGCCGAGAAACATTTCAAGACAAAACATGATGGAGTTATCTATTATCTGGATCGTGTTTGGATTCCAGTAGTAGATGAACTTCGAACACTTATACTTGACGAGGCACACAAGACACGTTACTCAGTTCATCCTGGTGCCGATAAGATGTACCAAGATCTTAGGTCATTTTATTGGTGGCCGGGTATGAAGAAAGATGTTGCCACTTATGTTGGCAAATGGCTCACGTGTGCCAAAGTCAAAGCCGAACACCAGAAACCCTCGGGTTTGCTGGAACAACCGGAGATTCCACAATGGAAGTGGGAACAAATAGCTATGGATTTCATTACCAAGCTACCCCGCACTTCCAGCGGATACGATTCTATTTGGGTCATCATTGATCGGTTGACCAAGTCCGCACACTTCTTGCCAATCAGAGAGACATACAAGATGGAGAAACTAGCGAGACTATACATTGATGAAATAGTAGTGAGGCACGGGGTGCCATTGTCTATTATTTCGGACCGGGACAGTCGATTTACTTCGCGGTTCTGGCAATCATTGCAACAATCCTTAGGGACAAGTGTTAACTTGAGCACCGCTTATTATCCACAAACGGATGGACAAAGCGAGCGAACTATTCAAACCCTAGAGGATATGTTGAGAACATGCATCCTAGACTTCGGTGGAAGTTGGGATACACATTTACCACTCATTGAGTTCTCCTACAACAATAGCTACCACAGCAGCATTGGATGTGCTCCTTTCGAAGCACTTTATGGTAGAAAATGTCGGTCCCCAATTTGTTGGACCGAAGTGGGAGACAACAGAATAACTGGGCCTGAGCTTATTCAGGAAACTACTGATAAGATAGCCCAGATACAACAACGATTACAAGCAACACGTAGCCGCCAAAAGAGTTACGCAGACAAACGGCGCAAGCCTTTAGAATTCGATGTGGGTGACCGAGTCATGTTGAAAGTGTCCCCATGGAAAGGCGTAGTTCGTTTTGGGGCTAAGGGCAAGCTAGCACCTAGGTATGTCGGACCGTTTGAGATTACTCAACGCATAGGTCCTGTGGCATACAGACTCAGACTCCCTGATGAGCTTAGTGGAGTACACGATGTGTTTCATGTATCAAATCTCAAGAGGTGCTTAGCAGACGAAACATTGATCATACCATTGGAAGAAATACAAGTTGACGAGCAATTACATTTCATTGAAGAACCTGTAGAGATTATGGAACGTGAAGTTAAGAAACTGAAACGTAGCCGTATCCCTATTGTAAAGGTTCGATGGAACTCCAAGCGTGGACCAGAATTTACTTGGGAGCGCGAGGACAACATGAAAGCACTGTTCAAGAAGTAAGCCCGACCTTTATGCTTAAATTTCGGGACGAAATTTCTTTAACGAGGGGAGACTGTGACAACTAGTACCTGACCGGTCGGCGAGTCCGTACGGTACGTGTACTATAAACAGTAACTATGTGTATTTACATGTGTGTAAACAATGTTTGTAATATCGGAAATCTAAATACAAGAAACCGTTGTACGTATTTTTGTGTAAACTTAAATACTGTAAGTGCAACGTACATTTGAAATATTAGTTGTGTTTATTTAAGTGAAAACTTAAGTACAATTAACACAATAGATCATGAGAAACAACAGCGTTCAAGCGAATAACAATAACAAATCGGTTGCGAACTGATATCCATAGATGACAGGAATCAGATGGCCGGCAATTCAATGTGAAAACAATGTGATATCAGGGTGTTTAGTTGAGTCCGACAGTGAGGAAACACAATTCAAACAATACAGCAGTGTCGTTTCAGAATAATGAACTGACAGTGTGTTTGCGTGGGTGACGATTCACACAACCATATCTGTGAGTTTAACGTTCTGAAATGATAACTGGAAAGTAGAAAACAAAAGTCGGAAAGCAAAGCCATCGTCGTGTTCGTTCGAATGACGATTCGAATGAATACGTGCAATGGTGACGCGATCTGACGAAACGAAAACGAAAACACGACACGAACGATCAGTAAATTAATAAAATAAAATATTTAACATTTTACAATTTTGAAACTCATCAAATAATAAAAATAATTTCCTTTTATTTAAAACATATTAAACACGTGTAAAGTTCCGGATACGCGACGAAATCACGAACTGAGCAACCGAAACGAACCCGAATACCCGCGTGGTATTTAAAGCCTAAATGAACTTCATTTTCTCATTTTACCAATTTCCACTCTCTCTCTACACCAAATTTCCGGCCATACTTCCTCTCACTAAAAAAAAAACAAGCTTCAAATCTCATTATCTCACTCGTTTCTCAACGAAAATCGATGATTCTTGAACCCACGCGAAGCTCTTGATCTTCTCTACATGAAAGTACAACAGATCTGAAGGTTAACCCACTGAATTTCGAGGTATGATGCATTAAAGATCTGTAAAAATAGGGTTTTCTAACCTATTACTCGACTTGTAACCCTAACCGGTTAACCTTCTTCATCTGGAACTACACGCGCATGGGAAGCCCTAACCGCATGACCATAACCATGGGTTTGTGATGGTGATGCCTAGATCCAGGTTCGCAAGTGGATTTGGGTGATGAGAGGTTGGCCGAACCCCTGCTGGTGCTCAGGGCTTGAGTCACGAACCTGTGAAGTGCAAACATAGCCGAACCTTTTGGTTCCTCATGCACAACGAACCCTGGTCGAACCTTTGGGGCTGCGAACCTCTCTGACCACCGAACCTTAGGAGGCGAATCTGACAACAACAAGGATGGCCGGCGAACCTTTGTGTGTCAACCGAACCTTTGTCATACAACACTAGTTTGAACGAACCTTTCTTGCATGGCCACCTCCCCGAACCTACGCACATCAGACCATGGTCGAACCTTGCAAAGGAGCCGAACCCTTACTCAGCGAACCCATGGGAAACGAACCCTGATCTAGCTGTAACCACTGAACCCAATATCATACTGCTTTGGCCGAACCAACTCACAAGCTACGAACCCTCATGCATACCAGAACTGGCCGAACCTAGGCGACTCACGGACCTTTGGGATATGAACCTGGTTACTTGAACATCTTACTGCCGAAACCATGACAACTAGTCCCCTTGGCCGAACCTTTATTCCCTTAGGAACTAAGGTTCGCTGGATGATTTAGTCGCATACTCATTTGATTGGTTGAAGGCCAATTAGCTAGGCCCAATTAGTGACCCAACCAGGAAACCATAGATACCAGGCCCAGAACTGGCCGAACCTAGGCGACTCACGGACCTTTGGGATATGAACCTGGTTACTTGAACATCTTACTGCCGAAACCATGACAACTAGTCCCCTTGGCCGAACCTTTATTCCCTTAGGAACTAAGGTTCGCTGGATGATTTAGTCGCATACTCATTTGATTGGTTGAAGGCCAATTAGCTAGGCCCAATTAGTGACCCAACCAGGAAACCATAAATACCAGGCCCAGCCATTTCGCAGCCGACACTCTACGGCCCAATGGTGATTCGTACGTACAAACTCTTTTAGCCTAGACCATCAGCCCATTCGGCCCACTTTGTTGTAGTAGGCCCAACTTAATTACTAGTCTTGGTCCAAATCCTTAACACTTGGCCCACGTGATTTACGGCTCAATAGTGTACACCCGGCCCACGAGCTTGGCCCATAGCCCTATTTCGGTCCACTTTATCTAGTTGGGGCCCATATACATAACATTCGGCCTAAGGCCCTTTTATAAGCCAACAAGTTGAAATGAAATCTAATATGTGAGTTAAAGTGATAAGAAGGACATTTATGAGAAATGAGATAATTTGTAGACCGTTCATGGGCGTTCATGGAGTTATTAGTAAACAAACCTATTGAGATAACAAACAGTAACACAACTTACAAAGCCAAACTCAAAACAGTTAAGTGGTAGAAAAACCTATAACAAATAAACCGAGGCCGAATGACTACCGAGACTCGAAAGTGTTAGCCAACTTTGTGGCTAACACAGATGCACGCAAATCCTTATAACTTATACTTATAAGATTACAAACAATGTGAAATCAATACAGGATCGTGAGAACAAACACAAGTGCAATCAAGAGAGCGTGTATTCTTCGTTTAAGCTAAGTCAACCACTTCAAACATAAGGTGAGTTCATATGCCCCTTTTCTTTAATCTTTACTGATTTTAAACTCTCGGGGCTGAGAAACATGTTTACTTTTATTTGTTTAAAAGTTTTGCTTAACATGTTATTATACTTTGATTTAGATAATATTAAATTGTTTATTATCGCTTATCATTGTATGCATCCTTGTATGATCCAGAGATAACAGGGAAACTCAGATGAATATGATAATATAATTTCATTATCATCAACACATTTGAATAACATAGTTGTAAGATTTTATCTTATAACACTTAGTTATTCTTACATGAGCAAACATTGAGACAATTCATACACAAACAAACAATGAGAACTACTACAGTGAAACATGATGACACTACACAACACATGAATGATTAGAAGATAAAACATCTTCTAAATATCATTCCACATTATAATTAACCAAGTGTGATAAGTCAAGTACTTATAACACTTAGTTATAACTTAAAAACATACTATGTGATAGTATGAACGCATTGATCATCCACCACCTGCGTCACTTAAGGGTACTAAGACTAGTTCTTACTACGGCTTAAGGATTACATGGTGAACATTGGAATTCATGAATGATAATCATGATAACGTAACTTCATGATAACCACATCATTCACACAATGATTAACATAACGTAATAAGACAAGTTCTTATTTAACTTTGTTAATCAAATGAGAACATCCCACATTGAGAACAACAACAACATAGATGTACATCATCCATCGTTACCTGTGGACTAGTAGACTAAGGAATTTATTTTCTCTCATGTCATATTATTAGTAACAGTTTCGATGAAGGCTTTGGGATCACACGGCGAAATAGAGGTGAATCGGGTGCATTGTAATCTGATTACGTGAGGATCACAATGGGCTCCTTTTGGGCTTTATACGTTGCATTGAGATTACATTACAAACAGTTAACTAACACTTTTAATATTTAAAAGTGAAACAATAGTTAACCCCACAAATATAGAATAATACAAGGAACAGATTGAGAATCTAATATCCTTAACACATACATTGGTTATCAATACTTCGGTTTGATAACTACAACGCTATCATTATATTATTATATACATGAGAACACAGGTGATCAAAGAGGAGATAAACATGAGAAATGAGAATGGAAATCCATAGTTGTATTGCAAGTAGTGTGAAACTTGTTTGAGCATGTGGTGGGATGGCGTCTGGGCTTGACCCTTTCGTATGCCCTATATATAAGCATGCTTGATCGGGTGTCACATCACTTGTACATACAACTAAGGAGAAGCCATTGGGTGAACAGGTGAACATACAACATACAAGTAACATAACATACATTGTGATTGTGCATGTGAATGAATCAAGGTTTTCAACTAACATACTTATGAACTCACCAACCTAGTGTTGACTTTGTTTAAATACATGTTTTCTCAGGTGATGAACAGGTGTAGCTACATACATGCAAGGATTAAGCTAGTGGACTTTTAGAAGACCTAGATTTATTTTGTGTTGCATGCTTTTGGTGACAAGAACAATAAATCATCTTTTGTATATCTTGTACAGATACAAGATATAGTTACATTGATTCTTTTTGGTAGATTTACTTGATTAAATTATGAACGATACATTGTATCTTAATCTTGTAATTCTATGTCATGGATGTGTTAGCATTTCTCATTTACTTATCATGTGCTATGTAAACAATCTGATCATTTGATTATCACTCAAGATATCGCGCCCCGGGAACCTTCCACCCGACGGGAAACCCGATCCGTTCCCGCCGGCCTGGGGTGTGACATAAAGTATATCATAATATGTTATTGTTATTATTTCTTTGGCAAGGATAAATTATGTTGAGTTTGTATTAATCACTTAATTATCCTTTCTTTTCATTAATGGTTATTATTTACCTTTTTAGTTCTTGTGGGTAAATAGAGTTCTTTATATTTTAATCATATATTTTTAGTCTTTGATCTTTTCAATGCATTCACATATGTATTTAAATTATGTCCATTCAACAACTCTTAGACCCCACCTTTATTCCCTCTTTCTAGGTCATAAATTATCACTATAAATATAGGTATATATACATATTTGAAAGGCATGTAAATTCATATATTCTTTATACTCCAAACTTTAACATTTCTATTCCAAATATATTCATGTTCAGCTTTATATAAGAAATTTCTTTATGTTTTAACCACCTCTTGTACTCCTTTATATTTTTACTATAATAATATTTGTAAATAGACCATAGTCATTCACTCAACCCTTAGACTTATTATTTATATAATATCTTCACTATTATTCTAGTTTGTAGGTCTAGTCCTTATGGCTTACACTAAGCTAAAGTAGTTTCCTTATGATTTATATTCTTTTAAAGCAAAGCTTTGTTTGTATTTTGTTTTTGGGAGTATGAGTATCCTCGTATACCTCCCAATTCATTTAAGGTTGTAATTCTTTTACCATGATCACCACCCCATTCCTCGTTCATGTTTGAGTTGGTCTCTTTTAGAGTTATTGTATGAAATTTAGCATCTATAGGTTCATGCATGCATGTTCTTACGTGAATTTTTAGAAAACATAACCCACGAGTTTTGTTCAAGTATTCATATTATATGGGGTCTCACACTTTGGCATCTATAGGTTCATGCATTCCTGGCTTCGTTCACCCTGATGACGAAAGCTCTCCCCCGGGCTGGATTCCTCTGGGCTCCCGAGCCCCTCTTTAGCTTTGGACAATTTTTCCTCAGATATTAAGAGCTTCCGCACTCATAACATGTTCTTGGTTTCCCTTGGTCAAACCAGCATTGTTTCTCACTTTGTTTGGTCTTTTTACACCTGTTATAGAAGTTGTAGTTCTCGTGATGGTGATAATTGCATTTGTTGCACTTGGGCAATGGCCCATTATACTGCTTCTTTTCTGTAGTAGTAGCCATGAAATTTTTGACAGTGCCTTGATCCTTCTTGGCATCTCTATTTGTCTTCCTTCCCTACAATTATGTCCTTTTACGTTTTCCTCCGGTTTGCTTTTTGACGAGTGTATCTGCACGTATCATCTAATGTGTGAGACTGGATGCTAACAAAATGGCTTTCTCCAGGGTGGTCGGTTCAGCTGAGGTCACCATCCCTCTAATTTGGGGAGCGAGACCCCAAATGTACCAATCAATTTTCTTCGCTTATGAGGGTATCATACGAGTTAATAGGCAGGATAGCTCATGAAATCGGTAGGTATATGTTTGGTGTTCCGCATCAATCATTCGAAGATTCCAAAATTCCTCTTCCAGCTTTTGCATTTCATTCTTCGTGTAGTACTCCTTAATGAGTAGTACCTTCAGTTCATCCCAGGTCATAGCTTCCATTGTTTCTCTGCCCCTAGCGTGGACCTACTTCATTCTTCGTGTAGTACTCCTTAATGAGTAGTACCTTCAGTTCATCCCAGGTCATAGCTTCCATTGTTTCTCTGCCCCTAGCGTGGACCTACGTATTGTACCAGGTCAAGGCCTTATTATGGAAGGAACAAATGGCATACTTGACTTTTGGTTATCCAGGCACTCGCTTATACTAATAACCACCTCCATCTTCTCGATCCATTTTAGAATTCCGATAGCTCCTTCTGTCCCATGGAAGTCTTTTGGCTTGCATGAGACAAATGACTTACATGAATGCATTTAGTATCTATAGGCATGGTTGTAGAAGTCGTTTAGCGCTAGTCGGGCGGCGAGGACCGCCTAGGGATTAATCGGCGCTAGGCGGATTGGAATTTTTATATGTAATTTTACAAATATATATTATATACACACATTAATATCAATAATTTAATATAATACTTCAAATAATTTAAAAAATAATCTTAAATGTACTAAATAAAGTACTTCAAAGTTCAAACTTAAACACTGAGTTCAAAGTTAATGATGAATTTCGATGTTTAACTGGCTGGGTCCGATGTTTCAGATACATATTAATGATTTTTGGTTGAAAAATATCTAAATAATCATGAAATTGGTCCCTTTTTACCATAAAAAGTCAAAAAAAAGTCAAAAAAATGAAAAAAAAATAAAAATCTAAGTAAGCCGCCTAGCGCCTAGGCATCGCCTAGGCCAAAATAGAGACAGTTACCGGGCACCTAGCACCTAGGCGGCCGCCTAGGCCGATTTTTACAACCATGTCTATAGGTGCATGCATGCATGTTCTTACATGAATTTTTAGAAAAGGGAACCCACGAGTTTTGTTCATGTGTTCATATTATATAGGGTCTCACACTTTGGATTTTACGGGTTTGGAGAGCCTTAGGATCTCGGTTTCCATCTTAAGTTATCTAAAAAATTGGGTAGTTTTGATTATCATGATGCTACTAAGTCCTTTAATTATTTTTAGTGGGTATGTATGTGTATTATCGAAAGAACCCATGTTTCTTGAACTAAACAAGTTCTCACCTTAAGCAAGCAAGGTAGGATGGATGGTGCTTCATGGTTGGTTAGATTAGAGGCCAAAGAGAACGTAGTCCTGTTCGGTTACTGGTTTGGAAGTTGCCCGACTGCTGTTGCTGTTCGTAGCTGCTACTGCTCGCGATCGTTGCTGGGCGTGGCTGATGGACTATCAGGGTTTCCTGTTGGTGGCTTGAAAGGTTGCTAGAGGTGGTTAGGAAGTCGAGGGTTGGGCTTTTCTTGTGGCCAAGAACACTTGTTGCTCTCTTCTCTTTGGTGCGGATGTTAGGTTGTAGGAAAAAGGGTGGTTTTGGTGATGATTCCATCAAGAACAATACAGTTAGAAGGGAGGATGTTGGTGTGGGTTTCTTGGCTGTAGCATGGGGGTATTTATAGGTGAATTAAAGCTACTTGGCATAATGAAAATGGGGGAACCGAGCCGGTTGGGGATGGATTGCTCTTTGGAGCTTGGTTATGGAGATTTGATGGGTACCATGATGTAGAGGGTTGGTCGCAAGTTTTAGGGGAAGAAAGATGGACATTGACTTGACATTTAATCATGGTACAATGTAGATAGGTATCTTGTAGTACTAGGTTGACTAGTGGTGTGTGTGTCGTTGGAAATGGTGTGTGGGGGGGGGGGGTCGGTGGTGATGAGATAGCCAAGGGTAGAAGATCTTGATAAGAATAATTGGGTTGTACTATGTTGTGTTAGAATTATTGAGGGTAACATAGTTGCCAAAAAGAGAAAAAAAAAGAAAGGGGAAAGAAAATGTCATTTCTTGAAACTTTTGTAGTAAATAAAATGATGGATGTTGTCCATAATGAAGTATTAATTTGGTTAAGATGTGATTAAGTTGGTTTGGTTTTTGGGATCTTATACATGCATACACACTTCCATGTATTTATATATCATGGTTGTTTGTCCATAATTCCAAGAGTGTTAGTGTGCTTCTCGTGTGTTTAGAAATCTTAGCAGGTATTACATGCATGCATGCGTGTGTTTGTTTAATATGTATGTATGCATGTGGTGGTTTTAAGAATGTTGTTTGTAGCACACTTTATATGTACATACGCGTATTTACAATATATATATATATATATATATATATATATATATATATATATATATATATATATATATATATATCAGGGTTTTTAGGTTGGTTTGTATCGTCTAAATTTTGAATTAGTTTTATATTACTATATGTTAAAGTCAACTTGGGATCTTTTTATTCATTCATATATGTAAGATAATTGATATTTGTTCACTAATATTAGATGTTGAACAGTTGAAATTTAGCATGCGCCTAAACGGTTATGTTTTGTATCAAGAATTACTTGCCAAGACCCTGCACAAACAACCACCTATTTTCACATTTTGCTTGATCCAGAATAGAGTATGACAAGTCACTTGATTGTTCTAACCTGTATACAGGCTTGTAGATTATTGTGGCTATTGGCTTTGTTGAATACTTTTCCGTTGCACACAAGACCCACGAAACGATTATCGTTCAAGATCTGCATCAAAGGAAAAATTCTGAAGCAAGTGGTGGTTGTAGGGTACTACAATAATTAGAATTAATTCATGTTTTGTTAATTACACCTTCTGTCCTAAATTCAAAAGCAACATAAAATGTCGGAGTTATGTTAATTTTAACTGACTAGATATATGTTGCAACTTACAAGTATTTTAATAACACAGGGTTAGAAGTTGCAAACAAATTGCATTTAACTTCAAAAAAAAAAAAAAATCTATTTCCCTTAATTTTGGTCGGTTGGATATGCCGTCATGACCCACCAATTTGTCGGCACCCGTCCACTCGTGAGCCCTAATTTGCTAAAGTCAGATGGCCTTCAACCCCTAATTCTCTGTTCTATACAAGAGCCTTTCTGACGCTGAATCACAAATTTCAGATTCAATGACTAACAATCAGGCTGAGCATCTTGCTCAGCGAAAACCTTTTGCTGCGCATTGGCCCCTGGAAGCTGTTAATGTCGCATTAGAGGTTAGTTTTCTCCATCATATGAAGAATCAAGGTCCATTGTTCGTTAAATTCTCATTATTAAATCTTTAAACGTTGGATATAAACCTGTTTTACAGAAAGGTGATGTGTTCAAATCGATGTTTCGAGTGAACGCACATAATCGGGTTGAGGTATCATCCAATCGCCAATTTCTTATTTGTTGTTCATTCAGCTGTTCCTATATGTTCATTATAACATCAAGTATATATTGCTTAGGCCTATTGCAAAATAGATGGATTGCCGGTTGATGTTCTTATTAGTGGATTCCATAGCCAAAATAGAGCTGTAAGTTTTTCATGTCCTTTGAATTCATATTGCTTTGATGGGTCTTGATGACAATATATATCATACTGATTACAATCTTGAATGTGAACAAGGATAATAACAGCATGCTTTGTTTTCCTTTAAGAGGAATATATGCTGGAATTCCTGAATTTATCTGCAATTTTTAGATTAGAAGGGATTTTAGCTTAACTGTTTTGTTTTTTGGGTTTGAATGGGCAGTGGATTATGAAATGACAGAAAAATGGGTTTATATTATTGCTAATTTGTTTTGTTCTCTCTTTTCTTAAATGTTTTATAAAAACATGAATCATCTTCTCGGGTTATTATTGCGAGGCATCTAAGAATGTAGTTCACAATTCGGTGGAAAACAAGTCTTAATGGAATCATAGAAAGAGCCTTCAGTCCTCTCCTTATCAAGATTATTCCTTATAGATTAATGTTTTGATTTGATAATTTCTTTCATTCAGGTAGAAGGAGACATTGTTGCAATTAAAATAGAACCTTTTTCATCTTGGACAAAGATGAAAGGATCAACTCCTATCCGCCTTCCAATCAAGGAGGAGAGTTCTGTAAATAATAGTATTTATGGTGAAGATTTTGTTCAAGAGCTAATTAGACCTTCAAGTAGTAGCTACATAGATGAAAATAACCACCCTATAGCTTGTTCTTCTGGTGAAAGAAGGGAAGTTGTACCTCTAGTGGAAAAGTTGTGCACTTTGATGAATTCATTCCCATCAAAACGCCCAACAGGTAGAGTTGTGAGTATCATTGAAATGTCTCCTCGGAGGAAGACTATTGTCGGTTTTCTTCGAATAAAACCATGGTTATCCAACATGGAAATTTGCAAGAAAGACCTCAAAAAGTCTAAATTTCTTTTATTATCTCCTAAACGTGACTACATCCAACTTATATCCACTGATCCAAAATTCCCCAAATTGATGGTGGCTTTGAGAAGCTTGCCTAACAGCATCATGAAAAGATTAGAAGATTGTGATGTTACACTCGAAATGGAACTCATTGCAGCAGAAATTGTTGAATGGAGTGAAGAGAATGAAAGTCCACTTGCTCATGTTATTCACAATTTTGGAAGAGGTGGAAAGGTAGAATCACAAATTTCTGCTATATTATTTCAAAACTCTATCAATTCTGAATTTCCCCCTGAAGCAATTTCCTGTATTCCTCATGTTCCTTGGAAAATCCCGGAAGAAGAATTTCAGCATAGAAGAGATTTAAGAAACTTGTGCATGTTTACTATAGACCCTGCATCTGCGTCGGATCTTGATGATGCTCTTTCAGTTGAAAGGTTGCCAAATGGTAATTACAGAGTAGGTGTTCACATTGCAGATGTATCATATTTTGTTACCCCAAACACTGCTTTGGATGAAGAAGCCCAAATTCGATCCACAAGTGTTTATTTACAGCACTATAAATTACCAATGTTGCCACCATTGCTTTCTGAAAAATTAGGTTCGCTTAGTCCTGGGATAGAAAGACTTGCTTTTTCTGTTATCTGGGATATTAATCTTGATGGGGAGGTTCTAGATCGTTGGATTGGCCGTACCATTGTGCAATCCTGTTGCAAACTTGCCTATGAACATGCTCAAGACATTATTGATGGTACTTTCAATTTTGAGGGTCTCCAACTGCATGGTGAATTCACATGGTCAGATGTGGTTATCTCTGTTCAGAATCTTGATGAGATATCTAAAGTGTTGAAGAAAAATAGGTACAGAGATGGTGCATTATCTCTTGAAAACCCTAAAATTGATTTGTTGTTTGATAAAGATGGCATTCCTTATGATATGGTTTATAGTGGAAGAAATAAATCTGATTTTCTTGTAGAAGAATTCATGCTTTTGGCTAATACAACAGCTGCTCAAGTTATAACTAGGGCTTACCCTTCTAGTGCTTTGTTAAGAAGACATCCCGAACCTAATTTGTCAAAACTTAGAGATCTTGAATCTTTTTGCAGTAAACACAGTTTACAGTTGAATGCTTCTACTTCTGGCGAGCTACACCAATCTTTGGAGAGATTAAGGCATGAATTGAAGGACGATTCTGCCTTTTTTCATGTTCTTATGAACTATGCTACAAAGTCGATGCAATTGGCAACTTATTTTTGTAGTGGGGATGTGATAGATAATGGTAAGAATTGGGATCATTACGCGTTGGCAGTCCCAATTTACGCGCACTTCACTTCTCCATTAAGACGTTATGCTGATATTATTGTACATCGAACTTTGGCTGCAACATTGGATGTTGAAGATAGGTTGGATTCAAATGAGAAGAGACTTGTGAAAAAATGCTTTACAGGCTTGTGTTACAATAAAGAAGTGGTGGAAAGTTTTAATGCCCAAAAGGCATTGGCAGATGCAGCAGTGAAATATGATGTTCCTGGCACACGTGCACTTGTTGATGTCGCTGCCCATTGCAATGAAAGAAAATTGGCCAGTCGGAATGTAAAGGATGCTATTGATAAACTATATATGTGGCTGCTGCTAAGGAACAAAGAGGTTACATATTGTTGATTTCAACTTATTATCTCTTTTATGTACTTGTTTTCTGCAATTGGATAGGTTTCGTGTTTAGTAGAGGTGGCGAAATGGGTGGGTCACTAGTCAAAGTGAGTTTAGTTTAAAATGGTTAGGTTTTTGTATAGTTTGAATGGGAAAGGTTAAACTGAAACACTTATCATTCAAAGATTTATAAACTTTCAACAGTTAGTGTGTTGAATATGATAACAAAAAACGTTATTTCAATAATAATCCAATTTTGGAATAAAATGATATATGAAAATATAAGCATTAAAACTAACCCAGGTTACTTAGGACCTATTTAACCCATTTTCTTTTTTGCACTTTCTATCTTAATTTGACCCTTTCAACCTACCTTATGCATTAACACCCCATTTACAGTGCACACATTTAATGCATATATGTGTGGGCCCTCAAGGGGCAAAAGTAAAATTGCACTAATTTTAACGTTATTTTACTTATTTTGTGAAAATAACGTTTAAAGCGTTGGGATGATTAACTTCAAACAATAACTTTGAGCCGAGGACTCCTCCAGAGCAACCTCTCCATCCTAACTGGGATAGGTGTATGGTTTATCTCCATCCTTTCCCCCCACCCCCACCCCCACCCCAAAGACCCTACTAAAGAGTGAGAATATGCTGGGTAAGTTTGTTTGTTTGTTTAATCTACCTTATGCATTAATAATCTGAATCAACCCATTTACAAGTAAATGAGCTTAATTGGCCACCTGATGTTCAGTTTTTCTAGTTTCATCGACTTTTAAATTTTTGACTTTTGAAGTACATCAAGCTATCTTTCCTTTATATACAAGTACATCAGCATGGTTATAATCTGAAACATATGCTCTTAAGCCATACTCACTCTCACACTCACACTCACACTCACACTCACACTTGTATGTATGCATGGGTTTAGAATTTACAATCTCAAGCACTAAGCTAGTACAAACTCATTAGTTTCTAGGTTATGATGCCAGAACGTAGATGTGTGTTGAAGCCCACAATGCTCACTGGTTATCCTTGCAATAAGCAAGGTCTAACTTTGTTGGGTAATCACACACACACGAAAGCAGTGTTGTAAAAATCGCTAATCGCTAGTCGGTCGGCGAGGTAGGGACTAGGGATTAATCGGATTGGAATTTTACATGTAAATTTCAAAATTATATACATATATACAATTTTATTATATCCAATTTTTTAAATACCTACAAATTTTAACAAACTAATTCATGATTTATAAGGTAATAAATACCTATTTTAAAATTTTTCCTTTTTAAAAAGTCAAAAAGAATAAAAAAAGCCCATAAATAATAAAACTTTTAATTTTTTCCTTCTAAAAACCCAAAAAAATTAAAAAGCCCATAAATACTAAAACTATTAAAACAATAAAACCCAACAACATGACCAAATTAAAGCCCATCAGCGATTCCCGACTTCCCGTTCTTCGCCATCTTCGTTCTCAGCTAGGGCACCGCAAGCAGCATCTTCTTCTTCTCGTCACCATCATGTCTCACTAAATTGGACTCAGAGTTGGCTGGAATCTCAGGTGAGTCAGCTCTATTATTGTTCTTGGTGGTTAAATCGAAGGATTTGACCGGAATTTGACTCGAATCGCCGGAAAATTGGCTCGAATCGCCGGAAAATCAAGGGCACCGATTAGTCCGATTTTCCCGACTAGAGCCGACTAGCTCCGATGTTGACCGATTTTGACCGACTACCAATTAATTGGGCGACTAGGCTAAAATTAATCGATTAGGGGCCGATTACCGATTAATCCCGATTAATCGGCTTCCTAATCGCGATTTTTACAACACTGCACGAAAGCAGTAAACGACACAAGAATTTAAAGTGGTTCGGTCGATGTGACCTATGTCCACTGTGCTGCAACTAGGATTCGTATTATTATTAGGTGCTCAAGAGATTGCAAGTACAATGAGACGTTTAAATAGAGATTACATTTAGGTATTCTAACTTAACCTACAAGCTAAGCCCAACCCGTGTGCGGCCCATTAAGGCTTTAGAAGCCTCCACACTCAACAATCTCCCACTTGGAGGCTTTAACAAACTTCAAACTGCGCTCCGTCTTCATTCTGTACTTCTGTAATCTTCTTTTCCACTAGTTGCAACGGCCTTCCTCATCAAGTAACCTGAAGGCCAGTTGAAGCTACACAAAGCTTCAACTTATCTAAGGCAACCACCTTAGTCAACATATCAGCAGGATTCTCAGTTCCTTTGATCTTTTCCAGCATAAGGGTACCATCACTAATCAACCCCCTGATAAAATGGTATCGTAGCTGGATGTGTTTCGTTTTGCCATGAAACACCGGATTCTTTCCAAGATGAATCGCACTCTGATTATCACAATACAGAGGACTGTCTGGTTGTTTCTTCCCAAGTTCTTCCAGAAAATTCTTTAACCAAATGAGTTCTTTGCTAGCTTTAGCAGCAGCCATATACTCAGCTTCTGTGGTTGAAAGTGCAACGCTTCTTTGCAATCTGGACATCCAACTAACTGCGGTTCCTCCCACTGAAAAAACATACCCAGTTGTGCTTTTATACGATTCCTTGCATCCCCCAAGGTCTGCATCCGTATAATCCCTCAGTACAGTATCTTTACCCTTGAAATATAAACCCATCTTTGAAGTCCCTTTCAAATACCGAAGCAACCACTTGACTGCCTTCCAATTCTCTTTCCCTGGATTAGACATATATCGACGGCATGTGCTATATCAGGTCTTGTGCATACCATTGCATACATAAGACTTCCAACAGCTAATGCATAAGGAACCTTAGCCATTTCGGCTATGTCTTCATCTGTTTTAGGACATTGGTCTTTAGAAAGCTTAAACTGACTTCCCAATGGAGTGTTTCTGGCTCTGGCATTCTTCATGCTGAACTTCTCTAACACTTTGCCAATATATTTCTCTTGAGAAAGTATCAGAGAACCATCCTTACTGTTTCTGAAAATACTCATCCCAAGTATCTGTTTAGCAGCACCAAGATCTTTCATCTCAAATTCCTAGGACATCTGTTTCTTCAATTTGTTGATCTCTTTCATGTCGGAACCCGCAATTAACATATCATCCACATAAAGAAGTAGGATGATGTAGGACTTACTGAACTTCTGGATGTAACAGCAATGATCCATTTCGCGTCTCTTGAACCCATTTCGACCCATGAAGTTGTCAAACTTCAAGTACCATTGCCTAGGAGCCTGTTTTAACCCATACAAGCTCTTTTTCAACTTGCAAACCATGTTTTCTTTCCCAGAAATCTGAAAACCCTCTGGCTGCACCATGTAGATATCTTCATCAAGATCACCATGAAGGAAAGCTGTCTTAACATCTAGCTGCTCTAGATGTAGGTTCTCTGATGCAACAATGCGAAGAACAAGTATGATAGTAGTCATCTTCACAACTGGAGAGAATATCTCATTATAATCAACCCCCTCCTTTTGCTGGAAACCCTTAACCACCAATCTGGCCTTGTATCTTTTAGAACCATCACTTTCATCCTTGATCCTGTATACCCACTTGTTCTGCAATGCTTTCTTCCCAGATAGAAGTTTGGTCAAAACCCAAGTTCTGTTCTTTTGTAAAGACTTCATTTCTTCTTTCATTGCAATCTCCCACTGAAATGAATCTCACACTAACGGCTTCAGTGTAACAATCAGCTTCTCTGTTTTCTGACAATAACAAAAAATTGGTAGACGGAGAATACTTGTCAGGTGGTATTGTAACTCTGGTAGACCTTCTGACCCAATGTTGAGTTTCGGGCTGTGGAACAGAAGAACCTGGAATCGATGAACTCTGAACTGAAGAAGTCGAATCTTCTTCTTCCTCTGAGCTTTCACTGCCATTTGACCCACTGTCATTTGACTCATTATCGTTTCCTATGCTCCCACTGACTGAATCATCATCGGTGTCAATTCCTGTGCTCCCACTATCAAAGACAACTTCTGGAGTTACAGACTCTCCAGACTTGTCCAATATTTCATCTTCAAACTCAACATAATCTTTCTGAATCACTGAGCTTTCTTTTATGTCTTTGTATAATTCGGCTTCATTGAAAGTGACATGCTTGCATCTGATTACTTTTCTGCTTTCAAAATCCCAAAGCCTGTAACCCATGTTGTCTGACCCATAACCAATAAAAGTGCACTTCTTGGCTTTTGAGTCCAATTTATCCCTGTCAACATCTTTCAACAAACTGTAAGCACTACAACCAAAGACTCGAAGGTGCTTGAGACTTACCTCCTTTTCTTGCCATTCTTCCTCTGGTATTTTGAAACCCAAAGGAACTGAAGGCCCACGGTTGATCAAATAAGCAGCAGTACTAACTGCATCAGCCCAAAACGTCTTAGGAAGCCCTGCATTTAACCTCATGCTCCTAGCTCTTTCATTTAAAGTCCTGTTCATTCTTTCTGCAACCCCATTCTGCTGCGGTGTTTCTGGAACAGTCTTTATCATTTTGATCCTGTGATCAGCACAATAGTTAGTGAATTCAGTGCTAACATACTCGCCTCCATTGTCAGACTTGAGGCATTTTACCTTCAAATTAGTTTCCAATTCAACAGCAGTTTTCCATTTCTTAAAAGTAACAAAAACATCATATTTGTGTTTAAGAAAGTAAACCCATACCTTGCGTGTCGAATCATCAATGAAGGTGACATAGTAATTTGATCCACCAAGAGAAGAAACTGATGTAGGTCCATAAACATCCGTATGGACAAGCTCTAACTTCTGGGACTTTGGAGTCTTCCCGGCTTTCACAAATGAAACCCTTTTTGGTTTACCGAGTACGCAAGATTCACAAAACCATGTTTCCATTGTCTTCAGATCTGGAAACTTTCCCTTAGCAGCTAACATCTTCATTCCCTTGACACTCATGTGTCCGAGTCGTTGGTGCCACAAATCAGAAGGACTCGGATCTGGTGTGATAGCATTCACACCATCAGTATGTACATCAGTCATGTATAAAGTACCTCTTTTAATACCCTTGGCTATCACCAGATTGGCCTTTTTGATTTTCCATTGACCTCCACCAAAACTGACATCATAACCCAGATCATCTAACTTCCCAACTGAAATTAGCTTCCTTCTGAGGTTAGGAATAACTCTGACATCTTTCAATGTCCAAACAGTACCTAGTGAAGTCCTCAAATCAACATCACCAATCCCTGCAATATCCAAAGTCTGATCATCAGCTAAACGAACCTTACCAAGGTTACCTGTTCGCAGATTCTTGATCAAATCAGGAGATGAAACAACATGAAATGAAGCTCCAGAGTCTAGAATCCAAGATTCAACAGAATTCCCAACACAACATATGTTGGCAGCATCGATCTCTTCACAAATAAGAGCATCATCAGACTCATCATCGGTAACATTATTCATCTGCATCTTTCCTTTTGCAACTAATGGTTTAGGGCACTGACTTCTGAAATGGCCTTTTTCTTTACAATTCCAACACTCAATCTCATTTCTATTCTTTGATTGACCCCTTTTTCTTGACTTTGACCTGCCCCTGCTATGACCCCTTTCATTTCTTCTACCTCTTCCTTCTGTATTCAACAATGTACTAGAAGATTCACCTGAACTCCTCCTACGAATGTCTTCACTTAAGATGATGTCACGAATACCATCAAAAGTGAGCTTAGTAGTTCCAGATGAACTACTAACTGCAGTACCTGTGCCTAACCAGCTGTCAGGTAATGATGACAATAGAAGAAGTGTCTGAATCTCATCCTCAAAGTTTATGTCAACAGAAGCCAAACGTGAGATAACCGAATTGAACTCATTGATGTGAGCAGTGATCGACATACCTTCCTTTAACTTGGTGTTAACCAACTGTCTGATAAGGAATACTTTGTTGGAGGCAGACGGTTTCTCATACATGTTGGACAATGCTTTCAAAACCCCAAATGTAGTCGTTTCTTTGACAATGTTATAGGCCACACTCTTTGACAAAGATAACCTGACAACACCCAAGGCTTGCCTATCAAGCAAATTCCATTCAGCATCCGTTATTTTTTCTGGTCTGTAACTCAAACCCAACATAGGAAGATGTAAACTCTTCTTATACAAAAGATCTTCTACTTGCATCCTCCAATACCCATAGTCGTGTCCATCAAACTTTTCAATCTTTACTTTACCGTCTTCTGCCATTGACACTTACCAAACTATCACTGATTTAACCGATATGGAGAGCAGTGAACAAACACAACAATGGCGGCGGCCGGAACTTGACGACTGTTCTATTGAACACTGTCTTGGCGGCCAACTCGGATAAAATCAGTAATAAACATAAGAAAACATCGGAATTAAACAATTAACCGGTCTACGAATGGCGGTAGCAGCGGAAACGGGATAGAAAACCTTCTGTTAGCGGCAATGTAGGCTGTTTGACTGTTTTCAGTCAAAATCGGACCTTTTTAAGTCAAAATCAGACCTGTTTGGTCAAAATCGGACCTTAATGGTCAAAATCTGGTCAAAATCAGACCTGCTAGGTCAAAATCGGACCTTTCTGGTCAAAATCAGACTGTTTGGTCAAAATCGGAGCTTTCTGGTCAAAATCAGGTCAAAATCGGACCTGTTTGGTCAAAATCGGAGTTTTCTGGTCAAAATCAGAACTTTCTGTCACAGATCTGGTCAAAATCGGACAGATTTGGTCAAAATCGGACCTTTCTGAACTGAACCAAGTTCGCCGGAACCCTAATCGACTGCTGGCGGCTGCTAGACACACTCGCCGGAACCCTAATCCGGCTGTGACGGCAGCGACGGCTGTAAAACCCTCTCTGGGAACCCTAATCGCGATTCACGTTCAAAACTGGTTCAACAGAACCTTTGAACAGCAGCAACAAGACCCTAATCAGATAACTGTTTACTGATGACCGGAATCCGGCGGTGGCGGCGGCGAACGGCGACGGCGACTCCAGGAACAACAGTGTTAGGTCTGGTGTGTGATTGATCAAGAACCTGGCTTTGGTACTAGTTGTTGGGTAATCACACACACACTAACACACACACGAAAGCAGTAAACGACACAAGGATTTAAAGTGGTTCGGTCGAGGTGACCTACGTCCACTGTGCTGCAACTAGGATTTGTATTATTATTAGGTGCTCAAGAGATTACAAGTACAATGAGACGTTTAAATAGAGATTACATTTAGGTATTTTAACTTAACCTACAAGCTAAGCCCAACCCGTGTGCGGCCCATTAAGGCTTTAGAAGCCTCCACACTCAACAAACTCCACATTCTACAACTTATGCATGATCGTTGATAAATTATACCAACACAAAAAGTTGTGCTAAAATGGAACCATGGAAAGTCATTAATCAGAGTTTGATTCTACCTTTAGGCTTTAGGTTGTTATCATTAGTTAGAAACCTCATATGCTTACCAAGACTCACATTACAGTTGATTTGAATTGAAATGTTTGTTCAACTTAATGCATCTTTGGCATCATGGGTGTCAATGTGTTGGAACCATATTTATAGAAGACATAAAGTTGTGTTTAGGAGATAATCAGCAAAATTTATATTTATATTCTCGAAATACTGTTATAAATATTGGTAGTAACATATGCTGACATCATCCTGGTGTCGTGACTGCAGGTTTTCCTTTCAGAAGCTAGAGTAATGGGGTTGGGACCAAGATTCATGTCTGTATTTGTCAACAAGCTAGCTGTGAGTGACATCATCTTTCCATGTAGAAGGGTCATGACTCGTATTTGCGTAACGTTCTAGATATGCCAATGGTTGGCGGGTTAGACGGGTTGGGTAAAAGCTCAGACAGGATATCTTCTAGTGTCAGTCTAGTTGAACTGAACAACACATAATAATTTACCAAAATTTTAGGAATTTTATATATTTAATGTGCTAAATGTAACTGCAAAAACTTTTTAATAAATTATCCAAATTTTTGAAGGAAGCAGTTTTAGGTTTTTTTATGAATTTGAAAACACTTTTCATGCTTTCCGTCCCTATTGATTCATTTATTTTTTAGTCAACCTTCAGTGCATAACCCAAACCCATTGAAAGCCCTCCGGGCAGTCACCTAGGCTTTTAGGCGAGGCGAGGCACAAGAAAACACCTTGTGGCCATCCAAGCCCTTAGGTAAGGTTCTGATTCTGGCCAAATTTTGCCAATATTTTGGCCAAATCTTGTATTTTGTCTCTTTTTTTTGAATGGCACTAGATCGTTGATTCTTTCACCATTTGGGGTGTTAATTTACCTACTAAAATATCACCTATTTTCACCCAAGATCCCAGCAGTGTAATTCCGGCAAACTTTCGCAGTTTCGGTCAAACTTGCTTAAAACTTTGGAACCAGCCTCTACTGTCCTAAACTAGTCTTAAACAAGACTAAAACATGTCTAAAATCGGTATGCTTATGCTATGTGCCTTGCTTATCTCATGCCCTTTCTTTTTAAGTTCCTTACGCCTAAGCCCATGGTTCACCCTTTGCCCATTGTGCCTTGCACTTTCAACTATGACCCCAATTGATGACCCACTAGACATAGAACCCAACCTAAATTCAACCCATATCCACAAGTAAATGGATTGATACTGCCCCTTTTTATCAGTTCCAAAATCTAATATTTTCTTGTGCATTCATGCTTGTAGATGGAACGACGGATATACTATGACGAGGTTGAGGGTCTTACCGTTGAATGGCTTGATGTTACATCAACCTTGGTGCTAAATTACCATCCAAACAGCCGCTCATATAAAAAAGGAAGCACTAGTAAGTTGAGAACAATTGAAGAGGTTGCAATGCTCACATTTCCTCACAACATGGTATCAGAGCCAGATACATCAAAGGATGCAGACATTGAGCCTGCAGTCTTTCCTCTTGTGTTGCATATTCTCTCAACTATTCCTGTTGCAATTCATCCTATTGGTGGGGATGATGGCCCGATTGATATAGGGGCAAGATTATACATGAGCTCTTATTTTTGCTAACTGGTATTCATTTTTTTTTTGTACAATGGTAGGAATATAAGTTTGTTGGAAGGCATAGATAGACAAGGGTCTATTGATATTGTTTACCGCTTGGCAGCTGCTTGTTTTTAAACCAAAGCAGACTGGTGCAGGCTTCATGGTGGTGGGTGTGATCAGTTTAATATCATCATCGGCTGGTTTCGCACACACCGTAAGGTTTTTTGAAACATTTTGGACACTAGAACAAGATGATGTCACATCCAAAAGTTTAACTGTTGGCTTTTTTCTTCACTTTTAAATGTATTATTTGCAAGTTAACTTACGATTATGTTCGGTAACACTTACATATGTAGGTTGATGGTCATAAGCTTCTTAATATCTGTTAATCATGACACTGTTTTATTTTCCATTTTGAAAATATTGGTAAATTTGGTTGTTGAAGATGACCTAAGTGTTGCGACTAGTATAACGTGTCACACAACTGTATCCTCTGTTTATGTGAATTTTGATTGTCTGTGAATGTTCATACTCCATGAAAGTTTGTGGTTTATGTTTTGGTTGAACCGATGAAACCATATACGACTTTTTTTTTTTTTTTTTTGTTATTTATCTGTATCAAAGACGTCAATTTTAGTTTTGAATGGTTCAAGGCCGGTGTAAGAACATGATATGGTTAATTAGGTGGGTGAAATTAGCTAACCCTTTAAATAAGCAGGTTGACTGGTTAATTAAACGAGTTAAAAAAATTAGCCAAGTCAATCCAAGCACAATCTAATGATTAAACAGGTAGAATGCTTTTTTGGACCTTCCAAACGTGCATCAACAAAGTACATTCAATGATTTTTAATATAATTTGTCACAAGATTATGTTATGTTAAACATGAACAATACTGGAAAAAAATAAGCTATGAAAGGCAAAATTTCAATTATGAATGGCCCAGATAGGCTGTGTGTTACTCAAGGTTGGGTTGCAGCAGGATCATCAGCCATGTGTTGACCTGGGCCAGCAGAAACCTTAACCATTGCGGGTCGAAGTAGTCGTTCCCCAAGGAGAAACCCTCGTCTAAACTCTTCTATAACAATGCCTTCATTGAACTCCTTGGACTCTTCTCGTGCAATTGCCTCGTGAACCTACACATTGAACATGACAACCAATTAACTAAAAAACCAAAATCAAATAAATTGAGTGAATATGAGACGCTCCAAGGCGTGTTTAGGTCCTGAGAGCTAAGCTGTCACCGTGCCAAGTATTCGTATAATATTTATAAATTAATTAAAAATAATATTACCATGTTGTTAATCCTTCCTGGGAAACCAAATAATAACTAAGCAAAATAACTTAAAAACGGTACATAAAAACATGCCCAACAAAATCCCACACAAAGCAGGGTTCAGGAAGTTGAAACTTGAGATGACAGCAAACCTTACCACTATCCCCTAGGATGGACCAGGATAAATGGAGAGAGACACCAAACTCATTTCTTTGAAAGCAGAAGACAGGATATTAAAAACCACATAAGCACCTATATGCAAAAGTCAAAACCAGCTCTGCATGTTACGTTTAAGTTTACTGTTGAAAACCCTCACCACCCCCTCATGTAAAATTTTCACCCCTTCAGCCATATGGTGAAGCATCAAGACCAATGCCTCTAACATGCTCGAAACCAATATTAACTCTGAACAAAATCAAACCCCACAAACCTTTAATACCGAAGATATACAACTTTGAAACATTACACTATAATTCCATGCCACCACAAAGAATAGACTTCAATGTCATTCCATGTTAACCAAATGCTTCAAACGCACCTGATGCCTCTGATTTGAGATTTCATTTGAAAATTCTACTAAATTCTTAACCATTGAGCTTTACATGAAAAGAAAACAGGGATTTGCTATTCACAAGCTGTTTTTTGGCTTCTACTTTAATACCTAGCCTTATTCCAAGACAACTACAACAATTTTAAGTCAAAACTACTCATTATCATCATTACATAGGAAAGCAAATAACACAATTTCCAAGTATGACTTGAAAATTATGCCCTCTCAAACATTACAATTTACAATGAGCATTTAATTTTTCTTTCGACAACATCTATTAAAATTGTAAAGCTCATTTCAACCAAAAAAATGATTGAATCTCGTGTAAATTGCAAAAATAGTCCCTTTGGTTTACACCAAATTGCAGGTTACATCCATTTTTTACTTTTTAGCATTAGGCATTCTGTGTTTTGCACTATGTTACCATTTGAATTCAGCTAACTCCATCCGTTTTTTTATGTTAAGTTTAGAGGTATTTTATTTATTTTAACTGAGGTACAAATTATTAATGCATATATCAAATAAAAAAGGTTAAATATTTTTTAATTTAAATAAAAAAACAATTAAATATTAAATTTTAGCCATCCCTCAAACCCTCCCCTCCCCCCTTTCATTCCAAACCAAGAATCTCAAACAATCTTCTCTCCACTCTCCTTCCATCAAGATCTGTTGTCATGCAAGAATAGACATCAACTAACCAAAGCTAAGATTGGATGTTCAATCTTGATGAAAGATCAATACATATAGATACATGAAATTGCTCATGAAGATAGAAGAACTCCAACGAGTTTGTTTGCATGCGTGACAAATGAAAATTTTGGCAAGCAAAGAAGATGACACTTGGTGTACCACACATTAAACACCCTAAAAGTTAATTCTTGGTTATTAAAAAAACAACCATGTTTACCTTTTCCTGATCATTCTAACAAACTAACAATCATGTCATGAAAGCTTTAAAACTAGTTTATGCAGATGTATGTGGTCCAATTTCCCCAATGAATTAAGGTGGAAACAAGTACATGTTCTTTATTGTGGATGGGCACATTTGGTACATGTGGGCTTTCTTGATCAAGATAAAAGATGAGGTTTTTGTATGTATAAAAAACAAATTCAAGAACCTAATGGATAACTTGGAACAAGATAGAAGACTTTAAGGATGGTTAATGAAGGTGATTTGATCTCCCGTGCTTTTGAAGACTTTTGTAAACATGAAGGGATTAAACATTAATTTTCGGCTCTACAAACCCCATAACAAAAACAAGGAAGTGGGAGGAAGGAATAGATCCGTGTTGGGGATGACCCAAAGTACTCAAAAGGCTATAGGTTTACCACAAAATTTATGAGGTGAATGTTTAAGGCACTCTATCTATTTGTTGATCTGGGTGCCTACAAAAGCTCACAAAAGAAAAGGACACCAACGAAGCTTTAAAGGGTCAATAACCAAACTTAGACCATTTAAAGGCCTTTGTATGTGTGTGCCATGTAAAACTACCATCCAATCATTTAAAGAAACTAGATGATAGAAGTCAAAGATTGGTGCATTTTGGTGTTCAACCTAACATCAAAGCTTATCGTCAATTTAATCCCATAAATAAGAAAATTGTGGTATGTAGGGACATTATTTTTGAAGAAAATGGAAATGGAAAAATTATTTGGAGGAGTTTGATACTCAAATTTCAGATTGGAAGGACTTTATTGTGAAGGTAAACCCTATTCGAATGTTGAAAAAAGTTGAGATTATGAAGTCAAATAGTGGTGCCGCCACTATACTACTATAGCAGAGCTGAACACAGTTTCAAGTGTTGAATCAGCTCCAACAGCAGTTGTTTTTGGGTCAAACACAGCCTTTCAGCCCATTCACACCACCAAACAGTCCGGCAACAGCCAAACTGAAGCTGAGTTCCAGCCTGATATTTCAACGATTCACTCTCAATCAGTCTAGAACAAAAAAGTTTTGATGATATTCATGTTCAAGGTCAAAAGTCTATTAAAGTTCTTGAAAATGCCCCCTTTTACCATCATTATCTTCACATGATGGAAGAACCAAGGTGTTATACTGAGGCTACTAGAGATGCTAAATGGAAGGAAGCAATGCATCAAGAGATACTCTCGATTAAAAGAAACAACACATGTACACTTTACCACCTGTTCTCGATTAAAAGAAACAACACATGTACACTTTACCACCTGTTCATCGACCCATTGAACTAAAATGGGTATTATAAGTTATAAAAGATGCTAATAGAGCTGTTACGAAGCATAAAGTATGGAACCTAGTAGAAAGTATGGAACCCCATATTCTTCAAATAGGACAAATATGACTTGCAATTTTTGTGGGAAAATATGAAAAGAAGGGGTTTATAGACTAAAACAACATTTAGTAGGAGGTGTTAAGAATGTTTTTGATTGTTCAAGATGTCCAGAGCATGTGCGAGAGGAGGTTAGGACATTTATGCAAAAAAAAAACAAAAGAAATGGCAAAATTAGAAATTGTTATGAATGCAAGGTTACGAGCTAATGTATATGATATTGATGATGATGATGAGGAAGAATGTGAAGTGGCTGCGACTGGGAGTAGCAAGGCTCAAACAGCTAAAAAACCAAGGGTTAAAGGTCCCATGGATATGTTCTTCGCTCCTACTAGGAAAGATGCGGGAGGGAGACAACAAACAATCAATGAAGTTTGTCGTAAGGAGTTGAGAAATAAAGCGTGCAAAGAGTTAGCAAAATGGTTTTATAATGCGGGATTGCCTTTCAATGCGGCTAGCCGGCTACATACGATAGTTTTCATAAAGCTATTGAAGCCGTTGGACAATTTGGTCCTGGAATGAAACCACCAAGTATGTATGAGCTAAGGGTTCCTTTACTTAAAGGAAGAAGTGTGTGATGTTAACAACCAAATAAACGAGCACAAGAAAGAATGGGCATGAAAGGGTTGTAAAATTCTATCCGATGGATGGCATGATTCAGCGGTTCAAAAGGATATTATTAATTTTATGGTTAACTCTCCAAAGGGTTCTGTGTTTATAAAATATTGATGTTTCAACCATCTCTAAGAATGCCGATTTCTTGTTCAATATTCTTAATGCAATGGTGGAGGAAGTTGGAGAGAAGAATGTTATACAAGTTGTCACGAATAATGCATTGGCTTATGTCAAAGCAGGTAAGATTTGCATCTTGTAACACCAATTATTGATCTTATTACTGTTGCATATTAATCCTATGATTGTTAATAAACATCTTATTATTATGTTTCTTAGGGAAGAAGCTAGAAGATGCTAGGAAACGTCTTTACTAGACACCATGTGCAGCACATTGTTTAGATCTCATGTTGGAGGATATTGGGAAGAATATACCAAAAGTGAAGAGTTGCTTGAAGAATGCTATGCTTATAAATGGATACATATACAGTTTTGTTGGCCTAGTGAACTTAATGATGATGTTCACTAATCAAAGAAACTTGCATAGGCATGCAGTTACAAGATTTGCAACTTCATTTATCACTCTTCTTCAATTTCACAAACAAAAGAACAACTTGAGAAAAATGATCATTTCTAAAGAATGGGTTGATTCTAAGTGGTCTAAAGAAACAAAGGGAAAGAAAGTTGAAGGCATTCTTTTACAAGATTCATTTTGGAGGAATATAGCATACGCTTTGAAGTTAACCGGTCCACTTGTTAGCGTGCTTCGATTAGTTGATGGCGAAAGAAAATCAACAATGGGATACATCTTTGAGGCTATGGAGAGGGCTAAACTCACCATTAAAAAGAGTTTTAATGACAAAGAGGAGTCGTATGCTCGTGCCTTTGAAATTATAGATAATAGATGGCAATGTCAACTTCATCGACCATTGCAAGCTGCGGGACATTACTTAAACCCGGCCATCTTTTATGAAGATTCACAACGCATTTTAAAAGATGAAGAAGTTATGAAAGGTTTATATTCTTGTATTAGTAGGTTGTCTTCAAGTGAAGAAGTTGATGACTTGATCATGAAGACTGGAACTCTCAAAAATCAGAATATAAACTCAGAAAATCAACACTTTTATTAAATCAAATATGAGATACAATTAACCCTAAAACTTAACCCCTATTTATAAGAATAACAACCTTAACAAAGTCAAAGTTTATCCCTAAAAACATGCTGAAAAAACAAAACAATCTAATTTTAAAACTAATTTAAACTAAGACTTTTAACTTAAACCCTTTTAACTCTTTAATATTACAAGATTAGTCCAACAATCAACCCCCTAATCTTGTAATCTTCATTACTTGATCACATAAGTGCTGGCCCACAATTATCTTCTTGAATGAAATTGGCTTCTTCCTCCTTTGGCTTTGACTTTGGACACTCATACGCATAGTGTCCATATTCTTGACAATTGTAACATCGAATGTAGCTCTTGTCTCTATTTGCACCTCGTTCACCTCGGTCTTCATTTGGTCTAAACCGACCTCATCCTCTACCACGACCTCTACCTCTTCCATTATTACTTTGACTTGAGCACCCTCGTCCACAACTTTCATAACAAGATTCTTCTTTCTTCTCTTGTTCATCAGCCTTAGAAAACAACAAATTTTCTTGATCATGAACATTATTCACTTTAACTCTCTCCTCATAAGCTTTTAACCGACCCACAGCTTCTTCAAATAGCATATCATTCAAATCAGCAAATTGTTCGATAGCAGCAACAATAGCCATGAATTTTGTCGGAACCGCACTAACTTTCTCACCACAACTTCGTCTTCGATTGATGAACCAAGTTCTTTAAACTTGGCTACCACCGTCAATATCTTTCCCGAAAATTCCTCTATTGACTCACTTTCTCCCATGTGAAGCTTCTCCAATTCGGTTCTAAGTGTTTGAAGTCTTGCCTTTTGTACCCGATCCGCTCCAAGAAAACGAACCCGAATTGACTCCCACACATCTCTAGCCTCGGTATGTTTTGTTACTTGTAGCAATATATCTTCAGGTAAAGATTGGAGAATAAATGCTCGTGTGGTGAACTTTTTCTTTTGATCGACTGTTACCCCTGTTATTGGATCAATGGCTTCATGCAACTCATTCACTTGCAAGATCGATTCAACCAAAATCGCCCATGTTGTATAGTTTGTGGATGTCAGCTTTGGACATTGAAGAGAGATGCTTGACTGTTCTCTAGCCTGCACAATTGCCCCTTCTGCCATAATTTCTTTTGATTCACACTTTTTCAATATCTCTCTTAGCAAATCAGCCCACACAGGTACTTAACACTCCCACACAGGTTCTGATTAACTCCCACACAGGTTCTGATTAACTCCCACACAGGCTCTAATCACTCCCACACAGGTTCACTTCTCCCACACAGGTTATAATAAACGCTTTAACTCTTTAATATTACAATATTAGTCCAACAGATCAATGGGCAGCTAACTAAATATCAAAATGCGCAAGGGGGTTTCGATTTACCCACGGCAATTAGGCAAAGGTCAAAAAAAAATCTTGGTAAGTTACAAATGCACACTTCTTTCCATGGTTGTAAAAATCGCGATTCCTCGGCCGATTAATCGGCATTAGGCGCTAATCGGGGTGTTCCCGACTAATTTTTCTCAAATCGGCCAATTAATCGCTAGTCGGTCAACGACGGTCAAAATCGGACCTAATCGGTTCTGATCGGTCCTAATCGGCCACCAATCGGCCACCAATCGGACAAAAAACGGCCGATTTCCGGCGAAAACGAGAGGAAAATGGAAAACAGACCTTCGATCTTCGTTGAGAACGACGATTCCTACTTCGATTGACAAGAAAGACGCTGTGAAAGATCCAATTTCAGTCGCCGGAACCCTAATTTGGGCTTGGAAACGCCGAAGCAGGTAGTCGGAGGTAGTTCAGAACTTCGGGAGACGAGAAACGCTTTTTTTTTTTGAAATAAGAACATGGGCTTCGCTTTTTTTTTTGAAATAAGAACATGGGCTTTTATTAATGGATGGGCTAGGTATCAAAAAAATAAAATAAATTTGATAAACTCTTAGATTATTTGCAAACTTATACATAAAGTTTTGTATATATATATATATACAATTTTTAAAATTTATATATAAAATCTCAATCCGATTAATCCCGATTAATCCCGATTAATCTCGATTAATCCCTAGTCCCTACCTCGCCGACCGACTAGCGATTAGCGATTTTTACTTCTTTCCAATTTTTAACATATGTTATATAATTACTTCTTAAATTTTGTTGTTTTTAGCGGAGTGGTGGGAATCATATGGAGCTTCGGCTCCGGATTTGCAAGAGTTTGCTATACGAGTTCTAAGTCTCACTTGTAGTGCTACAAGTTGTGGAGAAATTAGGGCGTTTTCCAACACATTCACACCAAAAAAAAGAAATAGATTGGCACAAGATAGATTGAATGAGATGATGTATGTGAAGTTCAATCGTGCTTTGGAGCACCAATCTAAAAAGGAGGGAACCACCGATCCAATTATGTTAGAAGACATTGATGATTCCAATGAGTGGTTGATGGGGAGAATGGAAGGTGAAGATAGTGATGATGAATTTGTTTTTGCCGGGGAAGATTTATCATGGAGGGATGTAAGTGAAGCATCGGGTGCACATTAGCCTTTTCATGCAGCTAGATCATCAAAGGCTGGAACTGGAAGAGGTGATGATGAGGCTTGTCCATCAAGAAAGGATAAGAGAAAACGTGCTTTGTATGATGAAGACGAGATGGAAGAAGATATTGGGTTGACCGATGTTGAGGAAGATGATGGCATGCTCGGTTATGATGATTTGCCAGAGTAGACTTTGCATTGTTTTTTGTATTTTTAAGACTTTTTAAGCATGCTTTTATATGTTTGAACTTTATTTTTAGTGCTAAAAGTATGTTATTGTTTGCTTTTTTTATTATTATTTTTTTTAAATTAGCAACTCGCATACGTAAAGATCTCGCCTCACGCCTCAGTTTTTGCGACCTCACCGCTTTTGAGCACCTCAAGCTTTTTAAAACCAAGATCCAGATCTTATCAAAGCATTTTGAAACAGGGAAGAAAAACTGCTGATTCCTTGAGAATGGAGCTAGTAACCACATGTCAGGGAACCAAGAGCTGTACATGACAAAGGTACAGTTGGAAAGATGCACTTTGGAGATGGCTCGTGTGTGGACATCAAAGGAAAGGGTGAAATCATGCTCGAATGCAAGACTGGAGGACAGAGGGTCCTAGCAAATGTCTATTTCATCCCAACTCTATAGTCCAACATAATTAGTCTTGGACAAATGACAGACATTGTGAACCCGATGTGCCTGCTAGCAAACTATGCAGACCCAGCCTGGCTATGGCATGCATCTACATTTTGAGGAATCAAAGGACCCACTAGCAAGAATTTAGTTCAAGGAGTGCCACACATCACACACACACACACACCAAACACATGTATGTGATGGATGCATGCTTGGAAAACAAACCTGAAGTGCTCTCCCAACACAATCAGAGCTAAAGACCTCTTATGTATTGTTAGTATATGCAGATGTGTGTAGACCTATAACAAAAGCCACAAGAAGAGGGAACAGATACATGCTTCTAATCATGGATGATTTCAGCGGATACATGTGGGAATTCGTGGATGGTGGTGATGGAAGAAAACTTAATGAATTGATGGATCTCATAGTGGTGGTTGTGGGTAATGATGGTGGTGCAGTGGTAGCCAGTGGTGGTGAACAGGATGAGGTCGTAATGGCATTGATGATAGTTAATTGCCATGAAGGTGATGAAGATGTGTCCTTTCGATAAAGAGGGGTGGGTTTATTTGCATTTTAATATTTGTTATTATTTATATTAAGATTGTAACAATTTTTATTGATTGTATGTATTAATAACTTGTACCATGCATGAATAACTTGTACGTTAGTAAAAAAAGCTAAAATAACCCTGAATATAACTGATAAAATGAATGGAGTTAATCAGTAGGACTCAAGTGGCAACAAATGCAAGCCACAGAGTGCCTTATGCAAAAATATAGAAAATGGATGTAACCTGCAATTTGGTGTAAACCACATGGACTATTTTTGCAATTTACTCTTGAATCTTTTAAGTTATACAAAAGTACTGACTTGAGTACACTAATAGTTCACTTCTCTCTTCTGTTAGTAAACTAAATGTATAAAACTAAATTTAATTCGCAACTGGTGCAGTTAATAGGTAGCAATGTCTACCTATTTACTTATAATGAGCCAATTCAGATATATTTTATCTTCAATGGGTTATATTAGTTAAAAGCAAACTAGTCAAAAAGATAGCAAATCACTCAAATTTACTGGTTTTGACCTAATATCAACCCACCTGGCCAGCTTATTCTGCCACTCTAAGTGCATTGAAATTTGAAAGAAACAAAATAACCATAAAAGAAAC
This sequence comes from Mikania micrantha, assembly GCA_009363875.1. Lineage (NCBI taxonomy): Eukaryota > Viridiplantae > Streptophyta > Magnoliopsida > Asterales > Asteraceae > Mikania > Mikania micrantha. Next base: position 22,546,152 of record CM018687.1, on the reverse strand, counting down.
AGTTAAACTTACTGAAGGATCAAATGGTTTTCCAACTGTTGGTACAACAGCCACATTTAAGCTCCTCATTATTTCAACAAATTGTTTATAAATCCCCTGATAACTTGCATCAATCTTTTTCTCTTGCTCTGTTTCTAGCTTCAATTGTTGCTTTGCTCTCTCAAAATTATCAACCATGGGTAAAAGACTCTCAATCACTTCCCCTTGGGCATTACTTCTTATACTAAGCCTCTCCTTCTCCGACCTTTTTCTAAAATTTTCAAAATCCGCTTGCAACCGGATATATCTTTCCTTCCCAGAAATAGCCTCTTCAGACAAAACGGTGACCTGCCCAAATAATTTGTTTTTCTCATTTTCTAAATGAGATAATGTAGCCTCAATTTCAGATATAGATGTGTCATCATTATTGAGGATGGCTTCTTTGTAAAGTTGTAGCAGGGACTTAATGGTCGATATACTCTCTTCTTCTGTATCCCTTTCGGATACTTCAAGATCATCTAATTGAGCCTCGTCTTCACTCGTCTACCCAGGAGAAAAAGAACAAATGTGTTAAATATGACGATATACTTGGTAGAGGGATGATCAATTGAGAACCAATATTAGTTGAGAACTAAAGGAACCATTTTTGGTCACATGTTTAAAGGGTATAAATAAAAGTAATTTCCTTATACTTTCAAAGAAAATTACTTTTATACCCATAAAATCATGTGGCTATAAGACATTAAGACCACACCCATTCACAACCTTTTTTCTTGGTTGTCTGGTAGAAGCAGTTAAAAAAATAATAATTCACAAAAAAGGACAACTTGATTGCTTGACCAACTATATTGGTTAGGTGTTTTTTATTATTATTTTGAATTTCGATTGCCACATGGCAAGTTTTAATTGAGAATCAATATTAGGTAAGAGCTAAAGGAACCATTTCTAGTCACATGTTTAAAAGGTATAAATAAAAGTAATTTCCTTATACTTTAAAGGGAAATTACTTTTATACCCTTAAAAATAATGTGGCTATAAGACCACACCCATTCACAACCTTTTTTCTTGGTTGTTTGGTGGAAGCAATTAAAAAAAAATTAATTCACAAAAATGGACAACTTGATTGCCTGTCCAACTATTGGTCGGGTGTTTATTATTATTATTTTGAATTTCAATTGCCACATGGCAAATTTTAATTGGTTAGAATTATTTTTTTGGGTTGATTGTGAATAAGAGTGAAAAAAATTAAGTTTGGTTGATAGTATGTATGAAAGAGAGAGATTATTTTTTTAATGAATAGTTTAGCTTGGTTGGTTTTAAATGGGAGTGGTCTAAATGGTTGTTTTTAGTTCTCTACAATTTGTAGGTTCTCATTTGAATGCATCCCATACTTGATATATATGTATAGGGGAAGGTTCCCCTAAAAAAGTTCATTTTGCCTAAGAAGGCTAAAAAGGATTTTTAAAAACTTGAAAACCGACCCAAACAAACTCCATTTGAGCTCATTTTTGCATCATTAGAACCGGCTTGTCGAACCCTAAGCCTTAAACTCTAAACCCCAAACAATAAACCTCTAATTCTAAAACCAAAACTTTAAAAAAAAAAAAAAAAAAAAAAAACATAAACCTAAAGATAGAACCTAAAAGCCAAAAACAAAACCCTAAACCTAAACTTTAAAGCTAGTTGTTAAAGCTAAAACATAAAAGTTAATATTGTAGAGTTTGATGAGACAGTTCCAATGTCGTCAAAATGAGTTCAATCGGATTTAGTTTAGGTCGGTTTCGGTAATTTTAGAAATCTTTTTTAGCCTTCCTAAGCAAAATAGACTTTTCATTTGATCTAACCCTATATGTGTGTGTGTAATAAAGTAATTAACTAGTATAATGCCAAACAGACTACATATTCATCTCCAACATTGACAGAAACTTTACAACGATTAAATTATTGATTTTTACACTAAATCCAAGGTTTAAAAGAACGGGATCGCGCCTCGAGGCGTTTTCACTCTGCCTCACGAGGAGTACGCCTCAAGGCGAAACGAGACGTAAGTCCGAGGCGGTAGTAAATAAATAAATATTTTTATAATATATATATCAAAAAAATACTAAACATCAATTAAAGAACTTTTATAACTAAGATTAACATCATTCAATAAACATAAAAAGGACAGAGTCTATAAAACACAAAAAGACATGGAATGTTTAGAAGTATAAAGCATCAGCAACCCATATAGACCGCCTCGGCCCAGTGAGGCGTGAATTTCTTTAGATCTTGTGAGGCGCCGCCTCAAAAACGTTTTTCCTCCGTTTCGCCTCGAGGCGCCTCGGAAGCACGGAAACGTCCAGGGAGGCTGCGTACCAGCTTCGGAAGCATTTTGGAAGCGAAAACGCCGGGGAATTGTCGGGGAAACGTATCCACCTACCGGAGACGTTTCGGTCCAAGTTTCCGTCCCGTTTCTGGGCCGTTTCAAATTAAATTTAGGGTTTTATTTAAAAACCTTTCAAAACGTGCGTAGGCTTCTGCAATTTCCATTGTAAGTAGCATAGATTCCGTATTGATAAATTAGGTTATGTGTGAGCTTGATCGGAAAATGGTAGTCGCCGACTCGCCGTGAATTGAATGGTGGTTTTGGACTTTTGGTCACCATTGAAGAACGTGCCGTGGCATGTGGGAATCTTATCTCGTTTGATCAGACGCAATGGAATAAAGGGATCGTATAATATTATTAACTAGTTAATTGAAAACTTAAATTACACATAATTATAAAAATAATTTATATATTTTGGAATTTAGACTTTAAAGTTTACATTAATATATATCTACTTTAAAAATTTTTTAATGTATATTTATTTTTTTATAATCATTTATTGCCGTGCCATTGCCGTACCCGTATCTTGAATTTTTGATTTTTGTCGTTTCCCGTTTCCTTATTGTCCCCGTACCCCCATCCCGTACCCGTATCTGTGCTACTTAGCGAGGCGCCGCCTCAGTCCGTTTTTTTAAACCATGACTAAATCCATGTCCATTGTGAACAAAATTTGATATGGGCTGAAATCAAAGGTTAGATTCTAGCTTTTTTGTTTGGCTCGCTAGTGGAACATACTAATATTCTGAAGGATATGATTAATACATGTATCTTTGGCCCTAGGCCTTACATTTACAAAGATCCATGCTTTACAAACATAAGTGCATAACATTATTCTAATGTTAGGAAGACACTAAAATTAGCATTCAAAATGTTTATTAAAATCAACTAACAGATGTGAGTCTTCTAACATAGTTATCCATTCACGTTTGTTGGCAATTGTGGTTGGTTCAGGCCCCTTTAAACACACACTTCAAACTCACACAAAGTTACGAATTGAAGGTTTGTATCTTGCTTTCTAATTCTTGCTCATTCATTCATTCAATTCAAAACCTTAATTAAATAAATACGCATGCATACGTGAACCATGTTCCCATGTTTTGACCCATTACTCCTACAACTTAGCCCATTACTTGCATAACTAGAAACCTACCCATGATCTAGTTAAACACTCAAAAACAGGTGATTAAATTAAAACTCTGCTAACCCGTAACCCGACCCATCAAGATTAAACCAACAAGCATGACATATCTATCCAATAGCAATATATTAAGAAAAGTTCCAATATTTTAAAATACTAAAAAATAGAACATGAATTATGTTATAGTTCGCTTTGATTAGAAAAAGTTAGTTCTTTTAAGGTATCATTAGTACATGTCTTCTATTTGCTATCTAATTATATGATCTAGTACTGTATGTAAAGGGCTGCCAATTCCTGGTCTGTTTATGATATAATTAAACTTGTTTGATAAAATATTCACTTCGTAATTTTATACTTTCATATAAATAATAAAAATTAAAAGACTAGACTCCATTATATCTTTTAGTTGAGACATAAGGCACAAAATAAATTGGGGCCCATTAAATATATCCCCTTACTAAAACCATTTATTACATATTTACCCAATCATAAAACTAAATTACATATTTTCCTTTTCTAAACCAAATATATTGCATATTTATCCATTTCATTAAAAAAACAAATTATATATTTCCTATTTTACCCTTAATGAACTAACTAAAAACAATTTACATATTTCTCCTTACTAAGAGGCAATTTTGGAACATGAGGATATTTGTAATTTTAGTTTAACATTGGGGATATATGTAATTTGGATGTTTAATAAGAGGATATATGATAATATCCCAATAAATTACATACATAAGATAAAGTAGTCAAACGAGCCGTTTTCATGTTTGACACTTGTGCTAATCACGTCGTCTTTAACCAGCGAAACATGACTACACCTGTTTTGCAGCCCTAAGTCACTAAATTTGTTGTGATGGAAAACCAAATGTCAGCCAACTTCTTACATTTCACAACGTGATTTACATAACTTCTTACTTGTTTTCGTTTATTGTGTGGTGCCTCATGTTTATACTTTATGCTTCTGGATGTGGTTATATGTGGTGTTTCATAATATTGTAAAAAAAAAAAAAATCTTTTGAGCCGGGGGACTCTAGCGAAGCTGCCTCCTTATTCTACTTGTAAACAGGGGTAAGGTATGTCTTTTTCTTTCCTCCAAACCCCACTCTAAGTGGGATTTTACCAGTCACGTTTGTTGTTGTAATCCCAACCAATGTAATGGAGAAGCGCATGTTTTTCATCCATGAGTACATAAGCATATAAAAGTTTAAAAAGCATATAACCTATAAGCAAAATTGGTTATCCACAATCACACATTTTAGTCTAATCATGACCAAACAATCATCTAAGGATACCGCATAGCAAAACGAGTGCTTGATTTGAGATTAAACATGATAACTTTGATTCAGTATCCACCTAAAACAAAATCCCTGTAGTTCAAACCCTAAATTTGATGAAAATCTAGAAAAATTAAAACAAAATCATCAAGATGATCAAAATCGAAGAAAAGAACCCACAATAACTTCAAACCAGAAGGAATTCGAAGAAGAATATGAACAATTTACCTCAAGAGTCGTATCCTTAGCGGCTGTACTGAAGAATTTGAAGGGGTGGGGTGCAGAAAGGGATTTACAGGTGTGCGATTGGAACTGAAAAGATAGTGTCTTGTGGGGGGGTTTGAGAAGAGATGTGTGAGAGGTAGTGGGAGTGGAAGTGCACAGATTGGAAAGAGGAAGAGCAGCCATGGGAGTTCTGACGATGATCTTCACAACTTCACAAAGGGTCAAGTGGTCTTTAACTTTTCAACATCAATCCCTTTGTATACTTGATGTTGAATGGGTAGGGTTGGAACGCGTGAGTTCAACCTAATTCGAACCTTAAAAAATTAACACCGACATGAACCTGACAATCGGGTAAGACCCACCAACTCGAATTTTTATAGATTAACCTGAACCTGACCCTTTTAACCAGAAATATGTATGTAGGATTGAGCTCAAATAAGAACCCATCTTAATTGAGGAAACCCGATTAACTCTGACAAGATCAAACCAAATCTTTGGTTTTTCATTTTCATAATATTTATTATACATGTACGAGAATATGTTATTTTATGTGTTTATGCAAAGTCATCACCGTTTGAGCTCTTATGTAAGGGTAAGTGGTCGAGTAAATAAATATTTACAATGTAACACAAACTTACACTTGCTTTAAATCTCAAACGGTAATGAATTTTCCAAAACACATAAAATAACACAGTCTTGTACATGTATAATAAAGATCATGAAAACGAAAAACCAAAGATTTGGCTTGTTCTTGTCAGAGTTAATCGGGTTTTCTCAATTAAGGTAGGTTAACAACCGATCATTACCCTACTTTACCCTCTCCCTCACCAAACTTTGCCATCTTCGTCTTCTACACCCCAAAATAAGAAATCGTCACACACCTTAACGCCCTCTGTATGACTTTTGTTTCCATTATCGGAATTATTTTCAACCAGATGCGATTTTCAACCTTTGAATAACTCTGAAGCAAGCTCGAAGATGAAAAAGGGAGGCTGAATTGTCTTGGACACATGGTTCCTGAAACCTTCATACACCAAAATTGAAGATATGGCTCCAAATTCAAATTTCAAAAACTCGGAATTCACCTTTAAAGAGGGCTGGTTCGATTCAATTATGCCTCCACCACTTTTCAATTGGACCCCATGCCTTGCTGCTCTTCAATCTTGGTCTAGTAATTCTAAGTTGATCACTTTAGTTTGGTTTCTTCTTGGGAGCAATCTGGTCATTTTAGTCGTCTACTTTTGTATCATATCAAAACTGCTTATGCTATTTAAAATAATTAGAATAATTAGTTGATTTAATCAGAATAAATGCAGCATACGAATTGGTGTTTGGATTTACTGTAACACAAACTATGTGAAACACTTATATGCTATTGACACATAATACTTGACACGAAGCTATTACGCAGTTGTTCTGAAATCTGATTTAAACCTCATGGTTTAACAATCAGAAACACATCAGACAACACTGAACAGGTACACGAATGCTTGACTTGATGCTAGTATGTCTAAACGTATGCAAGGATAATCAGAACAAAGCTATAACAGTTGCTGTTACAGAATGCTAAACCGATGAATTATTCGTACAGGTGACGATCTGTACGAATAGATCTGAAAGTTTAACGATCTGAAATGATGACTGGAAAGTAGAGAAAAAAATCAGAAAGTGGAACGTACGATCGTGTTCGATATGATAGCATACGCAGTTTTGATATGATACAAAAGTAGACGACTAAAATGACCAGATTGCTCCCAAGAAGAAACCAAACTAAAGTATTCAACTTAGAATTACTAGACCAAGATTAAAGAGCAGCAAGGCATGGGGGTCCAATTGAAAAGTGGTGGAGGCACAATTGAAAAGTGGTGGAGGCACAATGCTAAACCGATGAATTATTCGTACAGGTGACGATCTGTACGAATAGATCTGAAAGTTTAACGATCTGAAATGATAACTCCGGCACAAACTATGTGAAACACTCATATGCTATTGACACATAATACTTGACACGAAGCTATTACGCAGTTGTTCTGAAATCTTATTTAAACCTCATGGTTTAACAATCAGAAACACATCAGACAACACTGAACAGGTACACGAATGCTTGACTTGATGCTAGTATGTCTAAACGTATGCAAGGATAATCAGAACAAAGCTATAACAGTTGCTTTTACAGAATGCTAAACCGATGAATTATTCGTACAGGTGACGATCTGTACGAATAGATCTGAAAGTTTAACGATCTGAAATGATGACTGGAAAGTAGAGAACAAAATCAGAAAGTGGAACGTACGATCGTGTTCGTAGAGTTAGCGCTCTGTACGAAAACGAGCGTAAGTGATGTTTTCTGACGAAACGAAAACGAAAACGAAAACGATGCGAACGATAATAAATTAAGAAAATATAGTATTTTCTGTTTTACAATTTTGAAACTCATCATGAATGAGATTAAACAAAAAAAAAATTAATTTAAGAAATCGTGAACAAATTAACTAAACGCGTAAAAATAATAAAGATTCGATAAATAAATCAATACAACGATATTTAAAATAATTTCTAACAATAATTGTATTTTTTAAACATCCTAAAATAATCTTTTTATTTAAAAAGCGTAAAATACGCGCGTTACGTTCCGGAAACGTAACGAAAACGCGAACCGAGCTACAAAAACGAACCCGAACTCACTCGGGGTATAAATACCCTTAATGAGTTCAACCAACTCATTTTCTCATCTCCATCTCTTTCTAAAAACCCTAAATCCGGTTTTGAAGCTTCTCACCATTTTTGAACTTCAAATCCACATAACTCACTCATTTCTCAACGAAATCGAATGGTTCTTGAGCCTACACGAAGGTATGCCCTATATATAAGCATACTGAGTTGGATAATACAGTCGTGTTAATGAGATTAAGGTTGTTACCGAGGGGATGCATGAATGCTTTTGGGTCAATATCATAAACTTTTATACACGATGTTTGTTAAACTAATATTGAAGCTAATACATACAAATGCTATAGACTTGTAAACTTTGAAACAGTAAACTAAAGCTATGATGAAGAATGAATCGAATGGTAGGTAAAATGCTTAATTATCATTAATAGCAATGTACTATGCAACTTAGTATGTGGTGGGATGGCGTCTGGGCGGGTCGTAGGCTCGACTCAGGGGTATGCCCTATATATAAGCATACTGAGTTGGATAATACAGTGGTGTTAATGAAGTTAAGGTTTTACCGAAGAGGTTTGCAAAAGCTATTTTACAAATACTAAAACTACATGAACTCACCAACCATTGTGTTGACTTTGTTTTCTTACATGCTTTCTCAGGTGACGTACAGGATTAAGCTAAGGCTAAGAGATGCATACTAGGATGCCCAGTTAGAGGATCTAGTATATTTTGAAAAGCACAGATTTTGAGGATCGCTATAAAGCTATTTTGATATCTTGTCTCGATGCAAGATAGAAAACACTTGATGCTAATGATAGGATTATCTGGTTAAATTACTGAACATTATCAAATGTAATTTAACTTTGTAATCTTAGTTTGATGCTTAATGTGCTTTAGTTATTCTTAACATTGATGCTATGTAAACAATCTGATCATCATGATTATCACTCACGATATCGCGCCTCGAGAACCTTCCACCCGACGGGGACTTCGATCCAACCCCGTCGGCTCAGGGTGTGACAAATTGGTATCAGAGCTCAAGGTTATAGAGAATAATAGGTTATTTACTTAAAACGGTTTGACCTAGACTATAACTTAGGGACCCTCATATAGAGAACATAGGATTTAAGCTTGCATTGTGTATTTTACATTCAGTCTTTATGCTAACCGATGTTCTTTCGGGAAGAGGCAGAATGTCACCAAGAAGACAACCACCACCACCTCCTCCACCACAAGAGGAGGACCCAGCGGTTGATGCACTCGCAACTTTGATCACTGGACAGTTAATAACGATTCTCCCTGGAATCATCACTCAAGTCATGAACGGTGACGAGAACACTCGATGTTATCCGAAGACAGTTACGGGAACTAAAGGAGTTGGACAAGGAGAGACAAGCAAGAAGCGAAAACGGTGTCGTCCTAAGAAATCAAGAGACCCTGAAATCTACATTGAGGCCATTCCCCTTCGAAAATGGCCGTTGCTCCTGAATCAGAGGGTCGTAAGCGTTATGCTGGAAAAGCTCCCCTTTGCGCTAACTGTCACTATCATCATCGTGCTGAGATCCCATGCAAGCAATGCACCCATTGTGGTGAGACGAACCATTGGAATCATCAATGCATATCTTTGATGGAATTAAAGTGCAAACAGAAGGCTGACAAATTCCCTCTATGTGCCACGTGCAATCTTCATCATGCTAAGAACAAACTATGCAAACATTGTCTAAATTGTGGAAAGAAGGGACACTGGAATCGTGATTGTAATAATCCCTCGACTTATAACCAGAACCCTGGAAACACTACATATCCCCTTCCTCGACACAACAAGGATTGCTATGTGTGCGGACTGTCCGAACACATTGCACGAGATTGCCCCGTCAGGGTATCTTTAGCAAATCCTGTACATTCTGAGGAAATGGATGCTTTACCAACTTTTAATACAAGTTTGGAGTGGTCTGACCCCACAGGTATGCAAATTTCATCATGTTACGTTAAAACATTTATTGGTATGCTAATTAGAGATGCATATTCTGTTGTGGTCTTAGAAACAATAAATCTAAGGTAACTGTAAGCAAACTCGGTGCCGCTAAGATAATCAGAATAGTAACCTAAGAAATCTTAGGTCAAATAAACATCAAACGATTAAGTAAAAGATAGGGTAATTCTTGATTATAGTTTAACTACTGTAACTAGAAAGTGGACCCTATCAAATTAGAGCACCAAAAGCAGTAGAAAGTCAAAATGCTAAAACTAACATGTAAGCTGTCACTTTTCACCTAGACCTCATATAACCTGAGTTACCTAATTTGGAGAACTTCAGTTCTAGGATGTTAGGGAAAGGATGAATGTTAAGACTATGCTGAAATCATGGTTAACTTAAATAAGTAGACCGGGAGAATCAGTTGCGAATACGAGACAAAGATATGCCAAAGATGGGTACTGGTATGAGATATGCTTTGAACCATAAGTTCTTGTTTCATTTTGATACTAGTATGTACAAGAAAACTTAACTTGTTCCTATTAGTATAATCACATAAATAAATTCAAGGAACTTAGGAATTCTTTTATTGCGATAGAAACAATGAAAGAATCCTTGGTTAATGCCCATAACACACGTAGGAAATCATAGCTAACACTAAGATTGTGTAACAATTGATGCTCATAGCATCAATTAGTTTTGAACAATAAGGTGTTAAAATGATGCAAAGATTTCACAAAGCAATAAAATGAGCAAAACTCTGAGGCAATACTTGACAAATTATACTCAAGGCAATGACACCAGGAGACGAAAACATGATACATCTGACTCATGACGAATAAGTCAACATAAAAGACTCATTATACATGGGACCAGATGGTATAAATGACGTGGAACTAAGCAGGATGTGACTATAGATCACAAGAAATGAGTGGCTGGTTTACTCTTGATCAAATCGATCGAGGTGATGTGAAAAGCCAAAACATACATTTCATTGACAAATCAATAGGAATCAAGGAATCGTGAAGTCAAACATTGAACGAAACCGTATGCCAACTAGTAAGACTCAGTGGAAATTCCAAACGTGACCCAGAGTTCATTTGGGGAGCGTAGGGACATCACACCAAACAAAGTTCTTTTTCCACTTGTTACAAAGAAAGTGTGCCCGATAATAACTTTTAAATTTCGGGACGAAATTTATTTAACAAGGGGAGACTGTAACATCTGTGCCGGAACCATTACCGGAACAGTGAACTGAACAGTAACTCCGGCACAAACTATGTGAAACACTTATATGCTATTGACACATAATACTTGACACGAAGCTATTACGCAGTTGTTCTGAAATCTGATTTAAACCTCGTGGTTTAACAATCAGAAACACATCAGACAACACTGAACAGGTACACGAACGCTTGACTTGATGCTAGTATGTCTAAACGTATGCGAGGATAATCAGAACAAAGCTATAACAGTTGCTGTTACAGAATGCTAAACCGATGAATTATTCGTACAGGTGACGATCTTTATGAATAGATCTGAAAGTTTAACGATCTGAAATGATGACTGGAAAGTAGAGAACAAAATCAGAAAGTGGAACGTACGATCGTGTTCGTACAGTTAGCGCTCTGTACGAAAACGCGCGTAAGTGACGTTTTCTGACGAAACGAAAACGAAAACGATGCGAACGATAATAAATTAAGAAAATATAGTATTTTTTGTTTTACAATTTTGAAACTCATCATGAATGAGATTAAACAAAAAAAAATTAATTTAAGAAATCGTGAACAAATTAACTAAACGCGTTAAAATAATAAAGATTCGATAAATAAATCAATACAACGATATTTAAAATAATTTCTAACAATAATTGAATTTTTTAAACATCCTAAAATAATCTTTTTATTTAAAAAGCGTAAAATACGCGCGTTACGTTCCGGAAACGTAACGAAAACGCGAACCGAGCTACAAAAACGAACCCGAACTCACTCGGGGTATAAATACCCTTAATGAGTTCAACCAACTCATTTTCTCATCTCCATCTCTTTCTAAAAACCCTAAATCCGGTTTTGAAGCTTCTCACCATTTTTGAACTTCAAATCCACATAACTCACTCATTTCTCAACGAAATCGAGTGGTTCTTGAGCCGTCACGAAGGTATTGACCTCCTCTACATGAAAGTACAACCGATCTAGAGCGAAATCCCCAGAAATTCGAGGTATTGAGCTGCAAACATGTCGAAAATTAGGGTTTTCTAAACCCTTAGTCTATCTTGAACCCTCATCGGTTTTAAAACTATTCCATTGGAACAAACCACCCCGAAAACCAATTCTAACACATATGACACTTGAAAATCACCATGGTTCTTGGGCTAGTAACTCGAATGGAGCCACACAGTGGCGGCTGACCTACAGATGGCTGACTGGCCTTATGCCGATAGGCCTTTGGCCGAATGGTTCCATTCGCCGGTTGTTGCTTATTTGCTCACCTCCATTCTCTCGGCCACCTCTCACCCATTTGACCACCCATACGCCCGAACCACGATGCCCAGTCGCCAGACTTAAATCATTCGAACTTCACAGATCCGGCCGAATCACCATGCCTCATTCGGCCATACCCACTCTTTCGGTCACCAGTAGTTAGGCAACAACCATTCGACCACCACCAGTCAGCCGAACCACAACCATCTTCGGCCAATCAATAATCCTCATTCGGTGGGCTTGGTCACTCCATCTGGATAACACTATTAGGCCCATCAGCACTATTTCGGCCTAATAACCTCTGGCCGGCCCGGAAGACTGTGTGGCCCAAGGAACATGCAGACTTTGTGATGTGATTCGGCCCAGAAATATTCAGTTGGCCCAGATCGTTAGTCGGCCCACTTGGTTAGGCCCAATAGTGGCCCATAAGCTGTTGCGGCCCAAAGCCCAGGACGATTGGCCCACACCACCACTTTTGGCCCAATTCAATAGCATTCAACAGGCCCAATAGTACCGATGTAGATTGGCAACCCCCTTGGCCCAACAACATGTGTTGGCCCAGAAGACCCTTTTAGCTCATCAGTTGGCCCATGGCCTGTTTCGGCCCATTTGGCTTGGATTGGCCCATGTGAAACATTCGACTAAATAATTAAAATGTAACAAAGCAGTTCACAAATAAACTGTATGGGAGTCTTGTATGGGAATTTGTAATATGCAACTAATAATGCAAGGGTGATGGATGAATAGGTTAACGGATCTAACAAAGCTTAAAACCTTATTAATATATAAAACGTAGTGACATAACCATGCTTTAATCAAGAAACGATGTTTCAAGACAAACAAGGAAGTCACATGGGAATTATAAATTATTGGCCTAAGCTATACTTAGGGCTTGGGCTAGTTTATAGAAATGCTATCAACACAAACAATGAACACATAAAGACATGGGGTAATAGTGACCCATAACAACAGGGCCGGGACCGAATGATGACCAAGACCGAGACTTACGAGTGTTAGCCAAAGCTCATGGCTAACACATATACCCACACACACAAATCCTTACAAACTTATACTTACAAGTTAAGAACAACGTGAAATTAATACAGGATCGTGAAAACAATATCAATTACAACGAAGAGCGCGTGCATTCTTGTTTTAGGCTAAGTCAACTACAACAACAAGGTGAGTTCATTTGTCCCTTTTCAAATTATTTTGATTTTACTTCGGGACTGAGAAGCATGTTATGCATTTTAAACAAATGATTTATAAAATGCTTTTACACTTATTTTTGATGCTTATGCTGTAAACTCTATGTTTAAACCATACGCTTAATGCTAAATGCTTACACTAAAGGCTAATGCTAAATGCTTACACTAAATGCTAATGCCAAACGCTTACACTAAATGCTAATGCTAAATGCTTACACTAAATGCTAATGCCAAATGCTTACACTAAATGCTAATGCTAAATGCTAACACTAAATGCTAATACTAAACACTAATGCTACATGCTAATACTAAACACAAATGCTACATGCTAATACTAATACTAAACACAAATGCTACATGCTAATGCTAAACACAAATGCTACATGCTAATGCTAAACACAAATGCTACATGCTAATACTAAACACAAATGCTACATGCTAATGCCAAATACAAATGCTACATGCTAATGCTTAACACAAATGCTACAATGCTACATGCTTATGCTAAACACTAATGCTACATGCTAATGCTAAACACTAATGCTACATGCTAATGCTAAGTGCTAACGCTACATGCTGATACTATATGCTTACTAAGCTTGAATGCTCGAAATGCTTTAAGTGCTCAGAATGCTGTAAACTTGAATGCTAAAACTATTAACTATGGAAGAACAATAGTTGGTCTCTCAGTGCTTGCCTTCAGGTGTTCTTCCTAGTCAGGACTTGAAGAACAATAGTTGGTCTCTCAGTGCTTGCCTTTAGGTGTTCTTCTCGTTCGGGACTAGAAGGCACCTATTATGGCCTCTCAGTGCTTGCCAGAGGGTGACCTTCATAGTCGGGACTTGAGGAGTAGACTGATGGCCTCTCAGTGCTTGCCATACAGTGATTCCTCAATGTTCACTCATGCAATAAACTTTGTATGCTTATATGCTTGCCATGCTAAAACAACGGTTTGGTCTCTCAGTGCTTGCCTTACCGGTTGTGAAACTATTTGAATGCTAAAACTATTGGCTATGGAAGAACAATAGTTGGTCTCTCAGTGCTTGCCTTCAGGTGTTCTTCCTAGTCGGGACTTGAAGGAACAGACCGTTGGCCTCTCAGTGCTTGCCAGAGGGCGACCTTCATAGTTGGGACTTGAGGAGTAGATGGATGGTCTCTCAGTGCTCGCCATACAATGATTCCTCAATGTTCACTCATGCTATAAACTAAAACATAATGCTAAAGCTATAAATGAAATGGAGGGTAGGTAAGACGCTTAATTATCATTAATAGCAATGTCCTATGCGACTTAGTATGTGGTGGGACGGCGTCTGGGCGGGTCGTAGGCTCGACTCAGGGGTATGCCCTATATATAAGCATACTGAGTTGGATAATACAGTGGTGTTAATGAGATTAAGGTTGTTACCGAGGGGATGCATGAATGCTTTTGGGTCAATATCATAAACTTTTATACACGATGTTTGTTAAACTAATATTGAAGCTAATACATACAAATGCTATAGACTTGTAAACTTTGAAATAGTAAACTAAAGCTATGATGAAGAATGAATCGAATGGTAGGTAAAATGCTTAATTATCATTAATAGCAATGTACTATGCAACTTAGTATGTGGTGGGATGGCGTCTGGGCGGGTCGTAGGCTCGACTCAGGGGTATGCCCTATATATAAGCATACTGAGTTGGATAATACAGTGGTGTTAATGAAGTTAAGGTTTTACCAAAGAGGTTTGCAAAAGCTATTTTACAAATACTAAAACTACATGAACTCACCAACCATTGTGTTGACTTTGTTTTCTTACATGCTTTCTCAGGTGACGTACATGATTAAGCTAAGGCTAAGAGATGCATACTAGGATGCCCAGTTAGAGGATCTAGTATATTTTGAAAAGCACAGATTTTGAGGATCGCTATAAAGCTATTTTGATATCTTGTCTCGATGCAAGATAGAAAACACTTGATGCTAATGATAGGATTATATGGTTAAATTACTGAACATTATCAAATGTAATTTAACTTTGTAATCTTAGTTTGATGCTTAATGTGCTTTAGTTATTCTTAACATTGATGCTATGTAAACAATCTGATCATCATGATTATCACTCACGATATCGCGCCTCGAGAACCTTCCGCCCGACGGGGACTTCGATCCAACCCCGCCGGCTCGGGGTGTGACACAGCCCACTTTGTATTCTTTGTAAATATATCAACCATTAATAAATTAGGTGCAAAAAATAAATCATATCAAAAATTCTTTTACCAATTTTAGCAAAATATCTCGCTATGCTGACTTTGTCAATTAATTGATGATATGACAATAATCAGTAAAAAATATAGTTTAGCTGCTAAAATTAATAAACTATTAACCAGGAGTTATATTGGTTTTTTGTTTTGTCAAGTTTGCCCTATTAATAATATCTGTTAATTCATTATTTTGCAAGTTTTTCCATGGTTTTTGACTAAGAAAGGCTTTTGTTGCCTTAAAATGGATGCCAAAATCCATTAAAGTGTCAAGCATGATACTTTGTGAATTTTTCTAAGCATTTCTATGTGAATTTATCTAAGTATTTCTAGCATGATATTTTGTGAATTTATCTAAAATGGATGCCAAAATCCATTAAAGTGCCAAAATCCATTAAACTGTGGCAGGTGATAACAAAACTGTCAATAAGTTAGATCAAAAGTTTTGTGGTTGTGGTTTTGGGCTTGTGCCATTAGCATTAAGGCTTTCTAATTGTGATAGGAAGGATAAAAAGTCCTCACCCTTTTGGCCAAAAAGGGACATTTAAGATTTCTAAGTTGAATTTGCAAATTATTCCAATATTCAGGAGATTTTGTTGAATTTTAACTTATACTTCTAACAAGAATCGTTCGTCTGTTTGTATACTCGGATGGTATGGGGGCCTGTTTTGCTATACACAATAACTCGTAAGGGTGGTCTCTTTTGTTTGTTAAATGTTATAGGGTGATATTACGGTTTCATATAGTTTAAGGAATTTGACAAAATATTAGAAATTGAAAACAAAATTACGCATCGTGAAATTGTTTTATTGCATACATTGGTCATGGAAGTTAAAAAAAGGGGAAAAGGGTATTATATTGGTCAACTTATATATTCATCAACTTATATATTGTTACAATTTTGACCAGTTTCTAAATTGAATTCTTGTTTTTCTAGGCTCCAACTTCGAGCAGACTGTATGTTATCTAATGAATTGTATGCATACACAAAACTGCATACATCATGTTTGTTTTCTTATCTTAAAGCTTGAAAATGATTCAGGCTACTGAATGACTTTTATTTCTCCATTGAGGTCATTTATTTTCATATTCTGAAAAAGAATCTGAACATATGATGATGCTATGTAATTGACTTTTTGAAATTGCTTTGGTTAAAAACTAATTCTAGGTACTAACTATGATGATCAAGCATTTAGATTTTCATTTTGTTGTTTGATGCATATGGCCTCTAAATTCCAATGGCGAAATGTGTTTTATATGATGATACATTATTATAATGTTATGTATGCAGATGTCTAAATGCATATTCCGAATACGTAATGTTAGAATTTATTTTTGATTGTTAGTTATGTGTTTGCTTTAACATTTTATAAGTGTTGAGGATTTTAACACTATTTGAGGGTTCATAATAAACTCAGATAGTAGTACTTCTTCTCTGCAATTCATATTTGTATGATGTACTATACATTAGATAGTACAAAGAAAGTGGTATCAGCAATTCATATTTCCATGAGGACCCCTTGCTTCAGGATATCAATTTATCAAATTTATCTTACAATTTGTTTTCATTTTTTTCTTTTGAATTTTACACTTGCAAGGCATTTTTCAATTTTTTTCAGTGCGCATAATTAGGTATGATTATGGGATTTGAATGATAATTTCAATATGAGCTTTTAGATCATGATGTAAATAATTTCAATATGAGCTTATTGGATCATGATGTAAAATACTAATGTTTAGGATGGTAAATGGTTTTCTGTTTCCAAATTTTGACACAATATTGATACTTTTACAACATTGAAATATTTATATTATTGTAGGTAAGACCCCTCTTACTCATGTTGCAAGAATGCAAGGCAAATGCATTTCCCCACTGCTAAATAAATACCTTATTCAACATGGTTCAAACACTATTTGATGATTCATAATGAATTTAAACAGTTCAAACATTATACATAGATGAAACTAAACGTGTACATACATACATAAACTGTACACTTTTAAAAAACTGCACACTATGATGACTAATTAAGAAGAATGAACTGTTCTCACGTCTTTTAATAATCCACATAAACATAATTTGTGGCAAACTAAAATGCATAGTTACATAGATAAATAGCAAAACTAGAGGATAATATAAAGAATTAATAGTTCGATCGGAGACTTAATACTCTTAGGAATGTATGATGTGTTGTAAAACACATCTATTTTTCCATTTGTTTTTGTTAAGATTCAGTACCGTTTTATTCAGTTTTAGAGTCGATTTAAGCTGGTGCTTCACATTTCTGTAATTTGATGCTTTTAGGTAATAAACATGTTTATTTGGTGCTAAAGTACAAAGAAACGAGCTCCCAGTTGGGCGAGAACGGACCTGGAATCAAAGAAGGCCAAAAACTGAAATCTGAAACCTGTCGCGCTACGCGACAACCCTAGAAAACCCTGTCGTGCTACGCTAGAGGTGGGAAAGACTAAAATACCCTCTGATATCTCTCGGGCTACGCGACAGATTTAGAGGTATCTGTCGTGCTACGCCACAGAGTCAAAATCGCAGAATTTCAGTTTTAAACCTAAAAGTTGAAAAAGAGAAGAAAGAATACGTTTTTTGAACGGCTGGAGGCGACTAGGAGGACGAGGAAAGGCCATTCTAAGGTGAATCAAAGGTTGGGAAAGCATTGGATTGAAGATTGAAGGCTAGGATCAAGGAATTCGGGTGTTCTTCATTCGGTTTTCTTTGTTTCTTTGTTTTCTTTGATTTCTATGTTTCTCGTTCACTTTAAGCAGATTATGGATTGTATTCGTATGATGTTTCTTGGCTAATCTTTTAGAGCTACCTAGGCTTTGATGATTGCACATGTTTAACATTGGTTTTTATCGGTTTTGAATTATGTTTATGTGATGAACTCATGATGTAACAAACTTGGTTTGAATTATTGGATGTTTTATGTATTTCTATGATTGTTTATGGATTGGTGATTTATTCCACGTGTGCCTTGTTGAATGTCTTTCATGTAATAGGTGCATGCTAGATCAATTACTGTGTGTTTTTTATTAATAGATGGTTTACTACGTACGAGTTTACCATAGGAGTGATTATCTTGATATAGATATATTAGATGTGCAACCAATCTTGATAGCCGTGAGGTGAGAGATTGTTGGTTTGTCTAGGGTGTTGGAATTGCTAGTTTAGAGACTTTGTGAGAAGATCTATCTAGTGTGTTTTTCATCCGTGTTTACCGAATCCAATAGGAAAAACCCTGTTATCCCTTACACTTAGGTGTTTGAGACTTTCACACTGTGAGGTAGATTGTCTAGAGGATACATTTTGAGTATAACTGGATGACCTGTGAGGGAAATTCATTCAACCAGTGGTTTAACGGCTTTTAGGACTCTTAGTTGACAATCCTTGAGAAGGGTCGAGGGTGCTCTAGGTTTCCTTTGAGTTTAGTAATTTAAGATCCCGGTATCACATCATTTCCATTACCGATAGATCTTTTGTTAACCGTGTGTATGATTTATGCCTAGGTAGTGTTCTTTTCTCGTCTGATCTTCGTTTCAGTTTGGTGTCTTTTCATTAGTCTTTATTTAGCAAACCCCCTTCCTTAATATTATTTTATTTAAGTGCAAATTTTGTATAGATAAGTAATAGAGTCTAGTTATTACATTCTGTAGAAGTCTGTGGGTTCGATATCCGGACTTGCTTTGCTCTACTACATACGATAGGTACACTTGCCTGTCGGTAGCTTAGGTTTTAGAGAGTCTAGATTTATTAATTTGTGTCTATTTTAGAGTAGGTTTTTAGTTAGTTTATTAGCTAAGCTCCTTTGACATCAAGTTTTCGGCGCCGTTGCCGGGGACTTCTTAGTCGATTGCGCTTACTAGTTTTTGTTCTTATCTGTGCATATTTGTGTTTATTTTCTTTTCAACTTTATTTTATTTTATTTTGTTTTATTTTTTTTGATTGATTTTTGTTTATTTGCAGGGTTGGTAGTGTATGCCACACCTACGTTCACACGGACCGCCACCTGAGCTTTCTTTGCCGTCAAGGAGCGATTCGCGGGACTTCTCTGAGGGTTCTACGAGCAAGGTAAGTGCTTATACTCCCATTTCTACAGATTTTTCTGAGCACATACCACCATCTTCTTCTAGTTCTTCCACCCATTCTAGTCCACGTTTGCACTTTATTCCGCCCATGGCTGAGTGTCGCACTGTTCATCAGCAGGCCACCGCAGGTTTCACGGGGCTTAACAACCCAATCACATTGCCACCGATCCCGAATGAAAATTCATGGCAGATTCCTTCATATATCATGACCGTTATTAATATTGCTCAATTCAGCGGTCGTGATGATGAAGATGCACCCGCGCACCTTGCTCGGCTCACACGCATCTGTGGCACCTTTAATCTTCAAGGTGCTACCGAAGAGGCGATTTTTATGCATATGTTTCCATTCTCACTTGCGGGGAGAGCCGCCACATGGCTTGACTCGCATCCTCCAGGCACTTTTACCACTTGGGCTAGCCTCCGGGATGCTTTTCTTAAAAAGTACTTCCTACCTGCTAAGGCCGCCCGCCTGAGAGATGAGATCCATTCGTTCCGAATGGCCCCTGATGAGCCCTACTATCTTGCTTGGGAGAGGTTCCAAAACCTTCTGAGCCGATGTTCCCAGCATGGTCTTTCTGAATGGGCCATGGTAGAGAAATTCTACAATGGGCTCACATATGAGACTTGTGCCCGATTTGACACTTCTGCAGGAGGCCACCTCATGGGTAAGAGGGATGTGGCTGAATGCAATGATCTTTTTGAGAGTTTTGCTCAGGCTGAGCATGAGCAGCGGTCTGCAAATAGGAATTCAACTCCTATCACTAGTTCTTCCTCCTCAACAAGAGGAATTCACCACGTTAATGTGGACACTAGTGTTGCTGCTGCTCTTGAGTCTTTAGCTAGGGATGTTTGGGATTTGAAGATGAGAGTGGATCAGTGTTAGATTTGCAGGGGTGGTCATGCCACTTCTGAGTGTTTGGTGAGCCAGGAGCAGGCTAATTATGTAGGAGGACAGGGTAGGTTTGGGCACTCGTACAACCCCGGATGGGGAAATTCTCAGAATCCCCAACCTTTTAGATCTTCAGGTAACCCCCTGGTTTTCATTCTGGATATCCTCAGAACCAGGGGCATAGTGGTAGTCAAGCTCCTAGTGGTAGTGGTTCTGGTAGCACTTCTGGTTGTGGTAGTAGTATGGGTAGGATAGAGGAGTTATTGACTCAGTTAGTGGCAAAAGATGCCACTACACAGAAGATCCTACAAGAGCATGATGTTCTCCTCAAGAACCAGCAATCTGCGTTCTTGGATTTACAGCGAACGGTTGGTGACATAGCCAAACGGTTGGATGAACGGCCCCAAGGCCAGTTCCCGGGTCAGCCCTAAACCAACCCAAACGCCCACGTTAAGGCGGTCACTACTCGTTTTGGAAGAGGTGGAGGAGAAGTGTTCATACCACTGGTGTTGGTGGAAGTTGAGGAGAGTGAGAGATTGGTTCCACCGGTTGATTTTGATGAAGAAGAACCGGTGGACGAGGAGATTGAGATGGAGGATCCTGGTAAGGTGCCCCCGAGGCTAGTCCCAGCAAGTACCGCACCTAACAGTGAGTCTCCCGTTGAGAAGCCGGCAGTTGGTAAGCCGGTCATGTTTAAACCCACCTCGGGGATTGATCTTTCCCGTGTTCCTTACCCTGCACGTTTAACTAATCAAAAACACGCTAAGGAATACGGGCACTTTCTTGACATGTTTAAACAGCTCAAGATCAATCTCCCGTTTATTGAAGCTCTTCAGCATATACCAAAATATGTCAAGTATCTCAAAGAATTGCTAAAGTGTAAGGATCAGTTGGGAGAGGTTGCCAACACCCCTGTGAGCGCGGGGTGTTCTGTGGTGATTTTAAACAAGCTACCTGAGAAGCTTGCAGATCCGGGAATGTTTACAATCCCATGTTTATTTGGGGATGATGCTAAGAGGCATGCCTTGGCGGATTCTGGGGCTAGCATCAATTTGATGCCATACTCTCTTTATGAGAAGCTAGCTCTTGGTGACTTGTCCCCCACACTCATGACCTTGTCATTGGCGGACCGGTCGGTTAAATGTCCATGGGGAATTTTAAAGAATGTGTTAGTCAAAGTGGATAGGTTTGTGTTTCCCGTGGATTTTGTGGTGATGGATATGGAGGCGGACACGGCGGTTCCCATCATTCTTGGGCGCCCATTCTTGCGCACTGCCAAGGCTATCATAGATGTGTATGAGGGTAAACTCACTTTTAGAGTGGGTGATAACAGTGTTTGTCTAAAGATAGCGAATTCTGTGAGCGCCGGAGGTGAGTTAGTCCATCAAGTGGATGGTGTGATTTTGGTTAGTGATGATGTAGGTATGAATGAGGTTATAGGAGAAGGACCATGGGAGGTTGGTGATAGTGATCATGAGGTGATTGTAGGGGAGGATATCTCTTTGGATCCTCCCATTTGAGTTGATTTTGAGTGAGCTCTTGGGTTAAACTCCCAAGTGTAGAGTATGTGAATTAGTAATGTCTAGTGTCGTTGGTGTTTTGCTTTTTTCGTGATTGTTTTTCGTTTTTCGTTTTCGTTTTTGTGTGTTTTAATTTGTTTTGTAGGTTTTTAATCAATTTGATGCCATAATGATGAATTGGAGCCACTAGGTATGTATTTCTTGCTTTAGAACATTTGTGGATGGTTTAGTGAGTTTTGGGGTTGAAAATTTGGCTAAGGCATGGAAATCTGGAAACTCTCTGGAAAAAGAGCATCGTCGCGTCACACGACACCTACAGGGCAATATGTCGCGCTACGTGAAGACATGGTCAACGTCGCGGTCAACATACCCTCGCGTATCGCGAGGGTTTCTTCACATGTTGTCGCGGTACGCGACGCCTTCCTAGATCAGTTAAAAGATTTCCAAGCCCTAGAGATCAGATTTTTAGCCCCATTTCTTCTCTTCTACTCCATTGGCCCTCTATTCTCATACATTGTAGCCACCCAAGATGTGAGGAGATGGTGATGATGAAGACTAAGTGTGGGGAGGCTTGTGGTTCTTGTGGTTTATTCATTCATGGTTATGTTGATTAGACATTTTGCACTTTGTAAACTTTGATTTGTCGGTTTCGGGGAACAGGTTTGGTTTGTGGTTGGACTTAATCATGGATATCATTGTTATTATGTTTTGGATGGGTTGATGCTTGTTTTATCTTTGTCTTTGTGTAGATCTTATGGTATGTTTGTAGCCTATGGAGCAAAATTTGTAGATTGTGGAGCTTTCTTGGAAAGACTGGCACTCGATAGTCTTCTCGTTAACCAGCTAAGTCATTTTCAGTTTTCAGTTTTTAATTTTTAGTTTTTCTTTTGGTTTTCCTTTTTCTCTACATTGGGGACAATGTACAGTTTAAGTGTGGGGATGGGAAACTTAGTTTAAATTTGTTTCAGTAGTTAGTTTTTGAATTTTAGTTTTAGTTTACTTAAGTTTTTGAGTCAAAATTTTTTTAAATTTATTTTCATTTTTAGTTTTTAGCTTAAATCTTTCCTGTCTTTGTTTAAGTTGGTTGCAAAAGCATGATGGGAAATGATAGAAAAGTTAGGTATGATGGTTTCTTTCATGGTTAACTTGTTGGTTTGGGTTTTATGCTTTGATTATGGGATGTGTAGGTAGGCTCAACTCATTGTATTTGTCCCGTAGGATTGGTAAAATCTTACTTAAATGCATGATTTTCATGGGAAATATCTTGGGGATTTGGAATTAATGAAACTGTTCTCTAGTTATTAAGGAATCTTTGCATAATAACAAATGAGAGTTTTGAAAATCTGATTTTTGTTTGGCACATAAGTACTCTTTTTATGTGAATAAATCCGAGTCTTATGGCGCCTTCATTTCACCAAATGAGCTGAGCTAAAAGAAAAATTAATAATAAAGGAAAAGAAGTTGAACGAGAAACTTATGTGTCACACGCCGGGTTGCAGCCTGGTTGAAACACCACTAAGCTAAGTTCAATGAAAAAAAATGAATAAAAGAAAAATGCTCACGCTTTCATCTGCTTCCATTATAAAAATCTGATTTGAGAAATTCTTGTTTGTTTATATGTAAGGATGACTTGAAAGCTAGAATCCAGGATTGATTTGGTTTTAATTTCCTAAGTGTGGGTCTAATGAAATGTAGAACATGAACATAATGGACCATGACTAAGGGACTGGGAAAATCAGTATGGGTTTAATAGGATAACAATACTTGCAATCTTTTCCAAGGCATTTAATTTTGAATTAATGAGTTTAATTGTGTAGAAACCATTTTACCTAGCTATGATCCCATATTTTTGCATAAGCCTTTTACAGGGACGAAAAAGAGATAAGTGTGGGGATGTGATGTGTTGTAAAACACATCTATTTTTCCATTTGTTTTTGTTAAGATTCAGTACCGTTTTATTCAGTTTTAGAGTCGATTTAAGCTGGTGCTTCACATTTTCGTAATTTGATGCTTGCAGGTAATAAACATGTTTATTTGGTGCTAAAGTACAAAGAAACGAGCTCCCGGTTGGGCGAGAACGGACCTGGAATCAAAGAAGGCCAAAAACTGAATTCTGGATTCCCTCGCGCTACGCGACAACAATTTGAAACCCTGTCGCGCTACGCTAGAGGTGGGAAAGACCAAAATACCCTCTGATATCTCTCGCGCTACGCGACAGATTTAGAGGTATCTGTCGTGATACGCCACAGACTTAAAATCGCAGAAAATCAGTTTTAAGACAAAAAGTCGAAAACCCTAAGGGGAGAACACGTTTTTGAACGGCTGGAGGCGACTAGGAGGACGAGAAAAGGCCTTTCTAAGGTGAATCAAAGGTTGGGAAAGCATTGGATTGAAGATTGAAGGTCTAGGATCAAGGAATTCGGGTGTTCTTCATTTGGTTTTCTCTGTTTCTTTGTTTTCTTTGATTTCTATGTTTCTCATTCACTTTAAGCAGATTATGGATTGTATTCGCATGATGTTTCTTGGCTAATCTTTTAGAAATACCTAGGTTTTGATGATTGCACATGTTTAACATTGGTTTTTATTGGTTTTGGATTATGTTTATGTGATGAACTCATGATGTAACAAACTTGGATTGGATTATTGGATGTTTATGTGTGTCTATGATTGTTTATGGATTGATGATTTACTCCTTGTGTGCCTTGGTGAATGTCTTTCATGTAATAGGTGCATGCTAGGTCAATTACTGTGTGTTTTTGATTATTGGATGGTTTACTACGTACGAGTTTATCATAGGAGTTATTATCTTGATATAGATATATTAGATGTGCAACCAATCTTGATAGCCGTGAGGTGAGAGATTGCCGGTTTGTCTAGGGTGTTAGATTTGCTAGTTTAGAAGCTTTGTGAGAAGATCTTTCTAGTTCATCTTATAGCTTTGTTTACCGAATCCAATAGGAAAACCCAAGTC
Organism: Mikania micrantha; assembly: GCA_009363875.1. Lineage (NCBI taxonomy): Eukaryota > Viridiplantae > Streptophyta > Magnoliopsida > Asterales > Asteraceae > Mikania > Mikania micrantha. Next base: position 22,521,110 of record CM018687.1, on the reverse strand, counting down.
ATCCCTAGCATTTAAGAAAACTATGACTTTCGCGCTGTGAGGTAGATTGTTCAACAGTTACTTCTTAGGTGTTTTGAGATTATCGTGCCATGAGGTAGATTGTCTAGTGGATACATTTTGAGCATAATTGGATGACCTGTGAGGGAAATCCATTTAACCGATGGTTTCACGGCTTTTAGGACTTTTAGCTGACAATCCTTGAGAAGGGTCGAGGGTTATCTATGTTTCCTTAGAGTTTAGTATTCTAAGATCCCGGTATCACATAGTTCCCATTAACCGATAGATTCTTTGTTGAGCATGTGATACCGGGATCTTAGAATACTAAACTCTAAGGAAACATAGATCACCCTCGACCCTTCTCAAGGATTGTCAGCTAAAAGTCCTAAAAGCCGTGAAACCACCGGTTAAATGGATTTCCCTCACAGGTCATCCAATTATGCTCAAAATGTATCCGCTAGACAATCTACCTCATGGCACGATAATCTCAAAACACCTTAGAAGTAACTGTTGAACAATCTACCTCACAGCGCGAAAGTCACAGTTTTCTTAAATGCTAGGGATGACTTGGGTTTTCCTATTGGATTCGGTAAACAAAGATATAAGATGAACTAGAAAGATCTTCTCACAAAGTTTCTAAACTAGCAAATCTAACACCCTAGACAAACCGGCAATATCTCACCTCACGGCTATCAAGATTGGTTGCACATCTAATATATCTATATCAAGATAATAACTCCTATGATAAACTCGTACGTAGTAAACCATCCAATAATCAAAAACACACAGTAATTGACCTAGCATGCACCTATTACATGAAAGACATTCACCAAGGCACACAAGGAGTAAATCATCAATTCATAAACAATCATAGACACACATAAACATCCAATAATCCAATCCAAGTTTGTTACATCATGAGTTCATCACATAAACATAATCCAAAACCAATAAAAACCAATGTTAAACATGCGCAATCATCAAAACCTATGTAGTTCTAAAAGATTAGCCAAGAAACATCATACGAATACAATCCATAATCTGCTTAAAGTGAATGAGAAACATAGAAATCAAAGAAAACAAAGAAACAAAGAAAACCGAATGAAGAACACCCGAATTCCTTGATCCTAGGCCTTCAATCTTCAATCCAATGCTTTCCCAACCTTTGATTCACCTTAGAATGACCTTTTCTCGTCCTCCTAGTCGCCTCCAGCCGTTCAAAAACGTGTTCTCCCCTTATGGTTTTCGACTTTTTGGCTTAAAACTGATTTTCTGCGATTTTAAGTCTGTGGCGTATCACGGCAGATACCTCTAAATCTGTCGCGTAGCGCGAGAGATATCAGAGGGTATTTTGGTCTTTCCCACCTCTAGCGTAGCGCGACAGGGTTTCAAATTGTTGTCGCGTAGCGCGAGGGAATCCAGAATTCAGTTTTTGGCCTTCTTTGATTCCATGTCCGTTCTCGCCCAACCAGGAGCTCGTTTCTTTGTACTTTAGCACCAAATAAACATGTTTATTACCTGCAAGCATCAAATTACAGAAATGTGAAGCACCAGCTTAAATCGACTCTAAAACTGAATAAAACGGTACTGAATCTTGACAAAAACAAATGGAAAAATAGATGTGTTTTACAACACATCAATGTATGTCTTATCTTACACTATATATGTCATTACTGAACCAAGAACTCAGACGAGTCATGTTGTCACACCCCGAGCCGGCGGGTTGGATCGACTTCCCCGTCGGGCGAAAGGTTCCCGGGGCGCGATATCGAGAATGATAATCGTGATGATCAGATTGTTTACAATGCACATGATATAAAATGAGAAACTGCTAAATGAAAATAGAATTACAAAGTTAAATTACATCAGTTTTGTTCATAATTTAACAATGTAAATCAACATCATAAATTTCTATCTTGTATCTGCACAAGATATACAAAAGAATTTGTAAAATGATGTTTCAAAAGTATGCAGGTCCAAAAATACTAGGTCCTTTATCCGGCATCCTGGTCCAAAAGCATTAACTTCTTGATTGATATGTTCGTAACCTGAGAAGTCATGCAAAAAAGATCAAGTCAACACATGGTTGGTGAGTTCATGTAGTTTTATAAAAATGAGTTTGAATAACCTTTTGAATGACAACCTTAACCTCACCATTAGCCTCCTATACCATCCAGTTCAATATGCTTATATAATATAGGGCATATGTAGGGTCGAACTTACCGCCCGCCCAGCCACCGTCCCACCACACACCAAACCACATGATATATTGTTCCTGGTGATAATTAAGCGTTTCATCCCACATCATTGATTCCTTAACATTTGATTCATAGCATTTGATTACCCTGAAAACGTTTACCTTGATCCCCCGAAATGACAACCTTAACCTCATCAACGACCACCTATACTATCCAATCAAGTATGCTTATATATAGGGCATATGTAGGGGACAAGCCCCAGCCACCGTCCCACCACATACCGAACTATTTAGCATATTGTTGTTAATGATAATTAAGCGTTTCACTCCATTCACCTTCATATTAGATTTTGAATTTCCACAAATTGAAATACCTCTGATTTCTTGAGTTCACCATGTCACACCCCCACCTCTCGTCACCTGAGATGATGTCATTCGTCACTCTGATATGGTTGCGGAAGCATAGTGGTGATGTCTCTGAGATGAGGGATGAGTTACTTGATCCAATATCATAGCACACAGATTAACTTAAAGTAAATACATTACAAGGATGTCGTAATCACAACCAACATTACATTATATAAACTAAGTTTATTACATTATTTAATTACAACAGTTTAAAGTGCTGCCTCACCCGGTGGGTCACTATCTCCCTGCAAAATGTTTTAAGTTTAAACGTCAGCACAAAGCTGGTGAGATCATATAGTTCAAGTTCAACAATATGATATGTGATACAAGTTCTCACAATGTTCAGTTCAAGATAACCATTGGACCCGTATCTAGTTCCTTTCGGATTGTTCTGTTCTTGTTCAATAAAGATACTACACGTTGGTAAATATCTTGGTGCCTCATTGTCTTAATGTCTATCACTACATTAAGAAGTTCTGGAAACAGATAACAAACATTTACACCAAGGGGAGTTGCAAGCTCTCGGCAAATGGGTTGTCGGCCGATAGTAGTATCAATGTTTTTTGTTCGGCCCCACATGGGTTCACTAGATACAGTTCAGAAATGAGGACTTATAAGTTCTGTGATAGTAGTCTGTTCTATAGGCAAAATCCCATGAAATCTACAAGTTCTTAACAATCACATAAAATCACGTAGATAACAGTGATACATATCATATAGTTCTAAAAAGTTCCACAGTGCTACCCCGATGTTTATATAAGATTAAAAAGAAAAGGGGTTGTACGAAACTCACCTGATAACTCAGAAGTAGCAGAATGTCACACAACTGATAATAAAGAGGTGATTCTGCATTTATTTATGTTTAATGAGTTATTTAGGTTTTAACTTGCTGATTAGATCTTTCTAAACATCCAATGTCAAAGACATTGTCTTAACAGTCATCAAACTAGGATTAAGTATGTAATTAGTTATTTTAATGTGATATCATACAATGTATGATAATGTAGGAACCTACATTGAATTAGATTCCTAATACAAGGTTGATGACACACTTGATTAATCAGAATAATCTCGGATTAACCAAATAGTTAATGTTGTTGATTTAAATGCTAAAACAGTTTCTAGACAAATTAATGGCTTGGGAATGATTAATCCTTGTTATAGATTACCCAAATATCATGAAATATCACAATGTAGTATTAGAATAGGTTTAATAACCATGTTTAACATACTAATCTCACTGTTATCATAAACATCAAATAATCGTTCCAATGAGTATGTTAATGATTGTGATTAGTTTGAAACACTTGGATTTAACCTTGCATTTCAAAGATTAATCAAACTAATCACCTACATTGTCATAATCAAATGGTTTAAACCATTATAATCATGGGTATGATTTCATGGAAATCGGGCATTACAACGGATCAAAACAAAAATTTACCCGTTAAAACATTGTGTTCTTCGTTTATAATCAATCCTAGCCATCATCTAGGAAATAATCAACAACCCTAACTATCTCATTACGTTCAAAATCAAGATCTAATCACTCATTAACAAACTAGAAGGTTAAAACGAATCATTACCTAATCAGACGGAGTTTTGAGCGTAGAACAACGATTAGTACTTGCAGATAAGTTCCCTGGCTTCAACCACACGATCAAATGGCTTTAAAACTGAGATTGGATGGGAAAATTGATGTTCTTCGCCTGTGATGGTGTTCTGGTTCGTAAGATGTAAAAAGAATAAACTTTGCATGAAATCTGATGAAGAAATCTGATCCATTGCACCGCCTCACCCGTCGCGTACCGCGACAAGGAACAAAACAAAGCTTCGCGTACCGCGAAGAAATCCGGAGAAATCAGATATTTTTGGTCCATCGCGTACCGCTAAGATCCCTTATCCCATCCTTAGCGTATCGCGACGAGCCCAGAAGTTCAATACTTAGAAATTTTTCTTCGTCGGACAATCCAGGACTCCATTTCGCACATGGTTTTCGCCCACGTTCATCATTTTCGCATACTTTCCATCTGTAATAATTACAATAGTTGAATCAACATGGATTTCTAGAATGAACACATGTCCTTATGTCATCGATGACATAATTTACAACTACAATTGTCACACACCATGCAATCATAATTACCTCAAAGCACTTGTAGAAATATAATATTAAATGGTTAATTAAATCAATAATTAATCATTTAAATACAACTAAGACATGATGATTGGGTCATATTGACTCAATCAATTTGACTTAGTTGTTGGTGGTTGTCCAAGTTGTACCGTCTCACACGTGGCCTATATCAGGCATGACCCAAAATGAGTCTACCTGCATGCGTTGGGACTTTCATGATGCCCATATCAACTTGACCCTCTGGCCTACTGTACATGTCGGGACTTTAGGATATCCTCTGATTCTTGATCGTCTTTGTTCTCTTGATTTCGTTTGATTGTTTTAGTTATGCCCATATAGCTTGACTACAAGAGTCTACTATTGTGCCGGGACTTTCCGTTTGTTACACGTGGTCTTGATTTACATACAACTGACATCCACCTTAACTTATGCATTAATGATTTCATTAGATCTTAATGATTTCATTATTTCAATGATTCACACACAAGTTATGATTTCCTTGATTCTCTTGATTCTGATCTTTAGAATTTCATGATTTCCGCAATGATTACAAATTCCTGAATAGGATCCTTAGTTTTCTGATCACACACTGATTTAGATTCCTTTAAATTTGATCTTTAGCTTTAGTTCTCTTGGTTACACCGTGAGTTTAGATTCTTTGAATTGAATTTGATGGACTAAGGGTTGTTTTAGAGTTTTAGAATTAAGGCATTACTCAATTCTGCATAACAAATACCTAGACAGGAGTCTGAGAGTATAAACATGTATATAATAAGCATACAATAAGTAAAAGCATTTGCGTAAAACAAATTTAAATAAAAAGGTTTACGCATGTTTCTCAGCCCCGCGTTTGAAAACAAAAATGTTTAGAAAAAGGGCAATGAACTCACCTGTGTTGCTGTGCAAATGAATTATCACAAAATGCGCGCTCGTTACTTGTGGCTTATGTATCTTCAGTACCTGAGTTGTTTTAAGAGGATTCGCATACGATAAGTATCTATAATAGACGCATTTAGGGTTTGGTCTCGGTGTGCAACTAAGTGTCCTATATGCTAATGTGTTTCTAAGATTCCATCTACTAGTCTAACTCATTACCCATTAGTAACCCTTATCCCACGATTACTCATTTAAGTCTTTAAATAAAACATTTTCAAGTTACTTTGTTTATTTTAATTTAACAAAACTTACAATTTTAATTTCTTTAAAAAAAATCATAATTAAACTTAAAAGAATTATACTTTAACATGATGGGCTTGTGTTAATCTAATTTGATTAACCTTAGGCCCATTACTAGTCTTTGCGTGTCCAATGATTATTGATCAACCTCTTTGATTAACTTGTCCTACATAATTCAACTGAATCATCTAGGTTAGTTACGTATCTTTATGAATTTTCCTAAGGTTTAGTTGATAATAATTGAATCAACACTTAACCCCTTAGGTAATTGTCTTGATCCTCATGATTTCCCAATATGTTTTGACCCCGAATTGACGTCCACAACCCTTGTTTATCTTTTATAACATGATTTATGCAAAACCCTTGATATTGAAACTCCAACTATCCTTTGTTGATTTTAATCCCATTAGGTAGATATAACCCAAGTTTGGCCCTTAGGAGTTATGTGTTGATTTCTTATAAAAGAAAACCTTAATAGGTCTTCTCATGCACACACACAAAATCAACCCATGCATGCAATACATGAATCCCATGCACTCATACCCTTTTAACCAACTTGCAAGATGGTTGACAGAATCATATCCTTGACCGATCGAACGAATCAATTGGCCGGCTGAACCATGCTTGGGGCCGAATAGGATAGGGCCGAAGGGGGTTGGCCGAAGAGGTGCCTCGCCCAAATGAGCTGGGCCAACTGAATGAAGAAGTGGCCGAATGGGATCTGCTAAAGAAGGACGAATCCCGACCGAACCAATCATGACCAGCGAATGAAGGGTGGGCCAAAAGAGTGTTCTGGGCTGACAGAAGCAGTATTGGGCCGACCGAAAGGGAGTTGGGCCGACTGAGTGCAGCTTCGGTGGTTGTCTATTCGGCCGAATGGTGTTCAAAGCTCATTCGGTGAGCTGTGCATGTCTCATTCGGCTATGCCGATTTCAATTATGTGCAACCATAGATCTTCAAACTAATCGACTAGTTTTGAGGTGAGGCTGTTCCTACACTATCCTAAGGTGATGTGGTGTGAATCCTATGGATTAAAATGGGTTAAAACCGACTTGAAAAGGGTCCGAGCCAAAGGGTTTCAAAAACCCTAAAACTGAACTTAAACTTGATCTTTACCTCAAATCGGTTGGATCCAAGCTCAGATCCTTTGTACTTTCGTGATCTACAAGTGATAGTGGTCGTTTTGACACCCAAAACGTTTGATTTCGTGAAGAAACAAGAGAGATATGGAGTGTGGTTCTAGAGAGAGAAAGTAGAGAGAGTGGGTAAACAAAAATGGGGAGCGAGGCTGGTTGGTGGTGGTAGGGGTGTGCATCGGGGCAAACCTGGCCCGGACCGGACCAAACCCGGACCGGACCCATTTAGTTCCGGAAATGAAACCCGTGGACCGGCCCACAATATAGTTTAACGGTCTCGGGTAAATTGCGCCAACCGGGTCAGTCCACTAAATGGGTCGGGCCAAACCATTTTATTCCAAAACAATTCAAACATAAAGTTCATTTGTAAGTTAACGAGTCAATTGCTTGTAAAAATATCGTAGAACTAAGTTAACTAATTACTAACCAATAAGAAGTTGAATCCATGAATCACAATATACTTGCCAGCAAAAAGTATAAAACAAAATAATATTTCTTACTTTGCGTCGTCGTTGTTCGTCACTTTGTAGGGTCAATTGAAAAGAAAATAAAAGAAAAACGATGCAAAAAAAATAGGTTAATATTATATAGTAATGAGGCACTGATATACGTCAAATTATACATATTATTCGACTCAAATTCCCCCGGTTTTAACGTTAAAACATGCAAATTCATTCGCAAATAGTCCTAATTATTGTTTTTGTGAATTTGTAGGATAAACGGCCTTGCTCGGAAGAAAATCAAGCTTTGGATGGAATTTCAGCATTTTCTGAGCAAATCCCCAGATGCGCACTGTCATGCCAAATCTTGCACTGGCAGTGCCGACCCATGCACGGCCGTGCACAACTTTGCACGACCGTGCAACTAGGCAGTGCTAGCCCATGCATGGCAGTGCTGGCCTATGCACGACCGTGCACAATGTTGCACGACCGTGCAACCAGGTAGTGCTAGGCCATGCATGACAGTGCTGACCTATGCACGACCGTGCTTAAGACAAGCACGACCGTGCAAGATAGCCAGTGCCGGGCCAAAGCATGGCAGTGCCGGGCCAGATGGAGGTAGTGCCGGCCATGACGACTTGCGCACGACCGTGCAACTTTTGGCACGACCGTGCCTGACACCTCGAGTCAATTTTCAAGACTTAGCTGAAAATGGCAACTTCGACAAGCGTCCCAGACCAAAAGTGAAGTACTGTAGCACCTTGCACGACCGTGCACCTATGGTGCACGACCGTGCCAAGTTCCAGAATTTCTATAAATTCAGCTTTTCACCTCATTTCAAGGGGTTGGACTTCCTGGAGCCAAAATACCTTCTGTTCAGATTTCTTGAAGCTGTCTAAGGGAGATTGTGAAGGTCTTGAAGATCCAAGGAGCATCTAACACCATCTTGTTTCAATCCTTGCTTGCTAGTGGTTTGCATTTTGTTATCTTAATCATGTCTCTTGTTAATTCTAGCTACTTTGTTATTGTTCTTGTAAGCCTTATGGGCTAAACACTTCATTGTCTAGATTATGATGAAACTTTTGTTTATGTGATGATGATTTTATGAATTGGTCAAATGGGTTTATGTCAAGATTCAAGATGAAGTTATGATTGTATTCCAATGATGTTGTAAATTTGTGTAGGTTGATTAGTGTTCAAGAATGATGAATGTTTAATCATACTATGTTGGAAAACCATGATCAAGCATTTGTTTATAATCTTACAACTTGTTTTTAAGATTATGCCATGAGATTAGGAATGATAATTGGTTTCTTGAATGTTATAAAACTTGTACAAGTATACTTTCGTTCACTAAAGTTTGGAAAAACCATGGTGATATTATAATTTGTTGAATATGATTAACATGTGAGTTAGGAAATTATGGCCAAATGACCTCATTTGCATGATTGTGTTCATAGATTGTAAGTTGGAAGAAATTATGACTTTGTTGAATTTATGCAACTTAGGGTGATTAGTATGTATAAGTCATATTAGTTTTCCTTAAGTTGTAGAATTAAGATTCTTGACGGATGACTAATTCTTGATTAAATCTTGACATAGACCTTGACATTAGGCTTCATAAAATAATCCTAGGTGATTAGAATGTGTTTATCATTTTAATTTTCCAAAAGATTATAGGATTAGATATCTTTGACCGGAATCTAGTCAACATTTGGGTTACCAATTCATAATAATCACATCACTAGACTAAGTGGATTCATGATCTAGGCAATTTTCTTAGACTTTAGATTTTTCCAAAAAATCCTTCTTTTAGTTATTATTTTAAAATTCACAAAACCCAACTTTTCATGTGTTTGCTAAACATTGACCGAGATTTAGTATCGAGAGCTATCGTGTCCACGGATTGATATCCGGTTCTTACCATAAGCTATATTGTTATGCGATAGGTACACTTGCCTATTGTGTGTGATTTAGTTCATAGTAAAAACCATTTTTAAAACTAAAATCTGTGTGGAAAACCCATTTAATAAATATATAGTTTCACGCACATCAGGCACCACAAATAATTAATATGGGTCATACCACGTATTAGAAATTAGGAACGGACAAATGTGCCCTGCAAAAAAAAAAGAATTAATATTGGCATTGCCGCATTTCAAAGAATAAGAATAATCTCCAATTCGGCTATTCTCATGATCCGCTCGGTTTAATCGGTCCTTTCGGTTCCAATAGTATTTATCAGGTTTGGGACCGGACCGGCCCATAACCAAAAATTTTCTGAATCTTAGGACCGTGAACCGGCCCATTGAATAATTATATGGGTTCAAATGGGTCGGTTCGGTTATTTTTCCCGGTCTAATCGGGTTGGCCCGTTTTATGCACACCCCTAGGTGATGGTGGTTTTGGCATTAATTGCCACATTAAATGGGTTAGAAATACCCGGTTATGTTCGGGTTCGTTCGGTTTTTGCTCGGTTTCACATAAAACGTCGTTTTCCTTTCATTTTCGTAACGAAACTTCTCGGTTTTAAAACAAGAGTTTGTAAAATTATTTTAGGTAGTAATTCCTAGTAAATTAACTAGATATCTTCCATTTATTTTAAAATTTCAAAAATATTTAATTTACTGTTTAGAATCGAATTGTACAGTCGTTGCCCGTATTCGTTCGAATCGTCACCCGTACGAACACGACGATAACTACACTTTTCAATACGGTTTTCTAATTATTGGATATCATTCAGAACGTTAAACTTTCAGATATATTCGTACAGATCTTCACCTATACGAATTATCCGTCGATTTAGCATTCACGTAACGACATCCGTTGTTGTTTTGTTCTGTAAAGCCTCACATACGAATATACATAATAAGATCCTAACAAACAATCACCTAATGGTTCTGTGTTTCCAGATAATTATCTGACTGAAGAACCATGATTCTGAGTTTAATTTCTGAAATGATTCCGAATTTGTTCTCTGATAACATGAAATGATAATGATACATTATATGAATGTGACATACAATGAAATATATTTAGTTTGTACCTGATTACTGTTCATGAAATCGTTGAGATCACTGTTCCGGTAACGTTTCCGGCACTGATGTTACACATGTATTTAGAGCAAATACGCATATTCAGTTAACTAATTTAAAAAAATTTTAAATCAAATTTATTTTTGTAAAAAACAGAACTATATAGGTATGTGTAACAATTCTGCGTGTGTGCATCATTGCATCCTGCCAAAGAGTTCAGCGAAGACGGTGTATACACATTAAAACTTGTTTTTCGTAAAATGTTGCATGATGAACGAAATGCATGTATTTATTAAATTAAGGTAATTTAATTAAAAATTAATAATATCATACAATTCATTTATAATATATTGACTTATTCATTTCTCCCATACATAAATTAGTATTATGGCTTGAGCGGAATGAAGAAAAGTTGGAAGATTCTAATAGTCGTCGAAAACGTGTGCTCGAACAATGGAGGTGACTCATGGATTTTTTACTCTAAACATCTATGTTTATGACCAACTTTTATGCACAGAGGACACGCAAAAGGAAAGCTTAAGGACCAAATACAAGGAGGCTAAACGAGAGGCAAGGAAGGCAGTGTCGGAAGCTAAAAACAAAGCGTACAAGGAGATGTATAAACGCCTCGAAACTAAAGAAGGAGAGCATGGCATGTTTAAACTTGCCAAAGCAAGGGAGCGGAGGAGGCAAGACATAGGAGTGGTGAAATTCATAAAGAGTGACGACGGTCGACACCTGGTGAAGGAGAATGACATAAGGAAAAGATGGGAAACATATTTTAGTGAATTATTCAACAAGGACACGGAATAAATCGACAACTATACGATCAGAGGGGAAGTAAGAAACAACTGCTATTGTAGACACATTACTTGGGATGAAGTGCAGAGAGCCCTTAAGAGGATGGGAAGGGCGAAAGCGGTGGGACCTAGTGATATCTCTATGGAAGCATGGAAGTGTCTAGAAGACGAAGGGGTTACTTGGTTGACATCGTTGTTTAACAAGAAACTCAAAACCGGTAAGATGCCAGACCAGTGGAGAAGCAGCGTTTTAGTTCCTCTATATAAGAAGAAGGGAGATGCTCAGCGTTGTGAAAATTATAGGGGAATTAAACTTTTGAGTCATACCATGAAACTTTGGGAAAGAGTGATCGAAACAAGACTAAGGAGAGAAACCCAAGTGACTGAGAACCAGTTTGGATTCATGCCACGGAGATCGACCACTGAAGCAATACATGTTTTGAGGAGGCTCATGGAAAAATATAGAGAGAAGAAAAGAGATTTACATATGGTGTTCATCGATACGGAGAAGGCGTACGATAGCGTACCACGTCAGCTAATCTGGGACAGCCTACAACGTAGAGATATCCCTTGGAGATATATAAAGATGATAAGGGATACGTATGAGGGTGCTAAAACGAGTGTTAGAACCCCAGTGGGTGATACAGACTTCCTCCGTGTAGAGGTGGGACTACACCAAGGTTCGGCTCTGAGCCCGTTCCGTTTTGCAGTTATCTTAGATGAGCTATCAAAGTCTATTCAGGAAGACATTCCATGGTGCATGTTGTTTGCGGATGATATTTTGCCGGTGGCAGAGACAAAGGAGGACCTAAATGCGAGGTTAGAAGAATGACAATTGGCCTTGGAGAGTAAAGGACTACGCATCAGTAGCTCCAAAACGGAGTATCTTCGTTGTAACTTTAGTGGGATCAACGAGGAGGAAGAAGACGAGCATCACGTGAATATTGGAAGGCAAAAGGTGCCACAGACAACTAAGTTTAAATACCTAGGATCTTTCATCTAGAGTGATGGAGACATTGATTGTGAAGTCTCTCATCGTGTGCAAGCGGGTTGGAACAAGTGGAGAGCAGCTACAAGCATATTATGTGACAAGAGGTTTCTAGACAAACTAAAGGGTAAATTCTATAGAGTAGCAGTTAGACCGGCCATGACGTATGGAAGTGATTGTTTGGCCGATCAAAAAGATTCAAGAGAGGAAGATAGAAACAACAGAGATGAGGATGCTAAAATGGATGTGTGGGCACACAAGACTTGACCGAATAAGAAACGAGGGGGTGGCGTGCATCTCAAACAAGGTAAGGGAAGGAAGATTGAGATGGTTCGGCATTGTGAGGAGAAGAGGCGTGTTGGCCCCTGTTCGAAGGTTAGAGCACTTATTTGTGGACGGGAGGAGGTGCAAGGGCCGACATAGGTTGACATGGGATGAGCAGATTCGTCAGGATTTATTAGCGTTACACATCTCGGAGGACATGATCAGTGATAGGATTTCCAGGAGACGTCGAATAATGGTTAGGGATTATTAGGTACTTAGGATACATGTTAGAAGCCATAGCTTTCTAGGAATGCCTGATTGTCATGTGGGTATGTTTGCTCGATGTCTTTTATGCCTGTTGCAGTGATGAGTGTGTTAGCTTGTATGTGGCTTTGGTTTGTTGCTTACTAGGTGCTTTCGTTAGTATGCTATGTTGGTTTATTGCTTTACTGCCTTTACTGCTTCACTACCTATACATGCTCTTGTATACATGTGCCTATGTGTATCCGTTTGCCTTTTGTTCTTGTGATGTGTCTGATGAAAATAATAATAATAATAATAATAATAATAATAATAATAATAATAATAATAATAATAACAACAATAATAATAATAATAATAATAATAAAATATATATAAAAAAATAAAAAAAAAGGTTTTACATGAGCCAATGGTCTCGTCTGAAGCAGCCTCTCTACCCTTTTGGGGTAGGGGTAAGATTTGTGTTCATCTCTCCCTTCCCAGACCCTACTTTTAAGTGAGACTTTACTAGGTATGTTTGTTTGTTTTGTTATTCATGTGATCGGTTTATTTTTTTTTCAAGATCTTTATGATTATAACTATTTTTTTTATTTGTGTATATTAATTTAATGGAGTTTTGTAAAACTCACGGTATAGATATACCACACTGAAATGCATACATAAAAGAAAACTATTGAGTGCACTATCTGTATAACAAAAAACGATATTAATTAGCAAAAAAAAACGAACAATGTGTTGTATATTGCCATTGCCACCGCTGCATCACGCGGGTTTCCGACTAGTATATATATATATATAGGGTAGGTGTATTTTATAAAGGAGGAAAACCATATAAAGTGTAAGAAGCAACAAGAAAGAGACATGTGTACATTGGGTTAAAGGGTATAGATGTGTAAATAAAAAATGAGGTTGCACATGCAAGTCACATGCAACTTTATCCATTTTTTTAAACATTCGTAACTATTTTACACGTTAACATTTTTTTAAAAAAAAGTGCACCATAAAATTAAGTGTTTTTTTACCTTTTTAACGAGTATAATATTGCTATATTAAAAAAATTAACAAAACTAGATGTTTATGAAAGTTGCATTTTTGTGGCGTTTTTGAACACTACTAGCAGAATATAAAATACCACAGGCCATTTTATGGTGTTTTTGAATACAAAAAACACCATAAACACTTAAATTTAAACATGGTGTTTTTTAAGCTTCGTTTTATGGTATTATCGAATAAAATATATTGAAAAACATCATAAATCACATTTATGCTTGATTTTATGGTGTTTTTGTAGAATGAAACTAAATGTTTTATGATGTTTTTGAGCACTAAACAAAATAATAACGCTTAATTTTGCAGTTGGTGTTTTTAAACTACACAATTTTACATAGGGTCATTTTATGACGTTTTTTATGCGTATCTGCTGAATAAAAACACGGTATGTATTTTCAAGATAAAACACCATAAAACATTGTTATTCGAAGAATATTGTGAACATAAGAAAAAACATATAGAAAAACACCATAAAGCATCGTTTTTTTTTTGTTTATTCATTAAAAAACACAATAAAACAAGTAATTTTATGAACATTAAAAAAACCATAAAATGTTTATTTTTCATTCACTTACTATAAAACACCAAATTTCACAAAACACCACGTTAATTTACAAAATAAAACGAATGCATGTATTCAACAACATGTACATTTGCTGAATGAAAACACCATGTGTATTTCCAAGATAAAACATCATAAAATATTGTTATCTAAGAAAATTTTAGAAGGGACATAAAATAAACACCATAAAACGTTTGTTATCCTTTTTGTTTATTTAGTGAAAAAAATAATAAAACACTTAGTTTTATGAACATTCAAAAAAGCATCATAAAACGCTAAGTTTCATTAAACTACGAAAAAACACCATAAACAACCATATTCTTAAAACGTATTAAAAAACGCCATAAAAACACAGTTGAATACAACACCCAATTAATTGTTTTTTAATGTATCAATATTATACTTGTTGAAAAGATAAAAAAATTATTGATATTATAGTGTAATTTTTTTTTTATAAAATAATTATGTATGAAAAAGTTATAAGCTTTTGAAAAAAAAAGGAGAAATTATAAAAAGTCAACAATGATTACAATACCTATTATACCATTCCAGTCATTTTAATTTCCTTTTAAAATATCCTTTTGATGCGGCACATTTACAGCCATTCAAATCCAAGATTAATGATTGAAATTCCTTCCTACCCTTTTTCGAGTTTTACTCCTTTGTAGCCTAACCACAATCTATATATATACAGAGGTAGGTTCAAATACAAACAGAAAGTTTTGTAAAAATAGTAGGAACCACTCATGTGTTGACACATGTATTACTATTTAATAATAATATGAGGGTAATTTAGTAAGTTTAAAAATAATGTAGATTTAATAATCCCTATATTATAGGAAGATTCTTAAGCAGTTACATATGAATTTTTATTCCAAAGATACACCAATTTTATGCGATTAAAAAGTTTTAACATCAAATAAAACTTCATAATCATGTTTGAGCATTACGATTCAATAAGAAATACTGAATAGATGATTTCGTAGAAACACACGATACAAAAATATTGGTATATACTAAAATGTACTAACATAAAAAATTATAATATTCTGACAAGATTTTGTACTAATAGCACGAAGCAAAACAAACAAGATTGCTAACATGTGTATAATTTTGTATATGTGCTAGCATATGATAACATGTACTAATAACACATATTAGCATAAAGAAAAATAAGCAAACAAGATTGTTAATAAGTACATGATTATATATATGTGCTAATATATGCTAACATGTACTAATACCACATATTAGCACATGGCATAAAGTCAGCTGATTGATTCCTTGAAAATTGTAACTCATAGTGTATCATTTAAATGAAGCGTGATTTTAGCAAATTTGGTTAATACAAATTCCTTTTAATTCCTTTTATGCCCTTATTTCCATTATAAAAACATATTAATTACAATCTTGCCATTGGTTCTTTTATGACCATTGATGATAGCATATTAAAGGTTTATATCGTTTCTCATTATTTTTACAAAACTATCATTTTGTCCAATAACCTTATTCTTGCTTTGATTTTACTCGCATTAGTGCATTTTTATGTGGATCTCAGCAAAAAAAGATTAGGTTATTTAAGGAAAATATTCAACCAACTCCTATTCTTCTACCTATTAACATGAAGATTTCACAAAGCCCACTAGAGTTTGCAGGGAGAAGTGCAAAGATTGTTTTTTTATATCTTTGGCTCAAATCTGTTCGGTTCTCAAGCTAGTTTGGGTTGGATCAATAAAAGTCAAAGTCAGGGTTTTTAAATAGTTTAGATCGAAAAAATGCTTCCAGGAAGAAGTAACAGGGTTGGATCAAGTTTGGAGTTGGTATTAAATTGACTTAATTTAGTTTATACCTGTTTAGAATCAGTTTTAACTTAGCATGTTAGGAACCAATCCTAAACTGGCGGTTCAATTCGGGTTGAAATTATTTTCAACCCAAACTGGTCTTAGAATCAAGTCAACAACAGAATTGGTTCTAAGAGGTTTTTTTGTCCACATCTATACATGGGTTAGTATACGTCATCACACTTCATGAAACAAATGTGAGCTATATCCTTTGCACGTAAGCACGAACAGATAGGCACAAAAATAAACAAACTATAAGATTACGGTGGTCTCCTACACTAGATACAACATACCTCTACAAATATTACAAAATTTATCAAGGTCCCTCGTGAACACGCACAATTAGAGAAATCTACAATCCTTATGGAATTCTTGAAATAAATAAATAAATAAATAGATAAATAAAGGGTCTTTAGTGAGCCCTTATGTCGTGAAGATAACGGGCTACTTGTTGAGCCCCAAGAAACAATGCATCAGCAGCAAGAACCACCCCAATCTGGTACAAATAATTTTTGATATTATATAGTTTTATTATTTAATTATGGCAGTATTTAACCCTCTAACCCGGTTGATTTGAGTTAAGAATGAAATTTATTAGCTAAAATGAATGGGTAAACTAGGTCGAAAGGCGGCCAAGGTTTATTATTAATGCATAAACAAATAAACAAACAAAATTTCCCAGTATATTATCACTCTTTAGTAAGGTCTGGAAGGATACAGACAAACATGACCCCTATTAGCGTTAGGTCTGGGGCGGCCAGGTTTTATTATTAATGCATAAACCCCCTAAATCAGTTTATCCAAAGAATAATTTATTTACTATTAAAAACCATTTATTCTTTGAGAAAAAAGAGGAAAAAATGAACAAAAAGCCAAACCCAATCCGTTCCTTTTGCCATGTGTAACTAGTATGTAACTAGAGTTAGATAAAAAAAGCTTAAAACTCGTTACCAATCGAGCAGTAAAAACCAGTCGGTAAGCCCAACCCTCCTTGGCGGCTTGAGCTCTTTGTTGATCTGTCCAACTGCATAATCAGCAAACTGACAATGTAAGCAGCTAACTGGCAGAAAGTAAGCATATGTTGGCACATTTGATCAAAATGTTCATTTACGCAATAATTTATAGCTAATGAAGGGACAAATTACGTCTCAATTTTTTTTAGAAAAATAAACAAAAGAAAGGTGTGTTTCGTAATTACCCAAGGAAGCCTGAAAGCCCGCCGATTCCAGCTAACTTAAAGGGCTGAGGACCTTCCCTTTCAAGATCCTGCACCAAAACGACTCAATTACTCTATACTAAATTGCGTTTGTAGTTTAGATTGCCGAAAAGATTTAGGGTAGGTTATAAATTAGAAGTTAGATATCGCAAAAACATGTATAGTTGCAACTAGTGGTGGAGCTTGAATGGTTTTATATATTGAAAAAAATTGCTTGAGGATATATGCATACAAAAACAATTTAGATGGCTTTAAACCCTTTTGATCCGTTTCCTTCCCTATCACATGACCCACTAACTTACCAATTAATAAGGAAACAAAAACTGTCAACTAAACATGTGAACTAAAAATTTAACATATGGAAATAAAAACCAAATACAGTAAACAAGATAAACATGACATGCATGCAATTGACCATGCGTATGAACCGTCCACCATGCAGACGACCGCCTACCTGACTCATATTCATAGCATTACAAAACTTCAACTAGGAACTTGATAAAATCTTCATGAATGCAACTGCAACTTGCTCATTAGTATCAGTTTCTTCCATCTTGATGTCTTCTATTGACATCTTCTCACGAATAAATTGACATTTGGCTTGAGCACGAAATACCAATAGATAGAATTATTATTTATATCATATTAGGTCATTATGTGTAAATATTATCTCAAAATAAGAGATATGAATGAGTTGTAACCTATATATTCAAGATGAATGAGAAGGAGGTTTTCATGGGAAAATTATAATCGTTCATGGTATCTAGAGAGCCAAACCCTAATTTCCTATCTCTCCTGCTTGACGATCAACCAGCCCAACCTCCTCCTCCTCCTCCTTCTTCATCATGGAATCCAAAATCCATCTAGCCGTCACTGTCTCCAACATCAAAAACTTTGTTGCAATTGTTCTTGAGACCGAAATTGGTCAATATGGTTCCTGGTCCGAACTATTCCTCATCCACTGTAGAGATTTTCAGGTCTATGACCACCTTCACCCTAAACCTCCTCCAAAAATCGTTGCTAATGCGGATCAAGCCAAACTTGCAGCCGAATCATAGCTATGGGGCCACTTGATGCCATTGTCTTGCAATGGATCTATGGAACAATCTCTAATGACCTCCTCCATACCATCCTAAAACCAAACCCACCGCCTGCGATGCTTGGATGGCTCTCAAAAATCTTTTTCAAGATAAAAAATCTTCTCGTGCAATCTATCTCACCCAAAAATTCTCTACTAAATTTCAACAGTATGTCAGATCTGTCAGGCTATTAAGATGATCGTTGATCAACTTGCGAACGTCATAAAACCGATTGATAATCGGACCTTGGTGCTACAAATGACCACTGGTCTTTCTGATCAGTATGAAGGTATTGCCATGCTTCTTCAACAGACCACTCCTCGATTTTTACGAGGCTACATGCAGTTGTGCATGGGAGAAACCCATAAAAGGAACAAACCCGACAAGCTGCTCAACAATCTGGTGCAGCTCTTATTGCTATTGCCCCGAAACAAGGCACCCCCACACGTTCCGATTATACTTATATAGAACGTGGTCGCGGCAGGAGCTGCGGGGCGGGCATGCCCGTGGATGGTATAAAACCATCCCTGTTCATGGTCACAACAATCAAACTCTACCTAAACCTTTCCCACCTTTACACCTACACCAAGTTCTTTACTCTCCTAAATTAATTAAAAACTTGATTTATGTACGTCGACATGCAAAAGATAAACCGTAATGATCAAACTCGATAACTAACTTAGAGGATTATATTGATAGATAATTACAGATAGGAATGAGTACAGAAGGGAGATGGTAAAGGAATGATCATAAGATCTTACATAAATTCTCTACTTTCATTCTAATAATAATTACTTTAAATAGGTCTCAACCAATTCTGTTAGCCAGAATATGATGTGGCATACATGATGTTAGGGGTGTTCGCGGTCCGGTTTTTAAGTGGAACCGCAACCGAACCGTTAACAACGTTTTTGAACAATGAAAATCGAAACCGAACCGTTCAAAATAAAAACCGAACTAAACCGAACCGCTATCAATGGTTTGGTTCTGGTTTGGGAATTTGATCCCATTAAAAAAATTGAATCAAACGAAACCTTTATAGTTAAACACGGGCTATTTACACAAAGTCCATATGTATTTCTTTTAAAACGCGAATAAATCAAGAACTAAATATGTGCATACACACATATATAAACATCTATGTATGCATATATATAGGGAAGTGTTCTAATGCTAACCCTCTCTTACGGCGATAACCCATTAACTTTGGCAAAACGAAGCCGAATCTTGAATTTTCTTTTGAACATCATTGTAACACAATTTGAACGCCATGTTCTTTTATGAGTTTGGGCTAATTCATCACCGTTTGGGCTCTTACAGTACTGTAGGTGTTTAAATATTTAAAACTTACAGTACTGTAGCACAAAACTTACAACGATGATATTTTTTAAACGGTGATGAATTAGCCCAAACTCATAAAAGAACATGGCGTTTAAATTGTGTTACAATGATGTTCAAAAAAAAAAAATTCAAGATTCGGCTTCGTTTTGCCAAAGTTAATGGGTTATCGCCGTAAGAGAGGGTAAGCATTTGATCCCAATCCTATATCGATATATCTATGTGTATATGCGTGTGTGTGTGTTTATATATACAAGTGCACACACATATACGGTTCGGTCCGGTTTTTGACGACCGATTTTTTATGAAAACCGTAAACCAAACCGTTTATTACGGTTTTAAACTTTTGAAACCGACCGACCGAATGTTTGAAAAAAAACCAACCGTGAAACCGAACCGATGAACGGTTTGGGCGGTTTCGCGGATTGGAACCGGACCGTGAACACCCCTACATGATGTAATCCGTGAATTTCTTTGGTTGCTTTGTAGTCCTTTCACTTTTCCTTATTGATTTTGTTTGTAATTCTTGTATTTAGGCTGAAGTCTGTGGCTCTAGTAGGACTGGACTCATAACAATATCTTCCCCTTTTGCACTCACCTTGTCCTCAGGTGAAATTTAGGAAATTGTTGGCGCAACTGGGAGGTGTCTTCCCAAGTAGCTTCGGTATCCGGTAAACTTTCCCAATGAATTAAGCTCTGATGAATTTGTTGGCCACCTTTGGACACTGTTCTCGTTTGGAGAATGGACTATGGTTGAAGAATTATAGTAGCAGTGTCATCCGCTAAATGCAAGGGGTGACTTGGGTGGAAGGAGGGGTGCCCATACATTTTCGCAGCAAGGAAACGTGAAAGACGGGATGAATGCATGTTGTGGCTGGCAATTCTAATTTATAAGCAGCCTCCCCTATCTTTTCCAGCACCTCGTAGGGACCAAAATAACGATGCCCAAGCTTGTGGTGTCGTTGTAACAGGACTGATCCCTGCCGATATGGTTGTAACTTAACAAAGGCCCACTCGTTTACGCAAAAATTGACTTGACGACGATTTTTATCAGCTGCCATCTTCGTACGACTTTGTGCTTTGGCCAAATTGATTTTTTTTTTTTGGATAAAGGGCATTTTGCTGGGAAAAATATATAGCACCAAGAAAAATTAAAAATCAAAGGGGGCATTCCCCCTGTATACAGCCCAGTTCCTAAAACAAACTTTAGGAACCCAAAAAATAGGCAGGATAAATTTCCCTATCTCACCCCACCTATACAAAAAAGGGTGGACATAGTTTAACCCAAAACAAATATACAACATAACCCTACTAACAAACCAATACATATGGATAACAACCCTAACAAAACACCTAAGACAAGGATGCACAATGTTCCTCACAAAGACATGGGGGTAAGGACCATTATGCATCATTTCCCAGGCGTAAGTTGACCCAAAAGCCCATATGTTGAACCAAACTAAGCAAATGACCAATCCAATAAACATGAAGAACAATGAATACAACTGAAGATTGGCCATAGTAAACATAGTGATATACTCAATGTACCGAGCCCAATTGCAACAAACAAGCAGCCCATTCCAATCCAAACTAAAAATGATGAGATCCATCAAAAGCCTCCCAGATCAAGCAAACCAAATGCACAGCCCATAGGACACATACACAAGCACCAAGGCCAACATACACAAGTGCCAGCAGCCCTGCCAAGCCCCAACACCATAATTGGCAACGGTTGCATAAGAAGCTAAATTCAGAGGCATGACAGCAGCAACAACGGCATACACAGCCCCCATCAGCCAGTACCCGACACAGGTCGCGGGCCCTGCAGCACACAACATCCCCCAATCTCGAAGGCCCTATTTTCTGCAAACATAAACCCGGTTCCCATTTCTGAATCAAAATTGGCACATTGTTCACTAACCAGGGCCCGTTTGCTAGAACATCCTCCATGCCCTTCTCACTATTAAATTTAAAATAGTAATACCCAACAGTGCTTTTGGATATTATATCTATATCGTAAGCCCTCCACAATCTCTTAAATGTTGAATTAACAACATTGAAATCCATTGAAGTCCCTAAGAAATACCCATATAAGTATAAAGAGAACTTAGAAGCTGAATAAGACAGCTTACCATCTTTATGTTTATCCCAAACATTGGCATTGGCTGATCCATTTCCCATAGGCCAGCTCGAGTTTGGCAGGTTCTCTTTTGCCTGATGATTCTCCAACCCCTGTTCCTGAGCTCCAACGATCATCCCTGCAGTTCTTTCATACCCTGTTCGCACTCCAGGCACAGGGTACTGGCCATGGTGCTTCAAGACAGTCCTATTCCCATTCTCACAATGCATACCTGCTTCAAGTTCTTCCTCTTCATCCGTAACTGAAGCTTCTTCCCCATCCAGACACATGTCCGTATCCACAGGAGCTACCGCATGTTGCCCTATTTCAGGAGAAATCGAGAATTCTTCTTCCGCACTGATCTGACAATGCTCTCCATCCTCAATTGCTTCATTCGTAGCCATAATCAGCCCATTGCCGACCGCTTTTAGTCCAACCAGCACATCCGACTAGTCCCCGACTTGGGTTTGTCGAATTGAGTTCAATTGCTTCCGCCATTGTGGTCTCCTGCTGTTGAATCGATTTCCCTTCCACAAATATATGGATATTCAAATCCACAAACGATGCTTTATCCTTTTTAGCTGATCGAGTTGTTACCACCTCCTGCTTTTTCGATTTCAAAATCACAGCTAATCGGGGGCAGCTGTGCTTCCCTGCTCCTCCTTCAAGTAGTGGATATTCCTTGGGGTCAGGTGGTTCATCTAGATTCATTTTGTCAGTTGAAGGTTTCATAATCCCTTTGAAAACCTAGAAGATTACCGGTGAGAAGTCCCCTAAGGCCGACTAGGCCCGACTATCCGATTAGGCCGATTAATACCGAATAATCCCGATTAACCCCTAGTCCCCACCCCATCGACCGACTAGCGACTAGCGATTTGCGATTTCTACAACATTGATTTCAATGTAGTGCCATGTAGTTGATGCATTTCTTTCCAAAATGCAGTCATAAATCGCGTATCACCATCTGGTGCCATGTAACCTTACAATCTCAGCAACAAAAGCTTTAGCAAGCGTCAGACTATTAAAGTTAGAAGGGAACGCAATAAAATGACCATACTTAGATAGGCGATCCACTACTACCATAATAACAGTTTTACCTTGAGAAACAGGTAAACAAGTGATAAAATCCATGGCAATATCCTCAAACACCATGTTGGGAATAGGAAGCGGGTGAAGGAGACTGCCAGGAGACAAGAAGGATGCTTTTGTTTGCTGACATACCTGGCAACTTGCAATAAATTCAGTAGCATCAGCCCTCATATTTTTCCAATAAAATGTGGTTGCTAATCATTGATAAGTACGCGTAATGCCCAAATGACCCCCACGGTGAGTGGAAGGATATTCAACAAGTAATTGTTGGCGCAGTGTAGAATCCGATGGCACAACCCATAGTCACAGGAAACGCTGAAGTACCCACGTACCGCGATCCAGATCGCACGTACCGAAACGCGGTACAGAAGCGTCCCGATCGCCGGCGGTACGCGATCTGGTACGTTGCTACATGGCGTACCGAAAATTCTTCAATTTCGACCTCAATTGATCCGATTCGCGTACCCAATTGAGCAAAACGTCGATCTCTGAATTGTAAAATCGCGAATCGGACATGATTGGTACACGAATTAACAAAATTAAAGTTTAATTTGAATCTCTGTGCGTTTTATTATGTGGGAATATCAATAGTCGCTTCATCTGAAACGCCAGCGGGTTAATTGGCGCCTTAAAATTACCGATTTTATTCTTCTTCTCAAATCCACACCATCGATTAATCAGCAGCAGTCGCACGGTCGCACCCTTCTTTTGCAGATATGAATTTTGATTATGAAATGAATTTTTTATTATAAACTGTTATGTTATTA
Organism: Mikania micrantha; assembly: GCA_009363875.1. Lineage (NCBI taxonomy): Eukaryota > Viridiplantae > Streptophyta > Magnoliopsida > Asterales > Asteraceae > Mikania > Mikania micrantha. The sequence continues at coordinate 22,497,210 of CM018687.1, read as the reverse complement.
TTAAATTAAGGAATATGCTTATAATTGTTATGAATTTTTTTAACATGTTTTGTATAGGATACGGTGTACCAAAAGATATGATACACCGTACCGTGTACCGAATTGGCGTACCGGAATGAACCTACCCCCTTCGTACCGAACTTTAGAAATGTACGAATAACGTACCCGTTTTCGTACCGCGTACCGCGTTCCATGTGACTATGGCACAACCAGACGGCCTTTGAAGAGGAGGCCATTGTTAAGTGAATAGTCAAAAAAGCACCAGGATCTCGTTGAACCTGCTGGTACAGGGAAGTCAACTCAGGGTCAGAACGAGCAGCTGCTGTTAAATCATTTAACAGTGTCGGAACTGGAGCTGAAATTGCCATGAGATGGCCTGAAGGGACCCTGGACAACGCATCTGCAGCTGTGTTTTGTTTGCCGGCTCGATAAACAATGTCAAAATCGTATCCCAACATCTTACTAGCCATTTTTGTTGTTCGGGTGTTTGGATGACTTGATCTTGAAGACGTTTAAGTAACTGTTGGTTAGTGAGGATAGTGAGCTTATGGCCCAATAGGTACTTACGCCATTTAGCAATGGCTTGAGTAATGGCATACATTTCCCGGTGGTACGTTGACGCTTGTTGCATGCGAGGACATAGCTTTTTACTAAAATAAGCAAGAGGGTGGCCGCCTTGGGATAACACAGCCCCTATACCCGAACCAGAAACATCAGTCTCGACGGTGAATGGTTTAGCAAAATCAGGAAGATGAAGAATAGGAGTGGAACTCAAAAGGTTTTTGAGGTTGTTAAAAGCATTCAAGGATGTGTCAATCCAAGAAAAGGCATCTTTGCGCAAAAGATCCGTGAGAGGTCCTGCGATCGAAGCATAATTCTTAATGAAACGTCTGTAGGGTGAGGCCCAAAAAGCTTCGAGCTTGTTTGACATTTTTTGGTATAGGCCACTGTTGGATAGATTTAATATTGTCGGGGTCCACCGCCACACCGGTAGAGGAGATGATATGACCCAAATAAGAAACTTGAGTGTGTCCAAATGTACATTTGGAGAGTTTTTCCACTAACTGATGATCCAACAGAAGTTGCAAAATTAGAGAAAGGTGGTGTAAATGATCGGACCAATTTTTTCTGTAAGCTAAGATATCATCAAAAAAAACCAAAACAAAACGTCTTAGAAAAGGCCGGAACACATCATTCATGAGACGTTGAAAAGTAGATGGGGCATTGACTAATTAACACTTACCATATTATATATACATTAAAAAGCAAAAAATTAATGTGAGTATTATCTATTCATTTCTTACAAGTTACTCAGCAGGCGGTACAAGATTACACCTTTTGGTACACGCAGGCATGCAGCACACAATGTCAAAATTGTGAGGCTGGTTTAATTTTGATAATTACGTTTTAGACCATGAACTTTTGGTTCTTATTTTTAGAACCCCTTTCACTTTACTTAATTATTTTTAGTATTCACAATCTTATATTGCGTCCATACTTTATCGAATAACAATCACGCTTATATTTATTCGATCATAATTACCTCACGAACGTTTATATAAATTTCAAACCCAAACGGACAAAAATTTTCCGCGTCATTTGCAGGCTTAGAACGAGTTCGTACATTATCAAATATTTCTATCATTTGTATCATTTTGAACGAGATTACTTAACGGACATTTATAAAGATTTCGGATACAAGTAAATTCTTAATTTCTTATAAACTAGGCTATAACTAAACAAGTGGTGCAAGATGCTATTGATTGGTTTAAATATTTTGATTTATGTTGGTTTTGTGAAATTTGATTAGAATTTCTTGGTTCATACTTTTGGTTTAACTATTAGTTCTTTGTTTATTCATATGTTTGAATGCTTAAAAGTTTACCATGTATGATTAATTGTTGTGTTAGGTGGTGTTATAGCCGACATTATAACGTTTCAGTTTAAATTTTATTATAAATGAAACGGGAAAATATTGTATTTTTTACTTCTTATCTTGGATTGTTTATTAACGCTCATTTTTAAATGACATTACTTTTGTATGATTTCGGTTTGATGTTTTGATGTAGGTTTATTTAAAGATCAAGTGTTACTTTCTTATTATTTTTACAATATTACATGATCTTATATTTAAACATTAAACTTTCATATATTGTCGATTATTAAAAAATAAACTCACGGCCCGCTGCGAAGCGCGGGTCACTCCCACTAGTTTGAATTAAAGTCTAACAGCAGCCTTATTTGAAAAAAAAACTATAAGAATTGACTTTGAGGTCAAACCTGTACTTGATTAGAATTTGTATTATATTTTACTCCTCTTAAAACCAAGAATTGTATAGTCGATGATTCATAGAAATATCAGTATTGGTAGAATAATTCAATTTACTTAAAAGACGTAACAATTCATTATAATATGAAATTCAAAATTAATTCTAGGGCTGGCAATTTCAGACACGAACATATTAACACGACACGACTTTAACATGTTTCATGTTTACCCTTAACATGTTTCGTGTCTAAAACAAGTCGACCCGTTAAGACATGTTAAGATTCGTTAATACCTGTTAAGATCCGTTAAAACCTGTTAAGACCTGTTTAAAATTTAAAATTTAAAATAAATAATATAATAAAATATGTGGGTAACCGATTAGTTTCAAAAAATTTCTAATTGTCTGACCCTAGTTCTTTAACAGGTTCCTTAACAGGTTCTTTAAAAGGTCATTCATAGTGTTAACTGTTAATAGGTTCCTTAACGGGTCATTTCGTGTTTACGTGTTTTAACGGGTCATGTTCGTGTTTGAAAAAACCGATACGATAAGAATTCGTGTCGTGTTCGTGTCTAACCAGTTCGTGTTTCGTGTCTTAACGTGTCGTGTCTTAGCAGGTCGTGTCTGACCCGTTATGACAGCCCTAATTTAATTCCTTTACAACTTAAAATCAAAGTTATTTGATTCGCTGTATACCTCTTCTTCAGCAGCCTCTAGCCCTCCTTGAACCCAGAAAAGGTTTCTGAAACCAGCATTATATAGTAACTCACAAGCAGCTAAGGATCTACAGTAAATATACATTATCACTCTAACTTGAAAAAATTAGAAAAACTGAAACAAAAGCACATGAGTTCAACAAACACATTTACCTTAATCCCTTTTGGCAAGAAACAATAAGATCAGCATCATTTGGAAATTTTTCTGTGACTTTTGATATGAACTCGCTGTTAAAACCATAATTATTAGTGACAAAAAACAATTTTAATTCATGATTAGGAATTATTCTTTACATACTTATCAAAAGATAATGTAGGCACACCACTCCACCAACCTCCTGCAATCATATAAAAAACTTAATTAATTAGCATCATGAAAACTATATGAGCTTTTTAAATAAAATTCACAATTTTACAAGATAAAATGACAATTCTCATTTTTAAAAAAGTGATTTATTCACCATTATTTTTTTTATTTTGTACACCACAAAATCTCTTTTAGTTTATTTTTGACAGATTTGATTTGGTGTTGTACCACATAAAATGGCAATGAACAAATCGCTTGCAGCTAGGGAGTGGCATTGAGGCTATAATTCTTAAATCAAGATGTTATATGTGACAATTTCAACATATTCTTATGAAAACGGATCAATTGAAGCTGAAGTTTTGTATTAGAGGTAAGATAGTTTTAACTGCCTATAAAGAGAACAGGTTAAACTGGTGGAAAACCACCTAAAATGTATTCAAATGTATATAACTACCTATTGCTATTTCACAATATTAACTTATTATTGTGGTAATTCAATTTCGAGAAAATACTAGCTAAAATGGGTTTGTAGCTAAGAAATGAGAGGGAAACATTCTATCAATTTAGGATGATAAGAGAGGGAGTATTTGAATAGTTAATTGGTCAAGCAACCAAGTTAGCAATTTATATAATCTTTGTTAAAACTCAATCAATTATTAACTATTGGACGAACTAGTCTTAACAGTCGACCCGAACCGGACATAACATTACTTATTTTGACATGCTACTGGCTCGTATTAACACATTAGATTTTGTATTTAATTAGGACTATAAAAGTGTTATTGTAACTAGACCTTTTTATTTCGATGGTTTGTGAATAAAAATTCAATTATCAAAAACCCTAAATACATTTAAACAAAATGAAGTTGAGTACATATACGGTAATAATTCTTTTGGTATTAATAATATTTCTCAAGTATGTTTGTCCTGATCAAATCAAACATGTAAAAAAAGAGTTTTCTTAGGGACTAAATCCATGGGCGGCCCGGGGGACTCGGGTGGGGAAAACCCGACCTCTGTCTGGGCCCATTTTTTTAGGGGGCACAAATTTTTTGCATATATTTACATATAGAGATTCATTTAAATGAGAACCAACAACTTAGAAAAAACTAAAAAGAACAAAAAGAACCATTTATAAACATATGATTTAAGGGATACAAAAATAAATTTCTTATAGGAAGTTACTTTCATGCCCTTTAAAGTTTAAACTAGCGGACATGGTGTCATCGGTTCGGTAACGGTTAATTCAGTTTAATCGGTTTTCAAATTTTTTTTTTGCCTATCCAATAACCAAACCGAATTTGATAAGTGGTTCGATTCGGTTTCAGTTAAAACCAAACAAACCGATTAAAAACCAAATAAACCGGTTGAAAACCGAATTCAATCGAATAAACCGATTAAAAACCAAATAAACCAGTTAAATACCGAATAAGCCGAATTCAACCTTATATATTATTAACAAGATAATATATTTAAATTTGAATTTGGTTTAATCGGTTAACCGAACAAACCGAATTCAAAAAAAAATTGCAACCGATAACCAAACCGAAATTCGGAATTCAGATAAAACTAGAACCAAACCGAAAACCGATTTCAAAATTCAGTTCGCTTTTCGGTATTTTTACGGTTTACCGTTTTTTCTGAACACCCCTACCTTAATTTTTGAATTCGCTTAGGAGCATTTTTTTTCCTGCTTGTCCTGGGCACCTCAATTCTCAAGGCCGCCCCTGACTAAATCATTTAAGTTTGAGGACTTAATCATTTGCATTTTTATAAAACATAATGTAATTGACTTGATAATTTCTCTTAATTCAAGAAGAAATATCAAACACAAGAGAGTCAAAGAATACATGTATGTTTGTCCTAATCAAACATATAAAAAAAGATTTTTCTTAGGGACTAAATCAATAAAGTTTGAGGACTTAAACTCTTTCTTTTATATAAAATATACTTTATTTGATTTGAAGACTTCTCTTAATTCAACAAGATGTATAAAAAACAAGAGAGTCAGAGAACAATATGATACCCATCATGTAATTTGTGACTTTTCTCGAAAGAGTTCCCGCATCAAGTTGAGTATCAACATCAAAGATTGGGATCCAAGTTGACCTTTTAACCCATGCCTTCAAAACAAGAGCAAGAATCAACAACTTATCAGTGTGAGATTTCAGTTAAGAATAGAGTAATGCTTTTCTATTTGCACACTTTACTTGATAAACAACTTATCAAGAATGTCATACCTAATGACCTATGAATCCAACTTAAAACCATGGCATAAGCTATTGGTAACCTAAAAACAAACAAACATACCCAGTAATATCCCACTCATAAAAACATGTCTATGGAGGGTGAGATAAGGTATTTGGGTAAAGCCTGGCTTTCTTCCAAGAGATAAAAAGGTTGCTTCCATTAAGACCCTCAATTCCAAGACAGTTATTTTCTCCGCAAGGCCACCGACCCGGGTGCTTGTGCCTGCGGTTTACCCGTTCCCCCCGGTTAGTCGGGTATTGGGGGGAGCCCGGGGTTTACCACGCAAGTGGGTTCCCCGGTCATCAAAAAAAAAAAAACAAATATAAAAGCAAAGAGACTAGAGAAATATAGTAATAACCCCATCAAAGTATATATACACTCCCAAAAAAGGTCTATACGTGGTCTAAAATTTCTATATTAATAGCAAATGATCAAATGAGTAGTTTAGATGAGCAATCCCAAACACTTTTTAACGTGTTCATCTGTTGTATCAATATCTAATTATCAGTTTTAAATAGCAATCCTAATTCCTCTACACTCTTAAAACTGTTTAATAGTTGAATCAAAACACAGTAAGCAAATTATTAGTTTTAAAAATAATCTCACTTCTATAAACAAATTATCAAATTGAATAAGCAATCTTAGTTCCCAAATACTCTTTAAATTGATCATCATCTGTATCAAACACTTTTTAACATGTTCATCTGTTGAGTCAATAACTAAATTATCAGTTTAATAAGCAATCACAATTCATATACACTCCTAAAACTATTCAATAGTTGAATCAAAACATAGTAAGAAAATTATTAGTTTTAATAAGCTATCCGACTTCCCAAAAACTGTTAAAATTGTTCATCTATTGTAACAAAACACAATAAAAAATTCTCAAATTTAATAACCAATCTTAGTTCCTAAACACTCTTAAAATTGATCATCTTTTGTATCAAACACTTTTTAACGTGTTAATTTGTTGTATCGATATCTAAATTATCAGTTTAATAAGCAATCACAATTCCTATACACTCTTAAAACTGTTCAATAGTTGAATCAAAACATAATAAGCAAATTATCAGTATTAATCAACAATATCTTTCCCAAAAACTCTTAAAATTGTTCATCTATTGTAACAAAACACAATAAACAGATTATCAAATTTAATAAGCAATCTTAATTCCCAAACACTCTTAAATTGATCATTTTTTGTATCAAAACAAGGACATTATTAGTTTTCATAAGCAATCCCAGTTCCCCAAACACCCCTATAATCATGCCAATTCCAAACACTCACCTTTTCATGCTCAATGGATGGACGAACATCAAGTAGGGTTTTGCCTGAGAGTTGAATCGCATATCCAGCTTCCTTTGGCGTAAGAACTTTCACTTTTCCTTCCCTAATCTATGATAAACAAAAAAGAATGCCTAACAATATCCCACTCAAACATATGGTCCGGAGAGGATGAGCAAAGGGCAAACCTTGCCTCCACCCAGGATATAGAGACTCTCCCAAAAGAAACCTCCAGCTGAAAAACCTTGTTTTTTATGTTTTGCAATTTTAATTTCTCTTATAATTTTTGTTCATACAATTTTAATTGCAAAATGTTCACACGTTTTATTTGACTTTAATTACAATTTTAATTGAAAATGTTCACACATTTTTTTGTTCATAATTTCAGTTTAGTTTGAACTTATAGATTCATACACATTTTATTTAACTTTAATTACAGCCATGCTTCGGTAATTTAAACTTTTTGATCCAAGGCTCATCCCAATTGTTATTATTCATACAGGTTGCAACTTCGAACAAACAAAGGACCTAATATTTCAATTTCCCAATATCCCAAATTTGAATTCAATAGCTCATATCGGTTTCAAATTACATAAATAGTGGACATACCAGTGCATCCCATCTTTTCCTGGCTGCAGCCATATCTTTCACCTGCTTTAGCTCGTAATCTTCATCGACTGCTTGGGCTTTGACGATCCCCTTGTACTGGAAGCATTTACACACAAAATCGACGATAATAATCGGTTTAGATAATGAAAAATTTTGATTATTGAAGCACGAACATACAGTGGATTGTGATTGAAGTGACTTGTGAATGAAAGAAGATAATAATCGGTTTAGATAATGAAAAATTTTGATTATTGAAGCACGAACATACAGTGGATTGCGATTGAAGTGACTTGTGAATGAAAGATGATGAATTGGAGAGGCGTGTTATGCCCAATCGGTGACTTTTGCAATGTCGATTGATGTTAGGGTTACGAGACGTTGAGATGAGGGGTGAAAGTGAAAGACCAGTAGCTTCCATTGTTGTTGGAAGGAGATAGCAGAGCGAGAATTTGATAAGTTCTATCGGTGAACCAAATAACGGATATGATCATTGAGCAAATATTGTTTGTGGGTCACCAGGGATTTCCTAGTTGTAGGTAACAAGTGAGCAACGTCATCACGCTCTTTTATTCGGACGAAAGGGTGATCCATTTGACAGGGTGATCCCGGATGACCGGAAGTTTGCTGTTCAAAAAAAACCTCGGATCACCAAGAGTTTGAATATCTAGTTTTCCCTAAACTTAAAAAACTAATTGTATTTTTAAAAAACAGGACATAAAATATTTAAGATCAACAGATAGGTGGATACCCGAAAAAAGAATTACAACTTCGTCAACTACTTTTAATCTCTTTGAATTCATTAAATCAAACTTATCAGCAATTTCTTTTTATATGTTACATATTACTCTTACAACTTAAACATTTATATAAATTAAGTTTTAGTTCCACGAATATATCTATTTGAATATTTTAAATAAGTTTAAACCGTAAAGACTAGTTCAACTATAATATTTTTTTAAAAAACCTATGTGGCCAAGGATTTTAAGAAGAAAAACGAATGAGGTTGGACACAATACCTATAAAACTTTCCGACAAAATACTACGAATTCAACTCTTTTAAGCGGAAGAACAACATGGGCCAGGAGGCCCCCGGGCCCCTTTATAGCTTCGTCCTCGACCAGGATGATGACGATACCTGTGTTAAATGGGTTGGGTTGGCAGGTTGACACACAAACTCGAAAATTTAAAATGAACCCGAATATGATCAGAACAGAAAAAGGGTGTGAAGTGTGTGAAGTAGGGGTGTTCAAAATATCCGAAACTCGAAAAAATTCGAAATCCGAATCGTATCCGAAACCCGAAAAAACCGTATCCGAAATCTTTTTCGGGTTATTCGGGTCGGATAATATGATTTTAGTTTCGGGTCGGGTCGGGTTTCGGATATGCAAAAAGTGGTTTTTTCGGGTCGGATATCCGAAAAACCCGAAAAAAACAGGGTTGTTCGGGTTATTCGGATGAACGGATTCGGGTTTTTCGGGTCGGATAATATATTTCGAATTTCGGGTCGGGTCGGGTTTCGGATAGACCAAAAAAATTTCCCAACCCGAAAAACCCGATTCGAAAAACCCGAATAACTCGTTATCCGACCCGATGAACACCCCTAGTGTGAAGCATGTGAATCCGAATATTCACTAGCAGATACAAACATGAACCGTTTAACCTGAAGTTTTTTTTCTTGTTTTTTATGTATAAATACTTTTAAAAATATAATTTTTTAAACAAGCGAAAAAGATAATATGTTTAACTAAAAAATCCGGGTTAATTTTTTTAGTTTAAACTTTAGAAAAGAAATTAAAAATAATCAAATACATATAAATGTGATAAGCGGTCAACCCGTGAATCTGCCCAGGTTAACCCTAATTAGACATGTTTACTTAAAAGGGTTCACGACGACAACCGGAACCAAACCTTAACTCATTCATACTAAACTCAAATATTTTTTTATCATGTTATCGTTTCTATGTCAAAAATCATATGATAGTTTTAGTTTTAACTTCTTTTATTTTGGTGCAATTATAGTACATCTAAGTTTTAACATACATCTCAATTGAAGTAACGGTAATAATTTACTGAAGTAGCTCAACCGGCTGTATGTGAGGTCATGGGTTCAAATCTTAGCCAAATCAGTCAACAGAGGATTTTACAGCATAATGGGTTTAGTCCTGAGCGGCAGGCGGATTTGCAAGGTTCAGCGCCCTCCAACACTTGGGCGTTAGATATCAAGGAGTTGGTAGCGAACTAAAGCGTGGGTTGTTGAGTCTAAAGGATCAATTTAGGTTATAAAGGGACATAAAAAAAAAAAAAGAAATTTACCACCCATGGGTCTTTCTCCCTAAATTTATAACCGTCTTATATTTTACTTTTAAACTTTTAAATTGTATTTTTAAATTTTATAAAATGTTATTTTTCTTTTTAAAAGTTTATCTCCTATAGTATATATGATTTGATTTTTCCTTACAACTTTTGTTTGCTAATCTAAAAGAATATAATAATTATAGGTTAATATCGAATGATGGTTGCGTGTATTGTTTAAATGAGACCAACACCGACCAAAGAACATGAGTGACGCTATGTAATTATTTTCTATGTTTTGGTATATTCTAAACGAGTCAAAATCATCTCTAACTTTCTAAACCCACAAAGTTTCTATATTTTTAAGTTTATAGTCTAGTATTATGTATTATCTTTTTTCTTCTTAATAACTTTCATATGTTAATTTTTTTTAAATAATTATCTTGGGTCTTATCGACCAACGGTGATGTGCTAGTAGCATAAAGAATAAGACCAAAACCTACTAATGAAGAACAATATTGATATATAACTATTTTATTTATATTTCAGTTTACACAACCGAGTCTTGTATGTTTTTTTTATGTGTTTAACAATATTAATGTCAACATCATAATGCGCGTAAAGAAGTTCGTAGACATGCTAAATCACATAATATTGTTTTTGACTTTTCTTATATTTTTTTTATATTTGATTGATTTTTTAAATTTCTACACCATAAACATACCGGGTCATAATAATATTTTCTATTTACGTCTCAATCTCCATAATTAATCCGTCACGACTCTGTATGTTTTTCTAAATCATATCGTCACACCATAACGAATGATTTTTTAGTCATACAATTCCATCACATCATACGTAATTTTACTTGTTACATTTTTTTAAGTAATCGTTTATATTAAATGTATAAGTAATAAGTTCTTTTCAAGCTCATAGTATGTTAGTAAACTATAAAAACCATATATAAGACATGTAACCACACATTCAATAAAAGAGGCTCATGTTTAAAAGAGTTTATATACAATAATGTAGGAATTGGGTTCACGTTTTTATTACAATACAATAATAAAATATAAATAATAACAATAATCTCTTTATTAGTAGGAAATAATCTAGTACATTACAGGTTACACGATTAAAATAAAAGAATATAAATTACTAATTTATATATCAAACCCGTTTTGATCCATATCTTCGTTGGGTACTCCAAATAGCTTCCTTGACTATATCATGCTTCATGTTGAGTCTTCAACCAAGCATTTTGACGAGTCTGTAACAAATGCTTCCAAAATACTTTTTCTAATTTTTCTTGACTCTAGATTTCAACCTGTTATGTCTTTCACTTATTCTTCATTAACATAGAGTAAACATGTTGATGATTATAGTTGAGGCAAGTTGTGACAATCGGTATACGAGCTACCATTAGCCTGAAATCCAAGGGTGTACACGACAACAGCGTAGAATTCTGTAGTACGAGAGTGACGATAACGATAATAAACAACAAATCAAATACAAGGATAATCCCTAAGACAGTTGGGGGAAATCCATTGAATCACACAAACATGAATTAGAATAAAAGACAAACACCTTGTGAGGGAAAACAATGAACAAAAATCTGAATAGATAACATTCGGAGTATCGATCCAACGAGATATCTGCATGGTTGACGATCCATATGGATATGTTGTTAGATTTGATACACTAAATGATATCTTTACAGTACAAAACAATGTCAGCAGTGAAGGCGAACGCTGTTTTTGTATGGGTGACGATTCGTGCAAATACAGACGTGAGTTTTACAATGTTTATATAAAACAATAACAATTTTTTTAAAAATTTTCATCAAAACAATTTAATAAACAATCAAAATTTTAACACACACACACACACTCATTCGTACGAATGGACCCTCATTCGTACGAATAGACACAATCGGTGAAGCTTTACAACCACAGAGTCATTTGGGCGAATGGGAGTCATTCTTACGAATGACTCATTCGTGCGGCAACACAGGTATAAAAGCAACACTTACGTTTTTCAAACCCGTTTTTCACCAAACTCTCTCAACCGAAACCCATTTTGCCCCTCTCGATTTTTCAGCCATTTCTACACGAAATCAGGCTATTCCAACGTCTAAATCGTGTGTATTTCAACCCCAACACCTCCATTTCAAGATTTCAACCATTTTCGACTCATTCCGGTCAAATATGAGCTCCGCGGTGAGTGTTAGCACCGATCCTTTGCACAAAAACACTCCAAAACGTTTTGCCAATAATTTTGGTCATAAAAACACCACAAACAACCCACGATTTCAAAAATGGTGTTATTGGTGAATTTGCAGGTGAATGAGCTCGTACGAAGGTTTCATTCGTACGAATGAGATACCTCATTAGCTGAGAAAAGTCAACATAATGAACCTATGGACGAATGAGCAACCCACGAATGAAATGGACTCATTCACATGGAACGACAATACGAATGGAGACTCATTCGCACGAATGGATCACCGGAATGAGGATATGCATTCGCATCATTCCATTCGTGTGAATGAAGGCCATTCGCACGAATAGGCCATTCGCACCAAGAGGAGCCCAAAAATGGCTAAGTGTTGAACGTCCTATTGTACACCATTCGCATCGATAGAACTGAACCTTAGACCAAAGTTTTACATCTAATCAGAATAAAAAGAAATTAAAACACATTTTCCAAAATCACATCAAGATACAGGGCACACAATCACTCAACACTCAACTAACTAATAAATAATTTATAACAAAGGATTCAAACCGAGAGAACGTACCGAGTGAGTGCATTGACGACCCATAACCCCAGGTGAGTTCATAGACCCCTTCTATTCAATTTTCTACCTTCCAAATCATTTGGGGATGAGAACATGAAAGCTCTTATTCGAATGTTAATCGAATAAGAGTTATTTTCAAAACAGATTTTAAAAAGAGAAATCAATCCACAACCTCTTATTCGAATGTTATTCGAATAAGTGCATTTTAAATCATTTTTATTGATCGTTCATCGCATCATCAACACTTTTCAAATTCAAACAAGGATTCGGAACATAGCTAGAAAGGAGTGTCTGTTAATCATGACATTTTGAGGCTTTGTGCCCAACCAAGAGGTGAACGGACACAACTTGAGAGCTGATGTTACACAACCAAATCAAACAAACAACAATTTTGCATGGTATCCGTCTAGGGTAATTCACTAGAACATGTGTCCACACAACATACACATCAAGAATTCGCTGAGGAATTCTCAAGTAAGTCCCATTTCAAGAGTCATTTACCATTAGTTGACGCGGGTCAACCGACGGTAATGTAGATGGTACCATAGATCTAACCAACCTCCAGCGCTGAGGCTGGTATGTTACACGCACACATACAAATGTCAACACTTGGATTAATTCCATGGGAACTAATCAACAAGGGCGTATTAGTTAGGTTTGGTAAATGATCACATGGGTGATATTACAGACAGACCACTCTAACAAACCAACCCAACAACTATTTCATGTTTTCAATACAAACAAGTTTTCAAAGTTGGGACTTGGACGATTTTCAAACGTGTATAAAACAAACGATGTTAAGCAAATAGGAAAGGAGTGTAAATTGTGTAATTTTCAAAACAAACAAAACAAAACAAGTTCTCATATATCAGGAGACAAAGCATACACTATTTTCCTCAAGACATTTCTTTTTCCAATGCGTTGTCAAAGCGTTTGTCGAGTCGAAGAGGGGTGCAGAAGTGGAGAAATCTGATTTCCTTTAAGGACATCTTCGTGGATTATCGAAGTAGTGGTGGGCTGGCGGCCTAGCCTTGGCTCTACGTATACTATCTTCGGTGATTTGGGATGGTGTCAGTAAAGAGGTTCAGATTTAAACACTCGTGTAATTCATTCTTGTTTTCAACACCATTTTCAAAACCGTTGTGAATGGAAAGACTTTTCTTTAAACCTTTTTCAAAACTTAATATTTTAAAACTTGCGTGAACTCACCAACCTAGTGTTGACAGATTTTACATGTTCTCAGGTGAAGAACAGGTGAATGCAGGGTGCCTTTTAGAGAGAGAAAAATAGGATCCTTTAGAGAAACCTACAACTCCTGCATGGAATCTTACCATGCCTCATTGGCTACAAGATCTAAGACTTGCTCTTTTGCAAGCAATTTTTGGGAGACATTTGGGCCAAGCTCCAGATGTCCAAGTCAAGTTGTAATAGAATTAAATTATGAAACAGTTGTAATTTAATTTTATTTTATCAATGTATTTTAGCATTCTCATATTATCATGTGCAATGTAAAAAATCTGATCACTCCAATTCAATCACGTATTGGGATTATTTCGCCTGATGGGTAATCGATCCAGCCCGGCTGCCCGAGGTGTGACACAAGTATTCAATACACTTTCCTTAAAACAGATTTCATGCCTTTTCTCAAGACGAACACGTCTGTGTCCCAGGGTACAACAACTGGAACAATGTGTGTACTGTCGAGATTAACCTAGCACCTGAAAAAGATATCTAAACAAGAGCTTGAAGAGTCGAGAAAGTTGGAAATTCTTTAAAGTTTGTGTGAAATGGTATATAGTATTCTAGGAACCAAAAAAACAAGACCAATTGTCTTGTATTTATGCTACAAGATGGTGATACCAAGAGTCTTGACTTAATACATATAATCAATATATTTAATTTGAAAAGTCTTGATTTAATTGAGTAATATGAAAAGTCTTGATTTTAATCCATATTAAATTTGAAAGTTACTCAAATAAATCAAATTTCCAACAATCCCCCACATGAATTAAGATCAACTCGTAAACTCAAGTATCAAAATACAATTTCAGCGGTTGAGAATTGCAGAAGAAGTATGTGTTCCCTTTGAAATTTCCTATGTGTATTATACTTGGTCTCCTAGTGGTTAGTAGACACGGTGTCCTTGAACTAAACCCTTTTTTACGTAGACGTTATTACACTTCGCACAATACTCTTCCTGGCCTGGTTAATCCCTCATAGTCGTGTCCGTTATGGTCATGTGTGAGGCCCTAAAACCGGGAGACCCCACAGAGGTTGGTTTCGTCATTACACATTGCTCTTAAACTAAAAACTTTCATAATCATGCAGCGGAAATGTAAACATAGGTTTGATAAACAGAAGTCTATAAAGTGTCTGTATCAAAAACATATCGGATTGCCAAAACCATCGGATCGTCTGACTCTATGCCCGAGCTCCATGCATTCTCTTATCATACCTTTAACCTGACATACATGCTAATTCAAGTCAGCTTAAGCTGGTGAGTTCTAGTTTTCATAAAACAACATTAAACATACTTAGCATAAACATCATTATGTACACATAGTCCATAACCTTAGCACATAACATCGTGAACATCATCATCATACATTCCACTGTCACCATACGAACAGTGGGCTTATGCCGGCACAAGGCTCCATACCCAGTTATAGTCGTGGTTGACTATCATACCCAGTTATAGTCGTGGTTGACTATCATACCCAGTTATAGTCGTGGTTGACTATCATACCCAGTTATAGTCGTGGTTGACTATCATACCCACCCAGCACAAGTACTGGTACATCTCTTATACATATCCTATAACACGTATAGGAACATCGTTCATTCCTCATAACATCAATCATCGTAGTCATCATGGCATCTTAGACATGTCATGCTAGCATCATTTCATCATAACATCATAACATCCTAGCATCATGCACATATCATGCTAGCCTCGTGATCATATCATAACATCCTGGCAATCATGCCTACACATCATACTTCCATCCTAGCAACCTAGGACTTTGTCATACTCCTATAACTATTCTCATAGTTATCATCATGAAGCATGTTATCGTACAGTCATCATCATATTATATGCTGGCATCGTTATCATATCATATCATCATGTTATTCATCCTCATACTCTTTTATCATGTGTTCATCATACTTAGCATACTTTCATGCATAAATCATGCTAACACATAAACATGCATGCATAGTCATGGCATATCATCATTCATTCATCATCATCATAAGCACATAACATCATAACATAACAATAAGCATGTATACCAGCCCAAAACGTTAAACATGAAATAGGGCGTCTAGAACTCACCTGATAGTAGCTCCTTATATCCTTGACCGAACTCCTTAGCCAAGACTTAAGAACCTACATCAGTACATCACCTCATCACATACCATTCTTAGACTTAGAATATTTCCTAAGTCTTCATAGCCTACTAGTCCCCCTCAGAACTACAAGTCCTCGAAACTGGATAGTAATCGAAACACTTGTAGTTCACGAAATACTCATGTACACGAAATCCCTGTATTCGAAACACTGGAGTACACAAAATACCCCAGGTACACGAACATAGGCGTACTCGAAATGTGTATTCGAAACCATTGTATTCGAAACTATTGTACTCGAAAAGTGGGGTTTCGAGTACTCCCTTTGTGCATCATTTTCGTGTACACATCTTTTGGTCATACAACATCTCAGAAATTTACCTAAGCCCATGGGAAGCTAGTAATAGGTTCCTTAGGTTGTTACCAACACCCTGGACCCTCAAAGTTCCGAACTTTATGCATAAAGGTGTGAGCTTTATGCATAAGTTCACTTTTATCTAACAATCCTAAGTTTTGTATAAAAATCCTAACTTTTTAATTTAGATCACTTACTTGAAGTTAGGTGATCACTCCTGTAGATTCCCGTGTGTTTACTCCTTCGTTTGGTCGATCAAAAGCTCGTTTCTTGGAGTTCTCGAAATCTCCTTCGTGTACTCGAGAGAGAAAGTGCGTCCAGCCAAAGGTCAGCACATTTCCCAAGGCATTACTATTTATAGGCAACCTACTCGACTCCTGGTACTCGAAATCATGGAGAGGTTTCGATTACAATTTCGAGTACAGTGTACTCGAAATTCCATATCGAGTACACGAACTCGGGACTTCAACTTAGTTATTTTTCGTCTATTTTCCTTCAAGCTTATTATCCGTTACCCATTCGTAAGTGCAAATAACTTGTATTTAGAAAATTTGGGATGTTACATCATGGAACACTATCCTAGTGTTGCGAGAGCTCTAGGAATTATGTCCCACAATTCCATTCGAAGCGACCCCACTTCTCTATGATATAGGTAATTTCTTCACAAATCATTAAAAGCATTATGGCTACCTTGATTTACACAAATCATTAACCACATATTATGCTTAGCCTCACACAACAATGTCACTGATTGTAATAGGAATGGACTAGGACGTATTTAAACACACTTTTATATTTAGGAGGATATATCAATATATATATATATATATATATATATATATATATATTAGCATATACATCAATTGTACGACTATGCCCCCACAGTGACCACCATAAATATATGAGTTTTTTGTCCTGTTGAACCTAGATCTTAGGAACTCCAATAAACTAGGTTAGGTTTCCTTCAAATATCTCTTTACATGGGCTTTAGTCACATTCCTCAATTTAATCTCTCATGTTATTGGATCCAAAACATTATCTTTGACTTCACCAAGTCAACAACAATAATTTGCAACTGAGATAAGTTTTTATAACGTGTTCTTGACTTAAAAGTTATATTAGCCCTTTTGTCAATTTATAAGACTATAACGAGTGATATCAACTTGGATCTAGTTATGTTACCATGCATTTAGAATTATCTGAAACTCATTTCAAGGCTAAACACGTTTTCACCATGCCTTTAGTAAGCTCTTTCAAATATCCAACTAGAATTTGAATTTTACCAATTGGCATTTGGTAAGTCTTAAATCAAGTCATTTGGTAGACACATTCATCACCAATAGGATGAATGGTATTTGTATAAAATCACTAAAGTCTTGAGATATAGTCAACTAGATTAACACTCAACAATATGGTACTCACATTTTACCTAAAGTGATTTACACATTTCTATTGTTGTTTCAATGCAACCATGTGTCACACCCTGTGTGCATGCAGAATCCACATTTCTATTGTTGTTCCAAATCAAGATTTTTCTTCACCAAACTCTAGATATATGTTAAATACTAGGATCTGGAGATTTTGGCCTGGTAAAGTACAACAAAATCGATTTTGGCTCGCAAAAACTCTTGATGGCTCAAACCGGCTTTTCACAAACACATATTATACATCATTTTATAATATCTCCTTTATACAAGACTTGGAGGCATAGCTCCAGTAGCTACATGATCCTATTCAAGGCATCATAGGCCAAGAATCTATAATCTTGTTTCTCTTTTACATTTCATTATTACATGAAAAGTTTTTGAAAATAAAACATCAACATAATGTTGGTGAATACAAATAACAGACTCAATATATAAGAATAGCATGTTTGGTCCTTTAACCATAAATAATAGTGGCAATATTACACATTTAGCAGGTTATTTCACTGATCGATACAACCACTGCATACCTTGGCTTGTACTGTCACTGGTTAAGAACAACAGCAAAGTGCGTCTTACAATTGTTCCCTCCAGCCCACAGCCCGTCACTGGTTAGGTTGCCTGCGGAGTGCGTCTGACGTATAACCTTCCAGCCCACGCTAGCAGCCACGTATGGGAATTTCACCCATAGCGGATACAATTTGCAAATCGTACGTATACTAAGGGCCTAAATGCTGGTCACATAGTATCCCTTTATGCGTCAAAGTTTAAACAAAGCATGCTCAAAAATTCATTTAAAAATTTAAAAAAACAAGTTAAATGTATTCATCTGAATTTTTGGTTGACTGAGTGACAGCTTAAACTTCTCGATATAAATTTGGGCAGCGTTTCTGCTTAATCTATTTTTATAATTATTATGCAAGGAAGATTTATTTATTTATTTATTATTATTATTGTTATTACGATTATTATTATTATTGTTATTATTATTATTATTATTATTATTATTATTATTATTATAAGTAAACTAATTATTTTTAATATATACATAGGGTCGGAGCTTAACCCTAACCCTATAAGTTAATATTTTAATAAAACTTTAAATGTATGAGTTTGACTAAAAATTAGATAAAATACCTAAATGAACCGACTCATTAATCTTGACCTTTTTATACTGATCAGCACCTCCTAGCATCCAGATCTTCTAATCTTCTTCTTAATTGTGTGTATTTATGTATGTATATATTCTGTGTATATGTTTTGAAAATAAAGTTTGATAGTATTTATAGGCAGTCGAAAGGAATATTTAGGTATAGCTTTTCTACGTGTTTCACCATTCGATCGAATATATGTAATATCCTTCCACGTAGCTTCTGTACGCATCATTTCAATTTACATTTGAATGTAAGATTTTTAATATTTTATTATTTTATTATTATAATTAATTTAGCTCAAATTTTGTTTTTCTCTTATAACTTTTAAAATATGATGTTTTATAAAATTCTAAAAATACTGCTAGGACCGGCTCATTTTTCTCTACGTTTCGACCTAAGTTTTGTTAAAAACGAAGAAAGTTTAATTATAATATATTTTATTAATTTTAGGCGGTCTCCTATAATATTAACTAACCGAATAGGTATGTCGAAAATTTTTAATAATCATTTTACTCGTTACTTACTAAAATTATAATATTGAACAATATTTTTTATAAAAATAAATTAGCATGTGTTACAATTACCCCTTTTCAAATCTTCGGATTTACAAAACTCGGGGTTTGCATTACGATTACATTATGACTACATATTTCAATTACAATGATATGCTTGCATGTTACTTATGCATTTCAACTCTTGTATGATGATTACATGAAAATTGTACCATGCTACGGTAAAAGTCCTCACATAACAACTGTAACCAATAAACTCATGGATGAGCCGGATGATAACAATGATAGTAATATCGGGCTGACAACCCCATTCATGGGTAGATAACGTCTACCCTTGTGTGAATGCGTGTTACTATTTATCACATTACAAGATAACAACTTAATGCAACGATAGGCATTAATAGTGAGGCTAAGGTCTTACCTTCGGGTATTATCGCTAATTACATTACAGTCACATAGGCTTTGGTTATGGGTTTTCATGGTGAATCATATTCATAAAGTTGTGTATGCATGCATACTTATCATATGATATCATATCATGTCATATCAAATCATATCATATCAAGCTTATTACATATATGAACTCACTAGCATCCTTGCTGACCTTTTACATTACAAAAACCAATTTCAGGTGAACAGTGAATAACAAAAGAAAGAAGGTGAGGATGCATTATAAGTTCACATATTTAGGAAACATCTGAGTTACTTTGGACGACTGTAACAAATATAGTGTAATCTTAACTTATCATGTAATAAAACTTATGTTTAGCATGCCATGTATGTGTTTTGATACAACCATGGTGAAAGTTCCACCTCCTCTCAGTGACTTCACCACCAAGCTTCCGCAACACATTACAACAAGTGACATCATCAGGTGACGAGAGGTGGGGTGTGACAGTTGGTGCCAACCTGTAAGGTGATTTGGGAATTAGGGTTGCACCCGTTGTTAGCTCGATTTTGAAAACTTCGCTCTCCAGTGGTATTCCTGGTAATTCATTTGGAAACACGTCTGTATATATGGCTACAAATCATACATCTACTGTTCTCTTTTTTGGCTTGTTAGTCGATAAAGAATTAAATATGCTATGCCTCGTTTTCTTAGACAATTTGACGCTTTAATCGCTGATATGATGTTAATTGATTTAGGAGTTTTGTCGCCTTCAATCATAATCATATTCCAAGTTGATGCACAGAGTTGAATTGCCTTTTTGTCACAAATTATATGGGCTTGGTTGTTTATAAACCAATCCATACTGAGAACGACGTCAAATCCAGCTAAGCTTATATGCAATAGTCGAATAGGAAAAATATGACCTAAAAGTGGAATTGTACAGTCATTTAAGGATTCCGTAACCTTAATCAAGTCATCATTAGCTGTTTCTACTTCATATAAATTATCTAACTCGGCTAAAGGTATGTTTAATAAATTACAAAATTTATAATCTATAAAGCTTAGATTTGATCCATAATCTAATGATACTTTAGCGTAGGTATCGTTTAATAGAAACGTACCGGTAACGACATCCGATATTTACTAGTTTCTTGAGTGTTCAACATGAACGCTCGGCCATTATTTTTGGCTCATTTGTTAGTTTTCACACCACATATCCCAACAGGTTACAACTTGGGACATTTAGATCGGAAATGTCCTACTTCTCCACATTTGTAACAAGTAACTAGTTCTTGTTTCTTGAAACAATTCTCAGTTGAATGACCCAAAATTTTGCAGTTGCTACAAAAATCTACACTTTCAAATATGCATTTTTCCAGGTGCCTCCTCCTGCAAGTTTTAGGCTTGGGGTGCACTTTTTGAACAATCTTTTTATCAAGCTTCTTCCCAGAATTCCTTTCGACCATTTTCACCTCCAAAGTGATCTTTTGATGTCGCACCCCGGTCTTCCCGAACTTTCCAAGGGCGCGACACGACTGTCAGGATTGCAGTCTCCGGTCACATAGTTGGAGACCTACATGTCTGATTGCATACGCACATCCAATAACTTGGATAAAATAGTTTTGTAAAATCAGAGTTGCGGAAGTTAATGTAAAAGTTATCCAAACAGTTTAGAATTCAAAAGTTGCGGAAGCTAAGCTAAACGGTTTTTAAACTAATACAAAGTAATAGTTTGCGGAAGCGATTTAAGTTTTTTAGCAATACATAACATAACAAAATGATATTAAATGTTCATTAGCCTAAGACACTTAAATAGATGCATGGACTCCATCCTAGCATCCTAGTTCCTCGTGCACGTGCCTTAGTTACCTGAGAAAACATGCGAGTAAAAGGTCAACACAAAGGTTCGTGAGAGCACAAGTTTTTCATAAGCAGTAAACATCAAATGTTTAAAGTAAGTGTTGCTGGATTACGTATCGTTACAATGCAATATCGATTGATAACTAGTCAATACAATTATATTATATGTGGGTACGAAACAGAAGCTGACTGCATGCCTCCCGCTATGTCCATCACACAAGACAATAGCAAAGTGTTTGGTCAATATTGCACCCATTCGACCTCCAGTCGAGTTGGCCTCCCATGCGCGATGGGTGGGGCTTGTCAGGCCCAAATAGTACTATTCAAGATTACCACGCTATGCGCTCCGCGCTACTAACGGCCTCAGGTGTGTTTGTGAGGACTTTGAGTTGTGATGTGTGCCACACATATACATATAGTGATAAAGCATGTGCATATGTAATCAAAATAAGTTGTTGTTCAACAGCAGTTTATCATGCAATGTTTTCTCCCCCAAAGGTAGAAAGATAAAAAGGGCCGTGAACTCACATGATAAAGCAGTTCCGGTTATGTGTTCGCTACTACTATTGCTAGCAACATGCTAGTGAGCACCTATAATCATATAGGTCGTGAGTATGTGTAAAGTGACGTGTTGTATCCCATACAACTCCAAGTGTCGGTGTGCTCAACCGGGTGTGTGGGTTGACTCCAAGAATCATTGGCGACACGTTTGTTACATTTAGTTCGTTTATGTGCTATTTGAATATTAACACGCGCGTAGGACATCATCATGCATCCTACGACTCTAACCGTACAAGGTTCACGTAAGTCACGTATGAAAATCATAAGGTTTCTATTTTTGGAAAGTTACCCTTTTTTGTAAAGTTTCTATTTTAGGAAAGTGTAGTTATGAAATCCAATTTCATAAAACTAATACTTCTAGTATGTTTATAAAAACATAACAAAACACTTTAAACATATCGTTTGTGCATAAATCACCATTTATGCCATTTTACGCAAATAAAGGTTCCATAAATAGCAAGTACTCATTTAAAAGTCTGTTTTCACAAATCAAAGTTCCCAATATGTTTAGAAATCGTTTTTAAACATATTTCAATAATCAAAAATCACCAAATCATGTTAGAACATCAAAATCCCTCTTTTGATTTATAAAAGTTTCCAAATATAGTAAGTTTTTACAAAACTGTATTTTCACAAATCCAAATATCCAAAAGTGTTTCTAAACACTTCAATACACCTTTGACACCAACATGTCTAGATCGTTACAAATGTACAACATGCAAGATAAAAGTTTCCTTCTATGGCAAGTCTTTCAAAATTATTATCAAATCAACAATACCCAATCCTAGGCGATTTCTAACTTCAATCTTAGTAAAAATACATTATAATCACACAATAACACCAACAACTTCGTGCATGTGAGCCACAAGGAGTTGCATGTGTTCAAACACACTTGCGTGTGTGTTTTTGCACTTTGCATGTACGATCTAACCATAGATAAACATATAAAACTACCTTAAAAGCTAGGATTCGAGCTAGAACAGCTGCTAATGGCTCCACTAGTGGCTATGTTGTCGGTTCTAGCTTGTGGATGGTTTCAAGGGACTTCGAAAGCTTCCTTGAGGCTTCAAAGTCTTCAAATCACCAAAGGAAACTTCAGGAATGGCTCAAGCTTGCTCCTGATGGTTGAGGATGGGTTTAACAGGTGGTAAGGGTCGTGAATGGTCTGAGGGTTCGAGTGAAATGGGGTAAAACTGATCACAATGGCTTGGTTGGGTTTTTATAAAATTTTTGTCTTCTTCGACTCCCTCGCGTACCGCCTAGCGGGCCTCTCCAGGGCTAGGCTTACTGCATAGAATATTTTTATCAGACGGCATATTAGAAACTCGCGCGTACCGCCCGATGGGGTTGAATGGTCTAGGACGTATCGCCCGGTGATTTGGAGAATTCAAATTGTTCCTGCCCAAGCCTTGGCCCTTGGCGTACCGCCTAGTTGGCCTGATGAGCCCAATTGGCCCAATTTAATTGTTTCGATTCGTTTTTTGATTATTTTTCGTTTATAACTCATCGTTTATCATAGTTTGAACTTTAATTATCATTCAATTGTTTGCTCACCAACATTCTTGAGACTCGTGTGTGTTTCAATAATTCCTCGAATTATTGATGATAGTTTGTGTTTGTGTTTTACGAAATGTTTGCATGTTTGATTAGACGTAATCAACATGTAATGCACAATTCAATAATTCCCCGAATTATTGTTTTGTGTTTGTGTTTGTGTTTGCCACACTTGGTTTCCAAAACCAATGTGCAATGTATGATTCGATAGTTCCTCGAACTATCGTTTCACAATTGTTTGTGTTTAACTCATCTAATTAAACATAATTAAATGAAATGCAACAAGTATGAATGTGAAATACAGAGAGTGCAAGGTTTGAAATTTACTTGAAATTGCCGGATGTCACATTTGAGTGGCTTCGTTCAGTTTCCACTCTTCATGTTTCCTCACAATACCTTTGGTCATCAAATTTTCAATTTCTACAGCAGAATCCATGGTTCTGGGCATGACTTCCTTAACCATGTCACGAATTTATACAGCCAATCCTCATATATTACGGGTAATCAAAGCAGATTCAGGAGTTGCACAATGCGAGACTAATCATGCATATTCAGAAATTTTGGTAATATAGCTTTATATATATGTTCCCACATTTAATGACTTAGGAATTTTGTCTCCAATTCCTCTTTCTCATTTAAAGAGCAGAACTGTCTTGTCACGAATTCAAAGAACTCATCCCATGACATTGCATATGTTGCTTCCATACCTTTAGTTTTTAGCACTTCATTCCACCATTCCAAAGCGTGGTCTTTAAAAGAGTTTTCTGCATACATTACTTTATTTTCATTAGCAACTTGCTGATGGCGATGTCGACTTCCATTTTCTCTAACCATCTAAGAGCAACTATGGCTCTGCTACTTCCAGTGAATGCTCTAGGTCCACAGTTTTGGAACGTTTGATAACTGCAACCCTTCTCTTCCACCTTATTCTTCTTTTTCTTAGGTTTACTAGCTTCTGAATGTTCACTATTTATATCATCTTGATCTTCCTCCCCTTCTTTAGTAGTTTTTGAATTCTCTAACCCTTTCCTTCTATAGCTTTTTATCTTTCTTTCTTTGTTCAATTGAACTTAATAGTTTTGGAATTGCTTCTGCGATGCCTTTCTCCACCATTTTTTACCTTGTTCTTGTTGATAGTTTGTTGCTCAATATTTGCTATCCTGTCTGTATTTCTCTTCTTGCCTCTAACATCCTTAGGTTGTAGGATATTATGGTCTGACATTCTGAAATCAAAATACAAAAAAAACGTCATTTTAATATTATACCATTGGGGGAATTGTACAATATGACACACATTAAAGGTCTAGAATTAAAACTACATAATATTATACAAAGTGCACCACATTATCTAATTAGCCTATTTAAGTTTACTTCAACTGCTCTCCCAGTGTCTTCATCCGTTCAGCCATCCCCTTCATTTGTTCCCCCATAATTATTTATAGCTCCAAGCTTTTGACAAGTATGCTCCTTAGATCATCTGCCTCGTGCATAGTATGATCCAAGTATTCCTCGATATTGTTAGGGTACACGTTCGAGTATTCGTATTGAGGTGACAGCTCTCTCCTTCTTGTCATTAAGTCGTGGTACACAGAGTTGGTATGCCAAGCTATGTCATAGTTTCCAACGTATTCTTGGCTTATTGATTGTCATCATACACATGATACCAAGAAGGATATCCCACGGGGAATTCATTTTCAACTTCTTGTCCCAACTCCCTCTCTTTTGTAGAAAATGATGTGCTAAAGAGGTCTTGAGTGGGGTAGACTTGATTGGGTGGCACCCTTCGATTGTTGAATCCTCCTCCATCTGGCACTATTGTTGGAAAGACTGTTTAAGGTGAAGGTGTCTTAAAATCCTAGCAATTGATTTAACAAGTGTAAAAAATCCCATAAATTTAAGCATTTAATCATAAACTAAATAATTAAGCCCAGAAAGCCCAATAATATATTAAGGCCCAAATAGGCCCATTAAAGATTTTACCTAAAACAAAGTTCAAGTATCGTATCTTAAACTCGAATAAAGTTAATAAACATAGTTTAATAAACTTGAGTAGACAACAAACGGGTTAAACAAACGTTCGTTACGTGTATATGTTTAAATGTAACTAGCAAACAAAAATGAATATTTATAACAAAATAATAATAACCAAAATTCTAAAATATAAATATTATATATAACCAAATAGATTAACACGAATTTTACAACCTTAACCGAAAAATTCATGTTTAACGCAAGTTCAACAATATTATTCATTTAAACATATTGATGCCTGAATCACGGTAAAATGTATCAATGAATAAATATTTATAAATACTAGAAATATTATAAAGGTAAGAATCGTATTTAGAGTTCTAAAGGGATTAAATTGGTCAGTCGTGAATTTTACGCGATATTAACACAAATTGAATTAATTATTAAACGAATCGAATTTTAAAAAACATTGTGAACACACTAACAATATTTAACGTTATTTTCATTTATCTTATAACACATCTAAACCAGGGATTTAAACTTATACCAAAAATACGTTAGCGAGACGAGGTTGGTACGTGTTTTAACCTGATTGAAACCCTAGGTAACCCTAAGTATAAAAGCCTTTCCTTTCATTCTATAAGCCGCACACAAACTTGTGTGTGTATCTAGGAATTTTTTGGAAAAATGGTGTACCTTTCAGATTGCAAATGGAAAATGGGTTGGTCAACGATTGTATTAGGTTTATGGGTGGTCCGCTAGTCTCACTTACGAAGTCTGAAAAATATGCTTGAGTCCGCTAGTGCCATAAGCGGATCCAAGGATCACACCAGCGGACCCAAGTTGGCAACAAGCGACAAAAACCTTATTTTAACGTGGATTGACGGGGTTAAACGGAGGAGGGGATCCGGTTGTGTCAGCAGTGGACCCTAGGGTATCCGCATCTCCCACCAGCGGACCCTAGGGGTTCCGCACCTCCCACCAGCGGAGTGCCCTCAGTCTTTATTTTTTGTTTGCATGCTGTCAGTGTACCTGTTCCTGTTTCCATTATGTGCGAGACACATGCAAAGCATGCATGTTGTTGTTTTTTTTGAACGGTCTATCGATTTAATTTGGTTGGTGGTAGTAAATGAGTGAGGTGATACATGCATGCACAAGTAACCTGCTCTTGTTTCCATTTCTCATGCAAAGCTTTTGCATGTTGTTTTTTTTTCTTTTGAACGGGCCATCCTTTATTTTATTTTTTTGCATGAGTTGCTTCACACAAGATACTATCTTGCCTATTTATATGGAAACAATATCCATGCAAAGTTCACACAATCTTTCTTCTTTTTTCAAAATTACAAGCAATCTTTGGTTTTAATTTTCAACTATCAACATGAGTCTAAGAGTAAATCCTGGTCCGCTTGTGAACGATCTTTTGTTTTTGAAAGACGGGCATAGTGCTACTCATTTGTTTAATTCAAATGATTATGCATACAGAGACCCGTTAAATGTTAGACGTGGTGATAAGGAATTATGGCAATATATTAAAAACCATCCTATTCATCCGATGGTTAAAAATATATTAAACGATACTGGTTTTGGTGGCATTATCGACTATCGTTATCGTAAGGTCGATCATGCGTTGATAATTGCTCTGGTTGAAAGATGGAGGCCAGAGACACATACATTTCACTTTACTATTGGTGAAGCAACGGTTACGTTACAAGATGTAAACGTACTTTGGGGTTTACCAATAGAAGGTGAACCAGTATCCGGGGTAGATTTCTCGTTCAAACTAAGCGAGCTAATCGAAAGGTGTGAACTTTTGTTGGGGTTCAGACTTTCATATATAGTTGGTGGAAGAATTAAATTAGTATGCCTTCTAAACCAACTAGAAAACGAATTTCCTGAAAATCCAAATGCTCTGTAGTGCACTCAGCGTGCACGTCTTATCATTTTGTATTTGTGTGGTGGTACATTGTTTCCTGAGAGTACAAAGAGTAAGGTGCCACTGTTATATTTAAATAACCTTTTAGATTTATCAGTTAATGCTAGGTATAGTTGGGGAAGTGCTGTTCTTGCATGCTTGTACAGAAATTTGTGTAAGGTAACACATCCCGACGCTATAGAAATTACCGGACCTGTATATTTATTACAATTGTGGGCATTGGAGAGGTTTGTAAATATTGCCCCGAGTATACACTCGTCGTGTACGTATGATCAACCAATCGGTTATCGGTACGTATTTCAAGTCAACTATAGTCTTTTATAAACAAAATTGTCCGTTTAATTTAAGATTTTTTATAGGTGGTTCAAGAATTTAAGTTATCGAGACAGCCCGTCTCATGTCTTGAAAGCTTACCGATCGAAACTACAATCTTTACGAGATGAGCAGGTTATTTAAAAAAAATTCTTTTTAATTTATTAACACATTGTGGTTGTGCACGCCTGTCACGGTTATTAAAAAACGCCACATACGAGGTGGTAAAGTAGTGTTGCAATTGTTAGCAATCTCAGCATGTTTTACATATTGAGAAACATCTTTCTGAAATGTAAAGTCAATGCATGCTTTGATTGGAAACAAACGAGCATCACGCAAAACGTTATTCATGCTTTTAGAAATGTTTGTTGTTAATGTATCCCATCGACGACGACCAAAATCAAACAGAATTGTCCACTGCCGTTTTTCAATGTTCAACAAATATTGTCATGCCTCTTCATTGATGCTCCTCAACTCCCTTACAGCTGATATATACTTCCTTTTCTGGGTTGTGCTCCCAATAGCCCAACACAGTTTCTTTTTGCTGGCGCTCTTAAACCGGTTCATTAAGTTACTTCTAACATGACGTAGACAAAACGATGATATGCATTTGGTTCCTTCCAATCATCCATATTTGTCATTGCATGAATGATTCCTTTGTGTCGGTCGGATAAAACACACAAAGGTCCCATTCTGTCATCAGCAACATGATAGCGAAACTGCTCCAAAAACCAAGACCAACTCTCAATTGTCTCTTCATCAACAATCGCGTATGCAACTGGAAGTATGTAGTTGTTTGCGTTCTTTGAAACAACAATCAACAATTTACTCCGATACGGTCCTTTCAGGTGAGTTCCGTCGATGGATATAACTGGCTGACAAAGATGGAATGCATCGATGGACGGCTTGAATGCCCAAAACACATATTTGAAAGTAGAACATTGGGATGTTCCGTGAGGATGATGAAACCATTGTACTACTGTCCCATTGTTTCTGTTTTGCAACTCTCTCATATAAGAAGGTAACTCCATAAAGTTAGTATCCCAGCTACCATGAATATTCTCTATTGCTTTTCTACGAACAAGCCACGCCTTCGAGTAAGAAACATCAACGTGTAACATATCCTTTAGATACGCACGGATTTGTTTTACCGGAAGACTTATATCAGATTGAATTAGTCGAGAGATATGAGCCGCGACATCTTTTGATTTTAGACAACTATTGTTGTTGCGCACCACTGTTCCATTACAGTTGTGTGTGTCAACCCATTTGGTAAGTTGCCACATGTGTTGGTTCTTTTTTTGACATGTACTTGCAACCCAACGACATGAAGGGGTGTTTGGAAGTGGATCACTGTATATTTTACTTCTTGTGTAGCATTTGGCCCGCCACACGTTTGGTCTACTTTCAGAAACAATAATTTCTCTATTTCAAGCAACGCTCCATTGACGAATGGCGCATACCACCTCCTCTTTTGTTTTGAAAAACATACCAACACGAATTTGATTGGAATTTGGGTTCCATATATCCATGTGGTCTTCGTCATCAAAATCTTGAGTTGACAATCTCTTAACTCCACAACTTCGTCATAATCTTGAGTTGGACCATTACAAAATCCTTGGTAAACACCGGTGTGATACTGTTCAGATGATTGAGGGAGTATGAACTCATCATCCGATTCACTATCAGAAGGAGGCACTTCACTATCTTCTGTGTCACCATCTTCTTGTGTGTCATATTCGTGTTGTATTTCTTCATCTGCATCTTCTAGCTCTTCATCTGCATCTTTTTGTTCTTCATTAGTAGGTTGTTGGAAAATAAGTTAATTATCAACATGTGTTGGTGAACCCATTTCACCGACATAAGACTGAGACGCTGAAAAACCACGTAGTAGATCCATCATACTAGTTGGCTGAAAAACAATTTTGGGTTCCCAAGTGACAAAAATATCACCAATAAAATTAATTTGACTTGCAGCTAAATAATACAACATATTAACACCTTTGTCTCCAAACAAATTTGATGTTAAATGAACACCTTGGAATGTGTAATACAAAAGAAAATTCACATTCACGGTATCTCTATCAATTTGAACGTGACTACAGACTATGTCTAGCAATTCATTGTAAGACATTGAATCAGTACGCAGAATAAAAGAAGATGTTAAGGTATTCTCATCAATGGAAATAACACCACTGATATTAGAAACCTTACCCCCCCCCCCCAATAAAGCTTAACAATAAACGGACGATAATATGACATATTTTGTAGTTAAGAACACATGAAGAAGAAAATTATAGTTTGAAGACTGAATGTGAAATTTGAGAAATATCATGGACAATATATAGACCTGATTTACAACTCATACATACCACTTATCACTTGAACTCTACCTACCACTTGATTTACAACTCATACCTACCACCAATTCAGTAAGCAAAATAAAAAATGTGCTAAACACCAACACCACTTGAACTCTACCTACCACTTACCTCTTGAACCCTACCTACCACTTATCACTTGAACTCTACCTACCACTTGATTTACAACTCATACCTACCACCAATTCAGTAAGCAAAAGAAAAAACATGCTAAACACCAACACCACTTGAACACTACCTACCACTTACCACTCGAACTCTACCTACCACTTGATTTACAACTCATACCTACAACCAATTCAGTAAGCAAAATAAAAAACGTGCTAAACACCAACACCACTTGAACTCTACCTACCACTTACCTCTTGAACTCTACCTACCACTTATCACTTAAACTCTACCTACCACTTATTACTTAAACTCATACCTACCACCACATATATAAATAAGTGACTCCATCATAACAACCAATCACCACTTCTTAACAAGCAATCACCACTTCTTAACAAGCAACATTCCTATATTTATATTTTTTAAGAAAAAATTGATAACCGTCGCAACAAGCAAACTGTGAATGATGAATATAATTCTCAACCTGTCCAAAAGGCTTCAACTTGGGTTTTCCAAAAATGGAGGCGTACAACTAAGAATGTGTGACACCCCGTAATTTCCAGGTCAGCTTTGATTTTATTTAAATGTTTATTTAAATACATTATGTACACGTGGCACTAGAATTAGATTAATTTAGTGTGACACGTGGCACGATAGTACGAACACTGACACATGTTGATAATTCGTGGAATTATCGGCAAACAGCACACACGTGTCAAAACACACGAACGTTGGTGAACGTCTAGCACATTGTGTAGCACAACACTCGAAACCTCACGAAACACTCACACATTGAACTTGGAAGTTCAAACAAGGCCAAACGATAGTTCGTAGACGTGAAAACGGCGACGAACGGATCAAACCCACTAAATTGGGCCTATTGGGCTCATCAGGGGATCTGTCGCGCTACGCGACGGCCCATAAGGACACTGTCGCGATACGCGACAAGTGGCGGGGGAAATTTGAACGCGGAACTTCATCGCGTTACGCGAGGGTGATCCTTGAACTCGTCGCGCTACGCGAGGAGACCCAGTTCGCAGAATCTTTATAAAACCAAGACAATCATGCCTATGCTATCCCATTTCATCATTTCTCCGGCTTCACACTCAACACCTCGACCATCTTCTTCCTCTAAACACCTGCAACACCTCTGTAAGCCATTGAAGACCTTATTTGAAGCTTGGGAAGCTTAGAGAACTCAAAGGAGAAGACCTTCCAAGCTTGAGCTTCATCTTTTCTTGCTCAAGCTTGACGAAACCAGCAATCCAGGAGTCTTGGAAGCTGCTCAAGCACCATCTTAGCAATCAAAGAAGTGTTGGAAGGTAGTCTCTTAGTCCAAACACTCTCTAGACACTCACACACTCACATGCAAGTGAAAAATCACACATGCAAACACTTTGAATGCACATGCATGAATCTATTTTCTGGGTTTGATGATTTAGATGTATTCCTTGATGATCCATGATGGTTATATGATGTTTTAGGACAATCCAAGATGTTGGGTGTAAGTCTTGTTGCTTAAAATGATAATAGATGATGTTATATGTCCATGCATGCATGATCCATGATGGTAGGAATGATCTTGAGTATGTTAGTATGTTTATTGATGATATTAGAAGGATTACTCATGATTAGATTTGATTTAGATGGTTAAAATGGTGGGATTTGATGAACTTTCTATAAATAGGAACTTTATTTTGACAAAATGGTGCTATGGATGAAATGGTACACATGCATGTATATGAAATGGTAACTTAGATGATATTATGATGAATAGGATATGTGGAATGTGGTTTTGGTAATGTATATGGTCATTTTGACATAGTTACTATATTTAGTAACTTTTATCAATGAAATATTGATAAATGATGATTTGGACTATATTGGTATGATTAGATGATGCTAGATTGGTTATTAAGATGATTGGTGATATGAAAATTGGTTTAGAAATGTTTCAATGGCTATTTCTATGCAAAACCACAAAGTTACTATTTTTAGTAACTTTATTTTTACAAAAACCGATTTGTCAACGTGTTGTATTATTTGAGCATGCTAAATGACTTAATATGTTATAACATGATGTTTAGATGCTAAGTTAGATGGTTTCCGATGTCACATATGCTAAAAATGGAAACTTTCCATTTTAGGAAACTTTTGTGCACTAACATGCTATAAACGACGTATATGAACTTGTATGATAATGTGCTATGTACTAACATGACCCCGTAGGACCATTGAGCATGCTAGAACTCGAACACCGATATGCTTTGTGAACTTTCCGTAAATGGAAACTTACTATAAATAGTAAGTTGTCCATAGACGCGATTTGCGCGTTTTGCACACGACAACACTTACACGATTGCTACACGAGTCACAAACCGTCACACGGTTCACCAACGGGTCGTTGACTTGACACGGTCAACTTTGGTCAAACACGGTCAACTTTGGTCAAACACGGTCAACTTTGGTCAAACACGGTCAACTTCGGTCAAACATGGTCAAACACGGTCAATGTGGACCAACACGAGCAAACACGGTCATTGTGGACCGACACGGGCAAACATGAACAACCAAGGGTTGTTGGGCACAAACACGAGCACTAACACGAACACTAGCACGGTCACTTACACAAACTCACGTACGGTATACGCTATAGGTTGCCGGTGACCGACGTGTTACTTGACGATTCAGGAGCTTACGCTTACATACAATCATTTCACTAAGGTGAGTTTACGGCCCCTCTTTACTCTTTTTCAAATGCTTTTAAATAGGGGGAGAATACTAGTTGCATCGAGTCAAACATTATTACTGTACAAACACTATTGTGTATGCTGGTTTATTGGACAAACATTAAGTGTTGAACTCGTTACAAGCCCTCACAAAGTCTTACCGTTAATGTACGAACAACGTGGTAGATTTGGATGGATCCATTAGGGAATGACTAACCCCACGGGGCACCATGTTGACTGAGTGTCATAACCCGTGCAAATTCTGACCTAACTTGCTATGTATACGAGGCATAGTGGAGGCAAGAGCAAACAAGTCTAGTTCGGTAGTGACGCACTGACACTTTGGGCCTAGGGCTCGGTACTAACATTGATAAACAGCATGACACACTTTTCATTACTATATGTATATCAAAACCTGTGAACTCACCAACCATTGTGTTGACACTTGTTTTCCAACTTGTATTCTCAGGTAACTAGCAGGCTATGGATGCCAGGAATGCACGTAGGGGATCGGGCATAGGACCTACATGCATTTATTTATGTTTTCATGCAAACACTGTTTATTATGAAAATGTATCTTTATCAAACATCGTAGTGTTTAACAACTTTTGATTTTCCGCTGCATATGTCAAACATTTGAATATTCCGCTGCTATATGATGAAATACTTTTTCCGCTGCAAACTATTTTAATTGTGTATGTGTCGAACATTGGATTTGTAAACGCATATAGAGGTGTTCTATATGACCTTGAGCTGTGATTCTGGACACGTCACATCCACGTGGACATTTGCCACAAGTGGGAATTTGGGGGTGTGACAGACTGGTATCAGAGCCTTGGTTATAGGGAACTAGGTTTGCATGTAGTAAACTTAGACTATAGCCATTGCTCAACTTTAGACACTACACGTAGAACTTACACTTTGATGATGTTCTTGCTTATATTGAACGGTTACTTACTAACTTGTGACTTGCAGGATGGCCGACAACAACAACAATGCTAACAGGAACTCGGCTGGACATGCGACCACAGACGACATGGTGGCAGAGAGCCGCCGACGAGTCCACGATATAGTGGCACAGGTGGACGCCGAGATGGACCGGCGAGCGAGGGACGCAGCACGAGCCAGATATTGGGGATGGCTTCCCACCATACTCCAGAGTTGGATCGTCGAGGAGAGAGTACCTCCATATCGATATCCCGGCGACACCACTCCAGGACACCGACTACCACCACTTGGAGTGCCGATGGAGCAGGCCTTCGCGGCACACGTTGCTTGTACACGACGGGAGGTCTGGAAGACTAGGGAACTATCAGACGAGTTCCGGACTCTTCGTGAGAGAAACGATCGTCTAGAAAGGCGAAACGATCAGCTAGAGGAGCGCAACAACAGATTGGAAGCCCAGATGGAGGCCCTACGACTCCAAATGTCCCAACTACTGACCGAGCATGGACAGATCGTCGATGTCGTGCAGGAACACGACGTGCGTATAACCGAGAATCGGACGGACATCACCGAGACTCAGGCCATGGTGCAGGCCAGTGATGCCATGCTTAATGCATGGGCTGCACAGTTTATTGAGGAGCCACCTCAGGAGGATGGTCCTGAATTCGAGGCCGAGGACCTCGAAGATGAGGACCTTGATGAGGATCCTAATGAGGATCCGGAGGAGGACGATGATGACGGAGACGCTGCTAGCGATATCTCACACGTCTCTATGGATTCGGATTAGAGGACTGTTGTATTTTGTATTTTCTTATTTTAGCCTAGACGAGCGGGATGTGCTCGAAAAACTTATTATGTATTTCCTTTTGAAATCATTGTACTTCAAGCTTATTATTAATGAGAATTATGTTTTGTCTTACTTATTACATGTTGACCATGATTGCTAGATAACATAACATCTGACTTGACTACTAGCATGACATATGATCTGACTTCTGACATGACATCTGACTTGACTTCTCTTATGACATTGGCTAATGCTCGAACCCATGCTAACTAACATTCTAACCTTCCGTATAGAACATGTCGGGGAGAGGAGCAAATGCCCTAAGACTTAAACGCAAGGCCGAAAAGGCAAGAATCAACATGATGGTTGAACGCAGATTCAACCGGATGCTCGCTGAGTACGAGGCAAACAAACAGGCCAGCGAAACGAGTGGCACTAACAACGGTACCAACACTTGCCTAACATGACTAACATAGTGTAGCTAACACGCACTAACACACGACATTGGTTTCTGAACAACAGGATCGCAAGGCAACAACAACAACAAGGGATGTTCTTTCAAATCCTTCCTGAACTGCCACCCTCACAAATTCAAGGGAACTGAGGGAGCTGTTGGTATGCTTCGCTGGGTGGAAAAGGCAGAATCTGTGTTCGCCATGTGCGAATGTTCTGAAGAAAACCGGGTCAAGTATGCAACCGGTACACTGGAGGGACCAGCTCTTACATGGTGGAACACCCATGTTCAAACCTTGGGGTTGGACGGTGCCAACTCCATGTCATGGACCGACTTCACCCGACTGCTGCATGAGGAATATTGTCCTCGTGATGAGATCCGCAAACTGGAAGCGGAATTCTGGGTGCATAAGATGGTGGGATCGGAGATCGAGCAATATTGTACTCGATTTCATGAGCTGTGTAAGCTATGCCCGGCTATGGTGACGCCGGAATACAAGAAGATCGAGCAGTTCATCAGTGGATTGCCCGAGCAATTCCAAAGCATAGTGATGGCGTCTGACATCACCACCATCCAACCACTGATCAGACTGGCTCATAAACTGACCGATCAAGCTGTAGCGCAGGGCAAGCTACCAAAACGAGGCGAGCATGTGAAGCCTCAAGAGAGCCAGAAGAGGAAGTGGGAACCCAGCCACCAGCAAGCTCATCAACCCCAACAACAACAAAAATCTGCACCAGCCAGAGCTTTCACTGCCACCCAACCCGATGACAAGGGGAAGGGTGTATATCAGGGGAAATACCCATTGTGCAATCGATGCTCATACCACCACTCCGGGCAATGCGAACGATACCGTTGCCTGAAGTGCGGAAGACACGGTCATATGGCCAAGGATTGCAGAACAAGATTCCCCATCAACAACAACAATCCCAACCACAACCAGAACCAGAATAACAACAACCACCAGAACACTCTTAGAGGGTGTTATGAATGTGGCAAGCCGGGCCACATGAGGAGGGATTGTCCTCAACTGAAGAAGGCCGGAGGAGGAGCGGCCAAAGGAAGAGCTTTTGTGATTGGCTCGGGAGAAGCCAAGGATGACCCAAACATCGTAACCGGTACGTTTCTTTTAAATAATGTCTATGCTAGCATATTATTTGATACCGGTGCCGATAGGAGCTTTATATCCAGTGAGTTTAGCAAATTACTAGATATTACCCCAACACCACTAGACTACAAGTATACCGTAGAGCTAGCCGACGGCAAGCTAATTGAAACACAACACATCTTTCGAGGATGCGTCATGGTTTTGGCGGATCACGAACTCGAAATTGACTTGATGACGGTGACTCTCGGAAGCTTTGATGTGGTCGTTGGAATGGATTGGTTATCCGCTAACCAAGCTGAGATCGTATGCAACGAGAAGATCGTACGAGTGACGTTGCAGAGCGGTGAACAGATCTCGATTCAGGGGGAACGACGGGGAGTACCTCTGAACATCATGTCGTGTATGAAAGCAAACAAGTATCTCCAAAAGGGATACACCGCAATACTAGCTCTCATTGCGGAACAACCAAAGAAAGAGAGGAAGATTGAGGACATCGCTGTAGTCCGCGATTTTCCCGAAGTGTTTCCCGAAGATCTACCTGGACTACCTCCGCAGCGACAAGTCGAATTCCAGATAGACCTTACACCAGGAGCAGCACCGATTGCTAAGGCTCCATACCGACTAGCACCAACGGAGATGCAGGAACTGTCTAACCAGTTGCAAGAACTGTTAGACAAGGGATTCATCAGACCGAGCTTCTCACCTTGGGGAGCACCGGTCTTGTTCGTAAAGAAGAAAGACGGATCATTCCGTATGTGTATCGACTACAGAGAGCTGAACAAGGTGACGATCAAGAATCGATATCCCTTACCGCGAATAGACGACCTATTTGACCAATTGCAAGGGTCAAGCTACTATTCAAAGATCGATTTAAGATCGGGTTACCATCAATTGAGGATACAGGAGAATGATATTCCTAAGACTGCCTTTAGAACCCGATACGGACACTACGAATTTTTGGTTATGCCCTTTGGACTGACCAACGCACCAGCCGTGTTCATGGATCTCATGAATAGAGTGTGCAAACCTTACCTTGATAAATTCGTAATAGTGTTCATTGACGACATTCTGATTTACTCAAAGAATCGGGAAGAACATGCTGAGCATTTGAGGCTAGTCTTAGAACTATTAAAGAAAGAGCAGTTGTACGCAAAGCTTTCAAAATGCGACTTTTGGATTCGCGAAGTCCAATTCCTTGGACACGTGGTTAATGAGCAGGGAATACACGTAGACCCAGCCAAGATTGAAGCAATTAAGAACTGGGAAGCACCCAAGACTCCGACTGAGGTGCGACAATTCCTAGGTCTGGCCGGGTACTACCGGAGATTTATCGAAGGATTCTCAAAGATTGCCCAATCGTTGACGTCCTTGACACATAAAGATAAGAAATTCGATTGGGGAGACAAACAGGAGGCTGCATTTAACTTGTTAAAACAGAAACTATGCACTGCACCTATCCTATCCCTACCGGAAGGATGTGATGACTTCGTGGTGTATTGCGACGCCTCGAAACAAGGACTCGGTTGCGTGCTTATGCAACGCGAGAAAGTGATAGCATACGCTTCACGACAACTGAAGGTGCATGAGAAGAATTACACGACTCATGATCTTGAGTTGGGAGCCGTAGTGTTTGCCTTGAAGATCTGGCGACACTACTTATACGGCACGAAATGTACAATCTTTACCGATCATAAGAGCCTACAACACATCTTCGACCAGAAAGAGTTGAACATGAGACAACGAAGATGGGTTGAACTCATAGGTGATTATGATTGCGCCATCAAGTATCATCCAGGCAAAGCCAACGTAGTGGCCGACGCGTTGAGCAGGAAGGAAACAACAAAACGCGTGCGTGCCCTACAACTCACGATCCATTCTGAATTACCAAAGCAGATACGGATCGCACAACAGGAAGCCTTAAAAGCTGAAAATCTCACTCTTGAAGCCATGCGCGGCATGGATAAACAATTGAAGGCAAAGGGTGACGGGGCTTACTATCTGATGGAACGGATTTGGATTCCACGCTACGGGGGATTGAGAGAAGTAGTGATGGACGAAGCACACAAGAGCCGGTATTCCGTACATCCGGGCTCTGACAAGATGTATCACGATTTGAAGACAACCTATTGGTGGCCAAACATGAAAGCTGAGATAGCAACTTACGTAAGTAAGTGTTTAACGTGCTCAAAAGTCAAAGTTGAGTACCAGAAGCCATCAGGGTTACTTCAACAACCGGAATTACCAATGTGGAAATGGGAGCAGATTTCCATGGATTTCATCACTAAACTGCCAAGGACGGCAAGTGGTTGCGATACCATCTGGGTTATCGTAGACCGACTGACAAAGTCTGCACATTTTCTACCGATCAAGGAGACTGACAAGCTAGACAAACTCACTCGGATTTATTTAAAGGAAGTGGTCACTCGACATGGAGTGCCAATCTCAATCATATCTGACCGCGACAGTCGATTCACGTCGCATTTCTGGAAATCCTTGCATAAGGCTTTGGGCACGAGATTGGACATGAGTACCGCTTACCACCCGCAGACGGACGGGCAAAGTGAGCGAACGATACAGACACTGGAGGACATGCTCCGGGCATGTGTCATTGACTTTGGTAGTAGCTGGGAATCTCATCTACCGTTAGTTGAGTTCTCATATAACAATAGCTACCACACTAGCATTCAAGCTGCACCATTCGAGGCACTTTACGGACGTAAGTGTCGATCACCCATCTGCTGGGCGGAAGTTGGAGACAGCCAACTGACTAGTCCAGAACTGGTGCACGAGACAACTGAGAAGATCGTGCAAATACGCAAATGAATGGCAGCAGCTCGGGACAGACAGAAAAGCTATGCCGACAAGCGACGCAAACCGTTGGAGTTCCAGGTGGGGGACAGAGTGTTGCTCAAGGTCTCGCCCTGGAAAGGTGTCATTCGGTTTGGCAAACGAGGAAAGTTGAACCCTCGTTACATTGGACCTTTTGAGATTACAAAACGAATAGGCCCTGTAGCCTACGAACTGAACCTGCCAGTCGAACTGAGCAGTGTACACAACGTATTCCACATCTCGAACCTCAAGAAGTGCCTATCTGATGAGACACTTGTTATTCCTCTTGAGGAAATACAAATCAACGAACAATTGAACTTCGTTGAGGAACCGGTAGAAATTATGGACCGAGAAACCAAAAAGCTCAAACTCAGTAAAATCCCGATTGTAAAAGTACGATGGAATTCGCGACGAGGACCGGAATTCACGTGGGAACGTGAGGACCAGATGAAACAAAAGTACCCACACCTGTTCGCGGAACAGACAAACGCTAACAACACAAGTTGAATTTCGGGACGAAATTCTTTCTAACATGGGGAGGATGTGACACCCCGTAATTTCCAGGTCAGCTTTGATTTTATTTAAATGTTTATTTAAATACATTATGTACACGTGGCACTAGAATTAGATTAATTTAGTGTGACACGTGGCACGATAGTACGAACACTGACACATGACTTGATAATTCGTGGAATTATCGGCAAACAGCACACACGTGTCAAAACACACGAACGTTGGTGAACGTCTAGCACATTGTGTAGCACAACACTCGAAACCTCACGAAACACTCACACATTGAACTTGGAAGTTCAAACAAGGCCAAACGATAGTTCGTAGACGTGAAAACGGCGACGAACGGATCAAACCCACTAAATTGGGCCTATTGGGCTCATCAGGGGATCTGTCGCGCTACGCGACGGCCCATAAGGACACTGTCGCGATACGCGACAAGTGGCGGGGGAAATTTGAACGCGGAACTTCATCGCGTTACGCGAGGGTGATCCTTGAACTCGTCGCGCTACGCGAGGAGACCCAGTTCGCAGAATCTTTATAAAACCAAGACAATCATGCCTATGCTATCCCATTTCATCATTTCTCCGGCTTCACACTCAACACCTCGACCATCTTCTTCCTCTAAACACCTGCAACACCTCTGTAAGCCATTGAAGACCTTATTTGAAGCTTGGGAAGCTTAGAGAACTCAAAGGAGAAAACCTTCCAAGCTTGAGCTTCATCTTTTCTTGCTCAAGCTTGACGAAACCAGCAATCCAGGAGTCTTGGAAGCTGCTCAAGCACCATCTTAGCAATCAAAGAAGTGTTGGAAGGTAGTCTCTTAGTCCAAACACTCTCTAGACACTCACACACTCACATGCAAGTGAAAAATCACACATGCAAACACTTTGAATGCACATGCATGAATCTATTTTCTGGGTTTGATGATTTAGATGTATTCCTTGATGATCCATGATGGTTATATGATGTTTTAGGACGATCCAAGATGTTGGGTGTAAGTCTTGTTGCTTAAAATGATAATAGATGATGTTATATGTCCATGCATGCATGATCCATGATGGTAGGAATGATCTTGAGTATGTTAGTATGTTTATTGATGATATTAGAAGGATTACTCATGATTAGATTTGATTTAGATGGTTAAAATGGTGGGATTTGATGAACTTTCTATAAATAGGAACTTTATTTTGACAAAATGGTGCTATGGATGAAATGGTACACATGCATGTATATGAAATGGTAACTTAGATGATATTATGATGAATAGGATATGTGGAATGTGGTTTTGGTAATGTATATGGTCATTTTGACATAGTTACTATATTTAGTAACTTTTATCAATGAAATATTGATAAATGATGATTTGGACTATATTGGTATGATTAGATGATGCTAGATTGGTTATTAAGATGATTGGTGATATGAAAATTGGTTTAGAAATGTTTCAATGGCTATTTCTATGCAAAACCACAAAGTTACTATTTTTAGTAACTTTATTTTTACAAAAACCGATTTGTCAACGTGTTGTATTATTT
Organism: Mikania micrantha; assembly: GCA_009363875.1. NCBI lineage: Eukaryota > Viridiplantae > Streptophyta > Magnoliopsida > Asterales > Asteraceae > Mikania > Mikania micrantha. Next base: position 22,455,914 of record CM018687.1, on the reverse strand, counting down.
GAGCATGCTAAATGACTTAATATGTTATAACATGATGTTTAGATGCTAAGTTAGATGGTTTCCGATGTCACATATGCTAAAAATGGAAACTTTCCATTTTAGGAAACTTTTGTGCACTAACATGCTATAAACGACGTATATGAACTTGTATGATAATGTGCTATGTACTAACATGACCCCGTAGGACCATTGAGCATGCTAGAACTCGAACACCGATATGCTTTGTGAACTTTCCGTAAATGGAAACTTACTATAAATAGTAAGTTGTCCATAGACGCGATTTGCGCGTTTTGCACACGACAACACTTACACGATTGCTACACGAGTCACAAACCGTCACACGGTTCACCAACGGGTCGTTGACTTGACACGGTCAACTTTGGTCAAACACGGTCAACTTTGGTCAAACACGGTCAACTTTGGTCAAACACGGTCAACTTCGGTCAAACATGGTCAAACACGGTCAATGTGGACCAACACGAGCAAACACGGTCATTGTGGACCGACACGGGCAAACATGAACAACCAAGGGTTGTTGGGCACAAACACGAGCACTAACACGAACACTAGCACGGTCACTTACACAAACTCACGTACGGTATACGCTATAGGTTGCCGGTGACCGACGTGTTACTTGACGATTCAGGAGCTTACGCTTACATACAATCATTTCACTAAGGTGAGTTTACGGCCCCTCTTTACTCTTTTTCAAATGCTTTTAAATAGGGGGAGAATACTAGTTGCATCGAGTCAAACATTATTACTGTACAAACACTATTGTGTATGCTGGTTTATTGGACAAACATTAAGTGTTGAACTCGTTACAAGCCCTCACAAAGTCTTACCGTTAATGTACGAACAACGTGGTAGATTTGGATGGATCCATTAGGGAATGACTAACCCCACGGGGCACCATGTTGACTGAGTGTCATAACCCGTGCAAATTCTGACCTAACTTGCTATGTATACGAGGCATAGCGGAGGCAAGAGCAAACAAGTCTAGTTCGGTAGTGACGCACTGACACTTTGGGCCTAGGGCTCGGTACTAACATTGATAAACAGCATGACACACTTTTCATTACTATATGTATATCAAAACCTGTGAACTCACCAACCATTGTGTTGACACTTGTTTTCCAACTTGTATTCTCAGGTAACTAGCAGGCTATGGATGCCAGGAATGCACGTAGGGGATCGGGCATAGGACCTACATGCATTTATTTATGTTTTCATGCAAACACTGTTTATTATGAAAATGTATCTTTATCAAACATCGTAGTGTTTAACAACTTTTGATTTTCCGCTGCATATGTCAAACATTTGAATATTCCGCTGCTATATGATGAAATACTTTTTCCGCTGCAAACTATTTTAATTGTGTATGTGTCGAACATTGGATTTGTAAACGCATATAGAGGTGTTCTATATGACCTTGAGCTGTGATTCTGGACACGTCACATCCACGTGGACATTTGCCACAAGTGGGAATTTGGGGGTGTGACAGAATGCAAGTTCATCAACATCATCGGTTCATGAACAACAACCACGAGAAGAACAACCACAAGAAGAACAACCACAAGAAGAACCGGAGTACACACACAACAGACGTAGTGTACACCGTCAACGTGTTCGTAAATGGGCCATTTTGGACGATGAGTCTGAAAATTGGTCTACAAATGTGGAAGAATTTTATCTTAATGGAGACGCTCCATTCTGTTATTCCGGTGTTTTTAATACGCCTCTACCGCTAGACCGCAGTTTTTGGGGAACAATGTTGGGTTACACTAGTAATGGATACCTTATGCCGGAGGTTAAAAATATTATACATGATTTTCATTTTTTTAAAAAAATTAAATTTAAAATAATTAATGTCTTTTTGTTTAATTGAACATTATATTTTTAGCATATTCAAGGTTGGGTTGGAAGAATTATGAACTGGAGACAAAGACAACAACAAAAAGGAGCTACTGATATGCGTTGGTCAATTCTGTCGCCTCGGTTTTATGACTATATGGTAGATTCATGTACCAAAAATACCGTTAGCTTTGCAAACGGGAAGTGAAGCCCATTTCCGTCTTTTTTTTTATGTTGATTATGTTTACTTTCCATTCTGTGTTGAAAATAACGAGTGGTTGCTTGTTCAAGTGGAACTACGAAATGTCAATTTGGTGATGTTTGTAGTGAGTGCTTTTCAAGCGAAAAGTACAAACGGGCGGTTCATCCTAAACTGATGAAGATCTCGGTTTATTTTTGTGCTTTGTTGGTTAACATCAAGTATTTTAAAAAAACCGGCTTTCCACCGAAAATGATGAGTTTTGAAGTCAACGAGGACTATGTTCAGTCTCACACCGACTTGTATGGTAATCAAGGGGTGCATCTATGCATGTTAATGGAGCATTTGGTTACTGGCAAACCGTTGAACGTCTCTAATAACTTCAGGGAGTCGTGCATAGCATACAGACGATTCATGGCCGACCAAATATACTTTTGGAGATGTTTGCCACGCCCGGGTGATTCTTAGGATTTAGTGTTTTATTTTTAAGATTATTATATATTTGTATTTTTCCATGTCGTATGTGTTGTAACAACTATGTCTTTTCTAAGGATTTAGTGTTTTCTTTAACTATTGTTATTTATTAACCCATGTGAAAACTACCTACCAACTTCAAAAAACATTAAACTGATGTAAACATTTCCTCATAAAGAAAACACATAGTGATCAAATATGATAGACCATACATAATTAATCATTAAATATTGAATCAAACGAGCAATCCGAATGTGTACTACGTTCGTCCTCCCATGGGTCGTGATTCCTCCAACGATTTAACGTCTCTTCATCTACATCATCATCAACTGCCCATGGATTATCCGGCACGTACTCATTGTAACAACTGTGCCGGAACCGTCGCCGGAACGATGAACGGAACAGTAACGGCACAGTAACTCAGGTACAAACTATGCAAACTACTGTAGAACTGTCAACTACGTAATGCTAAACAGTAAACTATTATGCTATTGTTTCTGAAATCTGATTAAACTTTACAGTTTAACAGTCAGAAACGCATCAGACAACATGGAACAGTGATACTAATACTTATTGATGTGCTATTATGTGTAAACGTATGCGAGGTTAAACAAAACGAAACGATAACGGTTGTTGTTACGGAATGCTAAACCGATGAGTTATTCGTATAGGTGACGATCTGTACAAATGATTTTGATAGTTTAACGCTCTGAAATAATAACTGAAATGTAGAAAACAAAAGTCGGAAAGCAAAAACCATCGTCGTGTTCGTTCGAATGACGATTCGAACGAATACGCGCAATGGTGACGCGTTCTGACGAAACGAAAACGAAAACGATAAAAGACACGAACGATCATAAATTCAAAGAAATAAGATAATTCTTATTTTACAATTTTGAAACTCATCATTAAACAAATTTAATTTAACTATTTTAAGAAAATCACGAATAAATTTATAAACGCGTATAAATATTAAATTCGTTAAATGCATCAAATAACCGACATTTAAAATGAATTGTCAGAAATAAATTAATACAACAATGATTTAAAATGATTTTTAACAACAATTTTATTCTAAAGCAACGTAAAATGTTTTTTTTATTTTAAACGCGAGAAACTACGCGTTACGTTCCGGGAACGTAACGAAAACGCGAACCGAGCAACGAAAACGAACCCGAACTCACCCGAGGTATAAATACCTTGAATGAGTTCCAATAATTCATTTTCTCCTCTCCATCTCTCCCTCAAAACCCTAGATCCGGTTTTTGGCTCACACCCTCATTTTGAACTTCAAATCCACACAACTTTCTCATTTCTTGATGAAATCAAGTGGTTCTTGAGCCTAAATGAAGATCTTGATCATCTTTATCTGAAAGTACAGCCGATCTGCCCTAAAAACCACGAAATCGCAGGTAATCTGAGCTTGAAAATGTCGAATATTAGGGTTTTCACCCTTGGGTATACTCCAGCCCCTTCACCCGGTTAACCACCTCCCACCATGAACCCTAAGTTCATGAGAACCAACACTAACACTCACCACCCTCGGAACCATCTGTTGGCCGGAAAATGTGGGCGGGGTTAGGCCACCTTGCGACGGCCGAAGGAGTTTACAGCAGGCCGAATGACACCCAGTCGAATGACCCATTCGCCGACTGGGGAAGCTTTCCATTCGCCGGTCACCTATTTGACCAAGAACCATTCGACCCTTCCTCTTTCGCCCTACCTTATTCGCCGGCCAACACCCACAGTCGACCACTCTCTTTCGGCAGAACACCGGTAGCCACTCATTCGGCCGACTAGCATCTCCTTCACCGAATGTCAGATCCCATTCGTCGACCATTCATTCGAGACATGCATGCTATTCGGCTACTAACTCAGAATGTGTTCCATTCGGTGCTGTTCATTCGATAACTCAACCATGCACACAAGCAGGTTCCATTCGGCCTATGGGGTGATAAATTTATTTGGTCAACCTTATGCACTTAGACCCCATTCGACTCTACATTCGCTCGAACCATATTGCTCATACTTGATTTACAGTATTCATTCTACTAGGGTTAATGGTTTTTTTTTTTGGACAGCCCAAAGCCCAGGCCCAACAAATATTCCTTCAACCCATCACCTTAGAAACTCACCTACTGTTACAATTTAAGCATAAGTCATTAGGCCCAACTGGACAACATTCCCGATCCATGTGTTTTACACCAAGGCCAATAGGCTGCTTTGGCCCAAGGCCAGCCCAGCAGTGCTTACTTGGCCCGAACATGACCACATTCAGCCCAACAGATTAATCTGGCCCAAGTACCTCATTTGGCCCATAGGAACAAAAACAGCCCATCTTGTTACATTCCAATCGATTCTTGGCCCTCACGATTACATTCGGCCCAACAAATTTCGGTCCACAAAGTAAACTAGCATTCTAAACAAACTCAATTATAATAACATGCATAGAATTACTAATCTAATTTACTACAAAGGTGACAATAGTTTGGTGTTTAGTGTCATAAGGATTAAAAACATGGTGTTGAGGGATCTATAACAAGTGATTTCAAACATTAAGGCAAATGGGACCATGAACATGCAAACTCTTTTACAAAATTCTAAGGATTGTTAATCTAAGACCTTGAGCCTAAGTTGTGTGTATGAACTATAAGGATTAACAAGGTTACACAACATGATAAGATCAAAACAAAGTTACACCTAAAACAAATAACGAGATATATTAAGCTTAACTTAGGTTGGTACGACTCATCATAAGGGGGACCGAGGGCCGAATGAAGACCGCGACCGAGACTTACGAGTGTTAGCCAAAGCTTATGGCTAACACATACACTCACATGCAAAGATCTGCAAACTATTACTTATAAGTTATAAACAATGTGAAATCAATACAGGATCGTGAATACAACAACGAATTACCACAAAGAGCGCGTGTGCATTCTTGTTTGAGACTAAGTCAACTACCACAACTACAAGGTGAGTTCATTGTCCCTTTTTAAACTATTTTGGTTTTTAACTCGGGACTGAGAAGCATGTTAATCATTTTAAAACAAAGGTTTTAAATTTAACAAAATGCTTTTATACTACGGATTATGCCAAGTGCTAAAGGCATAAGACTCTATTTAAACTAAAGGCTATTTGATTATGCCAAGTGCTAAAGGTATAATACTCTATCTAAACTAAATGCTATTTGATTATGCCAAGTGCTAAAGGTATAAGACTCTATTTAAACTAAATGCTATTTGATTATGCCAAGTGCTAAAGGCATAAGACTCTATTCAAACGCAATGCTATCTGATTATGCCAAGTGCTAAAGGCATAAGCTACTTGCTAATACTTAATCTATGTGATAATACCAAGTGCTAAAGGTATTTACTAATTGATCATGCTATTGGGGATGCTAATTCTATGAAATCATGTTACAAGCGAATACTATGAATTATGCTAAATACTAAGGCTACGGGTTAAACTAAATGCTAATACTACGGGTTTATGCTATGAACTAACACTACGGGTTATGCTTAATACTAATGCTATAAGATTATACTACTTGTCTATGCTACGGGTGTTATGCTAGAGACTAATGTAAACATTAAAGGCTAAGAGTTCTATAATGCTATGGGGATCCTAAATACAAACATACACATATACACTTTGAATAATTGAATCTATGGATGCAATAAACTCTTGAATGCTATATGATTGCCATGCTCAAACAACGGTTTGGCCTCTCAGTGCTTGCCTTACCGGTTGTAAAGCTAGTTCTTGTGCACAAGTTACGTAAATGCTGGACTCTTTGTATGCTAAAACTATAGGCTATGGAAGAACAATAGTTGGTCTCTCAGTGCTTGCCTTCAGGTGTTCTTCCTAGCCGGGACTTGAAGAACAATAGTTGGTCTCTCAGTGCTTGCCTTCATGTGTTCTTCATAGTCTTATCGAGGAAATGGACTGATGGCCTCTCAGTGCTTGCCATGCAGTGTTTCCCATAAACTATTTACTCAGGTGATCAGTGACTAGGACGGTATTGGTGAATCTTAGTTGACTTTGTGTCATCATGAGTAGCCCTTATCTCCCCCTAAGTTACACGTAAATCCTGGGGCTGGTATGGACTGATACTGAATTCCTTCGGGCATTCAGTTGTCTATTCCGGTAACATTCAAACAAACTCACGGATACTATTGATGTATGGGGTAAACTTACAAACAAAATGCTTAAACTATACTCGGAAACGAAAGAGAGGGTAGGTAAGACGCTTAATTATCATTAACAGCAATGTCCTATGCGACTTAGTATGTGGTGGGACGGCGTCTGGGCGGGTCGTAGGCTTGACCCAGGGGTATGCCCTATATATAAGCATACCGAGTCGGATGATACAGGTGGTGTTAATGAGATTAGGGTTGTTACCTAGGGGATACAAGGATGCTTTTAGGGGATTATCATAAACTTCCAAACACGATGCTTGTTAAACTCATATTGAAGCTAATGCATACAAACAATATAGACTTGGAAACTTTGAAGCAATAAACAAAAGCTATTTTCACATACTAAAACTACATGAACTCACCAACCATTGTGTTGACTTTGTTTTCTTACACGCTTTCTCAGGTGATGCACATGTTTAACTTAAGCTTTTGGATTGCATGCTAGGCGGCCTAAATAGAGGACCTAGTGATTTTGGGAAGCACATATTTTATTAATCACACTAATCATTCTTGGATGTCTTGTACAGATTACAAGATAGAATACATTGATTCTTTTGTTAGGTTTACTAAGTTAAATTATCAAACATTGACATTGTAATTTAACTTTGTAATCCTAGTTAAATGCTTTATTGTGCTTTAGTTATTCTTAACATTGATGCTATGTAAACAATCTGATCAACTCGATTATCACACCCGATATCGCGCCCCAGGAACCTTCCGCCCGACGGGGACTCCGATCCAACCCCGCCGGCCCAGGGTGTGACACTCATCTTCTGGTTTTTCTTCATGACTCAATTGTTGTTCAACTATCGGTTCTTCCGGATCTTTATTATCTGGAAATAGGTTATTGAAAGCCCAATTCCATACACATCATTGCCTTCTTCATCCCATTCCTCAATGCTTGGAAAGTTTGCAAGAATGTTTGCAGGCGGGTTTACATGAGGGATTAAATCCAGGTTTACAGGAGGGTTTACAGCCATGTCAGGTGGGTTTATAGCCGGGTTTACAATCGGAGGCTGGATGTCTTCCTCATTACTAGACGTTTCAGGAGGTAGTTTTGGAGTAGAAAAATATTCTTTCTTCTCCTAGACATTTTTCTAACAACAATGTGCATCACAATGGTCATTAGAATGGATGTCTTCCTCACCTTTTATATAACAATAATAACTATTTTTAAAATTATAATACAAAAACGTGCATCACAACATTAGAAAAAAAAAAGAAAGAAAAAAACTTAAAAAAATAAACGTACGTATGTATTCAAAAGCAGAAAAAACATAAATATTTTGCATGTGATCTGGATGAAGACAAAAGAAAAGCATTAAAAAAGAAAGAAAAAAGCATTACAAAAATAAACGTACGTATGCATGTGTTGCATGCATGTGATCCGGATGAAGACAAAAGAAAAGCAGTATCGTACACCTGGTACACCTGGTTCGCTGGTGGTGCATGCGGAACCCTAGACTCCGTTTAATCCCCATCCAACCACGTTAGAAATGCTGGAATCCGCTTGTGGGAGAACCGGATCCGCTGGTCCAATGGTGGATCACCTGTTGACTGTTTGAGTCCTTTGGTACCAATGGCGGACCACCCATAAACCATTTACATTCATTGACCAACCTAGTTTCCATTTCAAACTTGAAAGGTACACCTTTTTGCCAAAAAAATCGTGTGTCTAGCAGTGAGACACCGAGAAAGAGAGAGAGAACGCCAGTGGTGCTAGAGCGGAGCCACGACGGCAGTACATCGGTGAGACAAGTGAGCCACATCCCCAAACTCCTCTCCTCACACTCTGTAATGTTCCCTATTTTGGTTTCCTGAGATCTCAGCTCTAAAGTGAGAAAAACAGTGCCGAAAAGATGATGGGGGCTAGGTTTTAGCCGTAAACCAACGGCGAGGCGGTGCAGATATTATGGTGCAGCTAGGTAGAAAGGGACGAATGAAGATGGTGGAGGTTTTGAATCCCATACAACACATGAAGCGGCAACCGCAACTAGAGAACCACCAAGGGCTGTCGTACGTTGAGGGCTGCTAGCTTCCGCTAGGGGCTGAAGTAGAGTTTTCTCCTTATCCTCTCGCTATGCAGCCGATAACCAACCTCGATCTACACATGCATGCCGAATTAACGAAGATTTTGATTCTGATATTTGTTTGGGTGTCCATGCAGAGACTCTTCTGTTGCACGATGGAGACGGTCTTGACCTACTGGCGAGTCTACAACAACCATGGTGGTGGTTGCTCGCTAAGGTTAGTAGTATGGATTACAACCAAAAATCGGGTAAGAATTGATACTACAAACACCTGATTTTTACATGCATGTTGTTTATTAATTTAAAGTTTTGTTCTAATACATGTTGTTTATTTAAAGGTTTGTTCTAATACATGTTGGTGGAGGTGAAAGAAATTATGCAAGAATTAAAATACTATCATTACTATACATTTGATATTATTAGAACAATTAACATTACAACTAGAGTCACTACTGTCAAAAACATCATATTAACATTTTTATATCATTCAATATGATTGTTAAATCACTTTGGTTTACAAATGATATTTTTATATTATGACAAGTGTTGTAGGTATTAGGATTCAAAAATGTATGTATAGTATGAGAGTTTCATGCCATAATTCTGATTTGTGCAACAGTACGTAGATATAGTTTTAATTAAGATAAAAAATTTGTAAAATATTAACCTAATCTTATTATGACTTTTATGCAAGATACCATTTCTATGGTAAAATTCTATTTAGGAATACATTTTGAACCGTTTTAAAAGCATACACAAAATTACGAAAATAGCCACTTTGACCAAAAATTTAACCAAAATGGCCATTTGACTTTTCCATCACCAAAATGTCCATGCCTTTACAGGCGCCGGCACCCGTATACTTACGGGCGGCCGCCTATATGGGATCCAATAGGATTTCGCCATGTGTCCTACACGGGCGCCCACGCCTCTTAAATCTGACGAACGCCCTTTAAAAAAGTAAGTTGTCATGGGCGTCGGGCCCACCCTGACACCTTTGTCACGGGCGTCCGCCCCTAAAAAAATAAAAAAAATAAAAAAATAAAAAAGTCATTTAAAAAAAATTAAAAAAAATAGAAAAAAAATAAAAAAATAAAAAAGTACGGTCGGACGCCTGTAAAGTACGGGCGGACGCCTGTAAAGTACGGGCGCCTGTAAAGTACGGGCGGGCGCCTGTAAAGTACGGGCGGGCGCCTGTAAAGTACGGGCGGGCGCCTGTAAAGTACAGGCGGACGCCTGTGACACGTTTTCCGAAAAAAAAGTCTTGGACGCCCGTAACTAGGTTCAGGCGCCTGTGTGGTCGGTCCGGGCGCCCGTTAAGGACACATGGCGAAATCCCATTGGATCCCATATAGGCGGCCGCCCGTAAGTATACGGGCGCCGGCGCCTGTAAAGGCATGGACATTTTGGTGATGGAAAAGTCAAATGGCCATTTTGGTTAAATTTTTGGTCAAAGTGGGTATTTTGGTAATTTTCCCCACATGTGTATTATAAGTATATTCAACGATAATATTGTCATGTCCTACCTCCCTATTTAGTTGTTGTCTTACAAAATTTTAATCAAGGTTATGATATTATTATTACAAACACCATTAGAAATTGTAAAACCATTATTTAAACAACGTAATTGTTAATTGAACATACTTTTAATATGATATTACACTATCTACATATGTATACTTATAATTACTATTTTACAATAACCATGTTATTGAGATTGTATATAAATTAATATTATAATTACTATTATGAGTAGTAGTTTCATCCAAGATTTATACATACACTTCGGACACATATATTAAAGCACGATTATGATAAATACATCTTGTATTAAATATTTGTCACAATTACAATAGTCGATGTAAACCAATATCTCTAACATGCACATTATTATAGACAATAATATTCTCTGCTAGTATTTTGCAAATATGAGTACTTATTAGTTAATCTTTTAACACTAACACTATGGTTAAAAATATAATAACGAGATTGTATAATTTAAATTCATTTAGATAATAATCAATGTATTATGTTATTGTACATTGTTACTAAGGTGTTATTATCTATACTTAAAATGTCCACATACTTAATTTTAATTTATAGTAATTTAATACACATATGAGAATGAATCAACTTTAAGGATCAAATTAATTTGATAGATATATTAAAACAAAACATCTTCTGCACAGTTATGAAATTAATTATACAAATAGACTATGAAGACAGAAAACCAATGCATATAGTAAACACGTGATTATATTAATATATTACATACATTTATATGTATAGTTATATAGTAAGATTTCACTAAGTTTGCTAATATTTTTAAACGTTGGAATAACAAACCTTCAACACATAAACCTCGAAGAGTTCAACCACAATCAACAACCATAATTTATGAAATCTACAACTTATACATATATGAATTGCTACAAATAGGAACTTGTTTTGATGATAACACTTGGAACATAGCAATAAGGTATAGTGGCACAAAGACATACTTGTACAGGAACAAAATGAAACTATTAGAGCAACTAGGTGAGTTCATGTGATCCCTTTTGTTTTTACTGTTTTGTGTTACCGAAAGCATGCTCTAAACTATTTTATAAATTTAATATGTGATAATGTACGCCATTCAAATTAACTGTTTCCCCTGAAACATGACACATTATACATCCATTAACTCATAGGGTGAGCCAATTAGTATATGAGTAATACTACTTGGGGAATCCCACACACATGGCTCGAAAGGATGGCCCTATAAATTATAGGGTTGAAACCCCATTGAGGTTGATGTAGGCATATATTCGTTATTATACTTGAATACCAAGGACATGAACGGGTCTCGGAAAAGGAAGTAGATTATGGGGACCATAATATGGGCTAACATGTTATGAGGCATATGCTTGGTTATGGTACATGGTTGGTTGTATGGATTTGAATTAATACATGGTATTTATTATTGTGTTGTATAAAGTCTAAACTTATGCTCTCCCCAACTTTATAGTTGACATATTTTAGCATGTCTTTCAGGTAATTAGAAACAGGTACTGCTCGGATACTTGGTTGCTTGAACAAGAACATTGCTTGTAAAATTGAAAAAATCGACTCAAAGATAAATAAGCGTGATGGTGCCTGGATGGACCCAAGAACTCTAGAAAACCTACCATTAGTTAAATTATATTTATAAACTTGTTGCACAAATTAGATACTTAGACTAAACCTTTGGTTATATTTTTAATAGATATTTGCCTTGTCACATTATATACTTAAGGGTATGCAAATGGGAGCATAAAAATAGTGATTCTTGACAACCCGACTTCCTCAAGAAAACAATCGTAAAATTGCGTAAACTATTGTTAAATCGCAAAACCTAGTATCTATGGCAATCCTATTCGCATTGGGACTTCAAAAGGGATTGGAGCAGCCTTCTAGAAGCCTTAAAAATATGTCCAAACTTACTCCCCAATTTAAAGCAAGATAACAAGTAAGTTCGCTTGAACTCTGACTTTGAAAATTTTTCCAAAAACCCCATATACCCCCCTCCCCCCAAATTCGATGTGTACCTCTTTCTATTCACTTTTGGAGATTCAAAGTATTCTAACACATCGTTTTAACTTATCCTCAAAGACTACAAACATATATCAAGAAATCATCCAAAACAAAGAATTGCCGAAAAACCCTTTTTCTTGCGTTTCAAAGTGAATTCTTCAAAACAGTAAGCTCTAGTTCTTATACTTGGTTTAATTTACTTCATATAACATTTATAAGAGTATTCAAGCTCAGTTCAATGATTAGAAATCATCAAAATCTCACAAATCACAAAAATGGCTTTTTGGTCCAATATGGATTTTTTGGAATATGTCGAAAATGGGATTCTTTCTTGCCAAGTTGTGGAAATATGTCAAATATAAGGATCTGGAGCCTTTGGCACGGTAAAGTATCAAAGAAATAATTTTGGCAAACAAAAGTTGCCCTGCAGCTCCATGCGGCACAATTGTTCGGCTTAGCAACCCCTGTGACACAGTCACGGCACACAATTGCACGGTCGAGACACTCGAATGGCACGTTCATGACACACGAATGACACGGTCGCGACACACAAATGGCACGGCCGCGACCCATGCATGACACGGTAGCGGCCCGCGCATGACACCGTTACGGCACTTCGAGAACAATGAAAGCCCCAGGGCACCTTGGAAGGAAAAAAAGTACAACCCGACACAATGAAGATGAACACGAGGACCGAGATCCTTTTTTGCAGCCGTACCAACCCACTAATTACACGGACATGTCCAAATTTACCAAAAGGATCGCCTAAGCACCCTTTTCTGAAAAACTCAAAGTCCCGTCGAATGTAAGAAAATATGATGGAACCGAAGACCCAAATGACCACCTGCATGCATTTGTAGGGCCGGAGAAAGGTGGGGAGATGGCTCCATAAGACTAATCTACTAAAACTAAGTAATTGAATCATCACATTTTTGACTATATGAAAACAATGAGTTTGATACAAGGCATATGTAACATTCCCAAAGTTTACAAAAGTGAAAAAGAGAAGAATGAGAATAACTCACATGAAATGAGCTTCTTTAACAGTGTTTAGAAAATCACGAGCAAGCTTCGTCTTTTTCAAGTCTCAATCACCTGCATGATTTTTTTTCCAATTAATATAATTTAACTACTCGTTGTTAGACTCAAGAGGGTTTTGGCTCCACATGTTGCTTTCATTTAACACATGTAGTGAATAAATTTTACAATGTTTTTCTTCATGTAACCCAAACCTCTTAGTTCTTAGAGTTTACATGACGTTTAAATAACAATTACTAATATGATCCACTCACAGACCCTTTTGTCCTCGTATTACTACATAATGGTACACATATACACACATGATTTTCGTTGCCAAATTTTTAACGCTCAAAACTAGCCTGGCTCGAACCCTACACACTTAACACCATATCTTGGCACTTGGCTCGTATTACACACCCACAACGTAGATTTTTGCTACACACTATTGTGTTAGTTGTTTCTTTTCTCTGGTTGGCGGACAGGCACACCACACACAAACATATTCTCCTATTGGCATTTCACATTAAATTTCCTACGCCTTTCGAAACCCGTATCTGTCTTTCATTCAAGCCGTACCAAAACTGCAATGAGCGATTTGAACTTTAACAACGAAGCAAAACTTTACCGGAATTGTCGGATCAATGACCTTGGTATGGTTCTTCCCATTTCTATCAAAAGTTGCATTCTCATTGTTGCGTAAATGTGTCGAGGGTTTGGGTTTTTATAAATCCTCCTTCGTTTCTTGATTCTTCTCGTCGTCACCCATCATAATTAAGAAGCAGGTTGCCATTCATATATGGGTTACAAAGAACCAAGGGAGGTGCTTAATTAAGCCTAGATTGCCGTTCAAATAACGAGGAGGTGAAGCAGAAAGTTATGTTTAATAATATGATAAATGTGTGTTTTCTAAATATGAATTTCTTGTTCAAATTAGTGTGTATTGCAATTCACACACAAACACCAAAACGACACTACATGCGGTCCTTTGGTGCTATGTGAATTAATTCAAATATTTTCATTAAGCCCCCTCGAATATGATATTTTATTTTAAAAACCCCTCTCATAATTCTCAAGTATTTCTAGTATTCAAATTTGAAATCTGATTGTCAAGTTTGGCGTCACTAGTGTTTGTTAACAACATATAAATTTCTCAGGAAGTTATGAGTTCACTTTAGGTGTACATTATTTTTTAGCTCTCTTATTATGTTGCATGATATAACCTGAACTTAGAATTATTGATGAAGTGAATAAAATATCATATGATTTATGTCTAAGCTTCATGTTATTTTATAAATCTAAACAAGGTTCGACTCATGATCCGATTAATTAGAACGTTTGATTCATACGACTTAGGTTACTCAAAACCTTTCGTTTTAAAATTTCATGTAAGGCTATTTTTGAAATTACGGTTTAATTAATTTGTAATTATTATTTGAAAATCATATAAACTTAGGTATACAATTTCAAATGTCTAACTTAAATAAATCCTTATTAGCCATTAATACGTAAGTGATGGATATCTATATTTTTATAACTATGCATAGGCATCTATGCATATGCACATGTTTAGAGAATAAAGAATAGAAAATAGTAATAATAATAATTTAAGTTTTGACATATTTAAATTTTCAGGAAAACCCTAAATGTTACAGTCTCCCTTACTTTAAGAAATTTCGTCCCGAAATTTACCTTGGGAGAAAAGGTTATCTAAATAATTAATTATTCTTTTTCCTTCGACCTATTAAATTGCCTTTCTTTACTTATTTGTCAGAATTACATTTTCTAATAATGTGCATTGAATCACCAACGTGCAATTCGTTAGGAAATTTGTAGTAACTCTTGGTTTTCTTCCCATAAAGTGATTTTCATGAGTATCATTACGAATTGCATTGAATCATCAATGTATACTTCAATAGGAAAAAATATAGGGTTTTATGTAATCTCTATCATGCTATCTACGTTGCGCATTGAATCACTAATTTACGCTTAAATTTAATAGACATAAGCTTTATAGTTACACTTAATAAATTTGTTGATTATATGTTTGCGACTTTTCTACACTATCTTTATAAATAACTAAGAAAAACATTACAATGATAAGTATTCCTTAAAAAATATTTGAATATTTGAAATAAGTTAAATATTAGCATATTATTGTAATCAGAGTTGAACTTAAGATATTGATAATTGTAAATGAACATAAATTTGTTTATCTTTGTTTTTCAATGATTCAAAAAATATAACTATACATTTGATGTTCTTATAGGTGTCTTTACAAGTGTGAAATTGTTGAATTCTAGTAATGAGAGTTTAGGAGTTTGTATGTATTTGGAATAAAGATTGAAGTTTTCACCGGGAGATCATGGTTTTACTTGAATGCTTATTTATGGCTTACTTTAGTTAAATCCTAACATACTTAGGAAGAATATGGATATTAAACTCTCCCCTAATTTAATTTTATTACTACGGTTATGTTTTTTGCATGTTATTTTACCTTAAATTATGGTTTGCTAATAAGCCTTTGTTGATAATTTTAATTTACTTTTTTCTCATAGTTTCTTAACTGAGTGTTTCTACAAGTGTATTGACAATGTTTATATATAGGGTGGATGTAGGGTGAATCCAACCACCAACCCACCACATTATCAACGCATGATAGCTTCCTCAATCAAGTCCTATGATAATCTTGTTTTGTCAGATGCATTATTTTAATTTAATTATGGTTCTATTTTATTTTGGTATTTCTATTTATTATAATGAGGTTACAATGAGTGATGAACAAGTCTTCGAGTATGAAATATTTGTAGGTTGTGATTATGAATTGTCTTGCAAGTTCTTGGAATTTAGGAGATGCGAGACGATCAAGAAAGTAGACAGAAATTTTGGCACAACTCTTGCATATCCATTTCATGCCTACTATTAGATTAAACTTTCTAATTTCTTCAATAAAAGTCTGTTAGAAAGTCATGTTCATTTAGATTCAATGTGTAATTAAGACTAACCAAATCTTGTATTGACCTTGTTCACGGAATTGTTAAGCGCATTATTCTTGTTGCCCCAAAGTAGGCAAGTGTTGACATAATAACCTGAGTCACCACATGTACAACATACCTGGATCACATGAGTTGCTTTTGAAACAGTGTTGAGCACAATAGTGGTTTGAATCACTTGAGCTTTTCGGTTTATCTTTTTGGGAATGGAGTGTAACACCCCGACAAACGGCGGAATCTTCGGGATGCCCCAAGGAATGTGCAGATTGTTCATAAGCTTATGGGTAACTAAATTGTATCATCGCATATCATTTAATCATTCAAATTAATTACACAAAAATCATGCTCATCATGTATCATATACAATGCATACACAAAAGATGTAGCTAAGTTAACTAAATCATATTCTTCAGTAGATCCATTTAATTTAGCTAAGTACAACATCCATATGTGATGATATCCAGAAGTACGTAGAGCTATCCTTCCCTACTTTGCTTCATTACCTGAAACATGTATAAAACAAGTGTCAACTACAAAAGTAGTTGGCGAGCAATCATAGGTTTTTACACACACATAAATAGTCATCAAAGTTTAAATAATATGCTTGCAAACTTGAATAGATTAACATTATATATGAATTCACTAACAAGCAAACCGATGTGTTATCCAAATATGTTCATACTATGTTTAGCATTCCTAACAATGCTAAAGTAGCAAACAATCACAGCAAAGAACCGAAGTCAACTCAATCAACGATGGGTCTGGCCGGGCCAATAGCTATCATTGTTTACCAAAATATGTTCTAATCAATGCAAGTCTAGTTTCATCATAGAAATTTTATCAAATTCCGTAAGAGTTATGTAAAGTGATCATATCATGATAATATCGTGATAATATCGTGATAATATCATGCATGTTTCACCCTGAGTTTTTAAAAAAAAAAGAGTAAGAGGGGCTATGAGAACTCATAGAAGATGTTATGTCATTTGTATATTGTAGATATTCGTGCTCGTTGTGTTGTTTCACCAAATGTTCAACACCTTGTGTTTCATTCCTTTGTGTTCATAACCATGAGTTCATGTTATCATTGTGTTGTATATGTTTGTTTCAGGATGCATTTGAAAACCATGTTATTGTATAGGTAATCTATCTTAGGTTGTAGTAAATTACAAAATCCTTATGCGTAATTATCATTTGGGTTTGAAGCCATGTTAAATAAAATATTAACTTTATAGGAAAGATGGTTTTGGCATCCAATCCCCATGAAATCCAATCATGCAAAAAGGAAAGATGGTGAATAATTATCAACGTTTGCATGCATGGCATATACACCATCCTTTTTGTTGTTCAACCTATTCCCCTTTGTTTTGCAAAAATTTTGTGTACTTTGAAATGTTATAAACCTTATATTATCAATGAAATCTTGTATAGTCAAGTTAATATTATAACAACACAATTCCCATCAATTTTAGTATGTTGGATCTCATACTTAGCTGAAATTCATCATCATCGACCTTAGTATGTTCCCATAAATCATTGAGTCTTTAAGTCGATTAGATTTTATTCATTTTTGATTTATTTTACTTGGGCTTCGTGAAAATCACTGAGTTCGAAGGCTGAGGGTGTGTCGACACTAGTAAAGTCGATACACACTTAGCAAAATCAAAGTATCCCTTCATTACTATTAAAATAGATGGCAGCATAGTTTCGATCTTAGAGACCCTCCATATTGTTAGTATCGTTTGGTACTTAGTCAAATCCCCTTGGAGGCCAATGAAGTTAATAATAACGTTGGTTCTTGGCAGCCTTTGGTGCTCATCCATGTTACCAAGGTTGACATTCTCTTAGCCACTCTACCTGTTTATCCACATTGTTAACATCTAAATATCATGGGTCGATACTGGCATACTGTGAATATTTGTGAGGCCCCGATCCCGGGTGCCTCGCAGAGGTTGGTTTTCATCATTACACATAGCTCATAAACTAAAAACTTTCATAATCATGCAGCGGAAATGTAAACATAGTTTGATAAAAAAAATTCAATAAAGTGTCTGTATCAAAAACTATATCGAATTGCCAAAACCAACGGATCGTCTGACTTGATGCCCGAGCCCCATGCTTTCTCTGACCATAGCTTAATCTGACATACATGCTAAATCAAGTGAGCTTACGCTGGGGAGTTCTAGTTTTCATAAAACATCGTAAACATTTTGTTAAGTTAAAACATATTTAACATAAGACATCATTTCGTTCACATAATCCAAAACCTTGTCACATCAACATCCTAATCATCATACAACCACTGCTACTGAGCGTAACAGTGGGCTTATGCCGGCACAAGGCTCCATAACCGTTGATCTGACCCACCGAAGCATTCTACATATCCATACTTACTCAGTAACAAGTATTGGAGCAACCATACTTACCCCATACGAATATGGGAGCAACGTCATACTTACCCCGTAACAAGTACGGGAGCAACCATACTTACCCCATATGAATATGGGAGCAACGTCATACTTACCCCGTAACAAGTACGGGAGCAACCGTACTTACCCAGTAACAAGTACTGGAGCAACCATACTTACCCTATATGAATATGGGAGCAACGTCATACTTACCCCGTAACAAGTACGGGAGCAACCATCATTCATCATGACATGATATACTAGCACTATATCATCATTCAACATAACATCGTAACCTTATCCTAATCACATAGGATTATTCATAACCGGCTATGCTAGTATCATATCATCATAACATCCTAACATCATACACATGTCATGCTAGCAGCATATCATCATATCATTCATCATGGCATCATATACACATTATGCTAGCATATAATCATCATAGCATGTTATCATACAGTTCATCATCATAACTTACTAACATGCATTCGTCATACTTAGCATACTTTCATGCATAAATCATGCTAACACATAACATGCATACATAGTCATGGCACATCATCATTTGTTCATCAGCATCATAAGCACATAAAATCATAAACATAACAATAAGCATGTATGCCAGCCCAAAATATTAAACATAAAATAGGGCGTCTAGAACTCACCTGATAGTAGACTCTTGTTTCCTTAGCCGAACTCCTTAGCTAGGCCTTAAGAACCTACATCAGTTACATCATCTCATTACATTACATTACGTCCTTAGACTTATAAAATATTCTAAGTCCTCATAGCCTACTAGTTCCCCCTCATTACTACAAGTCCTCGAAACTGAATTGTATTCGAACACTTGCAGTTCGCGAAATACTCTAGTACTCGAAACCATCATTTGTATTCGAAATAACCCTTGTACTCGAAATAGTCCTTGTACTCGAAATACTAGTGTACTTGAATTCCCTACTCGAAATGGTGATTTCGAGCATTCCCCTAGGCCTATTTCGAATACTCATCTTTTTACCATAATCCATCTCAGAAATTTATCTAAGATCATGGGGAGCTAGTTATAGGTTCCTTATGTTGTTACCAACACGTTAGAACCACAAAGTTTCGAACTTTATGCATAAAGGTGTGAGTTTTATGCCTAAAGGTGTGAGCTTCATGCATAAGTTCACTTGTTCATAAAAATCCAAACTTTTTGGTTTAGATCACTTACTTGATGCTAGATGATCACTCCTGTAGATTCCCGTGCGTTCCCCCTTCGTTTGATCGATTAAAGCTCGTTTCTTGTAGTTCTCGAAATCTGCTTCGTGTACTCGAGAGAGAGCGTGCTTCCAGCCAAAGGTTGGCACGTTTCCCAAGGCACTACTATTTATAGGAAACCTTCTCGAAATCCTGGTACTCGAAATCTGGAGGGTTTCGATTACAAATTTCTAGTACAGTGTACTCGAGTTCCAATATCGAGTACACGAACTTGAGATCTTAACTTAGTTATTTTTCGTTCATTTTCCAACAGGTTATTTATCCATTACGCATTCATAAGTTCAAATAATTTGTAATAGAAAAGTTGGGGTGTTACGAGTCTCCCCTCCTTACAATAGGTTTCGTTCCGAAACCTGCCTCATTACATATCGAACAAATGGGGATACAACCTCCTCATCTCTTCTTCCATTTCCCATGTAGCGTCTGAACCCTTCCGATGCTTCCACTGAACTTTGACTTGACGAACCGTTTTATTCCGTAGCTGCTTTTCCTTCGTATCCACAATGGCGACTGGTTCTTCAATGTAGTTCAGTAGGTTATCTACCTCAATGTCATCCAAAGGAACATGTTCCTGCTTGTCTGCCAAACACTTCCTAAGATGTGACACGTGGAAGGTAGGATGAATCCCGCTCAGCTCCTCTGGTAGGTCCAGTCTATACGCAACTCTCCCTACCCTTGACTCTATCCGAAACGGCCCGATGTACCTCGGACTCAACTTTCCTCGCTTTCTGAATCGAATGATTCCCTTCCATGGTTATATTTTTAGCAACACTCGATCGCCAACCTTAAAATCGATCGGTCTTCGGCGCTTGTCAACGTAGGACTTTTGGCGATCTTGTGCAGCTTTCATACGTGCTTTTATCACCCGTAGCTTTTCTGCCATATCAATTACGGATGCCTTGTTTCCCATTTCCTTATGTCCAACTTCACCCCAACATACCTACATCGTCTTCCGTACAACGCCTCATATGGGGGCATTCCGATACTAGAGTGGTAGCTGTTATTGTACGAAAACTCCATCAATGGCAAGTGGTCATCCCAGCTCCCTCCAAAATCGATAATGCACGCTTAAGCATATCCTCCAATGTTTGAATAGTCCTCTCAGACTGTCCATCCGTTTGGGGGTGGTAAGCGGTACTGATGTTCAGTCTTGTTCCCATAGCATCATGAAACTGCTTCCAGAATCTGGAAGTAAACCTCGTATCCCGATCTGACACAATGGAGACAGTAACTCCATGTCGGGTCACAATCTCTTTCACGAACAAATCAGACAACCTTTTGGACTTATACGTTTCCCTGATAGGAAGAAAGTGTGCACTCTTCGTCAGTCGGTCCACAATCACCCATATGGTATCATGTCTTTTAGTTGTTCTCGGTAGCTTGGTGATGAAATCCATGGTGATGTGTTCCCATTTCCATTCCGGTACCTCAAGAGGTTGCACATATCCGTAGGGCTTCTAATGTTCAGCCTTCACTTGCGCACAAGTAAGGCACCTGTTCACATACTGTATAACATCAAACAATCCTTTTGAAGATCTTGATACATCTTCGTAGCACCGGGATGAACCGAATAACGCGACTTGTGGGCTTCATCTAAAATTCTTGACCGAATGTCCCCATTTCTGGGCACCCACATACGATCGAATCGTGCTTTCACACCGTGGTCATTGTCTTCCAAGTTCTTGACTTGCCCGAAGACACGTTTAAAACACACATTCTCTTCTTTCAATCCTTCTTGTTGCGCTTGTTCTAGCTCGTTCAGAAATTCTGGCGTTATTACCAAACTATACGATTTTACTCGTATGGCAGGATGATCAGTCTTACGACTCAAAGCATCTGCCACCACATTGGCCTTTCCCGGGTGATATAAAATATCACAATCATAATCCTTCAATAGCTCAAGCCATCGTCTCTGCCTCATGTTCAGATCCTTTTGCTCGAAGAAGTAGTTCAGGCTCTTGTGGTCGGTATAGATGGTACTCCTTACTCCATACAAATAGTGCCTCCATATTTTCAATGCAAACACCACTGCAGTGAGTTCAAGGTCATGGATTGGGTAGTTAGCCTCATGAGTCTTTAGCTGGCGCGAAGCATAAGCTATCACCTTTCCCCTTTGCATCAGTACACATCCCAACCCTTTTCGTGACGCATTGGCATACACAATAAGATCATCATTTCCATCTAGCAGTGCTAGAACAGGAGGTTGGGTAAGTTTCTCCTTTCGCACTAAAAACGCTTGTTCTTGGTTCGGGTCCCATTCGTACTTTACATCTTTCTTAGTGAGCTTTTTCAGGGGCGTCGCTATCTTGGAGAAGTCCTGAATAAATCTCCGATAGTAACCGGCCAAACCAAGAAAACTGCGTACTTCTGTCGGTGACTTCGGAGGACTCCATTTCATAACCGTTTCAACTTTAGCTGGATCTACCATAATGCCTTCTGGGTTCACCACGTGACCCAGAAACCGTACCTCTCGTAACCAGAAAGCGTATTTGGAGAACTTTGCATAAAGTTTCTCTTTCCTCAGGATCTCCAATACCTCACGTACGTGGCAAGCATGGTCTCCCTCATTCTTTGAATAAATCAAAATATCATCTATAAACACTATCACCGATCGGTCCAACATCGATCGACATACTCTATTCATCAAATCCATAAATGTTGCATGAGCATTCGTCAATCCAAACGACATAACGAGAAACTCGTAATGTCCATAACGTGTACGGAAAGCAGTCTTTGGAATATCCGGCTCTCGAACTTTCAACTGATGGTAACCGGATCGGAGATCTATCTTTGAGAACCAGCTTGCACCTTGCAATTGATCGAACAAATCATCAATCCTAGGTAGAGGATACCTGTTCTTGATGGTCAACTTATTCACTTCCCTGTAATCAATACACATACGCATACTTCCATCTTTCTTCTTAACAAACAGCACCGATGCTCCCCATGGAGAGACGCTCGGTCGTATAAAACCTTTATCAAGGAGTTCTTGTAGCTGAGTCATCATTTCCTTCATTTCAGTGGGAGCTAAACAGTAAGGTGTTTTGGCAACAGGTTGTGCCCCCGGCACTAGGTCGATTTGGAACTCAATTTCCCGTTCCGGTGGGGTACATCATCAATCGTCCTCATATCCGTATGTTCCTCAATCACGTAGGCCAAGTAGGATACACACCCTCGCCTCATCATAACATCAGCCTTGATCATCGAAATGATCTTCGGCGCATACATCGCTTTATCACCATAAACCGTTACGGAGCTCCCATCCATCCCACGTAAACATATCATCTTTCGTCGACATATAATGTTAGCCTCGTATTTGGCTAACCAGTCCATACCCAAGACTACATCGAAACCTCCCAAAGTTATAAGAAACAATCGTACTGGGAACTTATGACCTTCTATCTCAACATCGCAATCATCTATAGCCTTAGTCACCCTTGTGATCTTACCAATAGCCGTCTCTACATTAAATACCCGATCTATCTTCTTAACCTTCCCAGATAACCCATCACAGAAAGTAGAAGATACAAAACTCATACTGGCACCAGAATCAAACAATACAGAAGCAGGAATATTGTTGACAGAAAAGGTACCTGTGACCACGTCCGGGTCCTCAACAGCATCATCTTTTGTCATCGTGAAAGCTCGTGCTTTAGCCTTCTGCTTCTCCTTTCCCTTCTCCTCTTTCTTACCCGAGCCCGAAGCATCGGCTCGTGGTTGCTTGCAATCCTTGGACAGGTGTCCTAACCCATTGCAGTTGAAGCATCGAGTAACATTCGGGAAACTGCTAGAAAAATGCCCCGTCTTTCCGCACCTGAAACATAAATTAGTGCCCACCAAGCACTATCCCGTGTAGCTTTCCCCACACTTGTTGCATCGGCTCATCTCCTCTCGCTTCATTTTCTTGCATCAGAACTTTCGTTGGTCTGTTCGACCCCTTTTAGTCCCGGAGGACTCTTTCATCTTTGTTTCTTCTTTGACTGGCTCAGCAGACATAACATCATCCGAAACTATGCCACTAAGTTCAACCGTGGAATTGAAGGTCTTGGGAGCATTTGCTTTTACATGAATCCGCACCTTTGGAGGCAAACCTTCCATATACAGTTTCACCCTGCGTTCCTCAAAACCAATCAAGTGAGGAACTAGTCTTGCCATTTCATTGAACTTTGATGTATACTGTCGATGATTAATACTCACAGCTTTCAGAACAAGAAACTCTCGTTCTAGTTTATCCAGCTCGTTCTTGGGATAGAACTGTTTGGTGACTAGCTCCTTCAAATCTTCCCAAGTCATCTTCTCCATATCAGCTGCAGACTTAGTTTGCTTGATGGTGTTCCAGTGGTAGGTGGCCACTGCGCCCTTCTTCCCATCAAAGGTTGGTGGGTTGCATCCTTTGAAGGATTTGTAATCACAACCCTTCAGTTTCCCAGACATAGAATCACCGCTCTTTGTCTCGATGATCACAACATCCTCATCTCCCTTGGAGCGTTCCTTGGTCCCCTCAGACTTTTCCTTCAATGAATCCTTTAATGCCTTAGCAATCATTGCCGGCATCTTCTCATCCATGATCTTGCAGATCTCCTCAGAAATAGCCTTTGCTACAATAGGCTCTAGTGTGAACTCTTCTTCATTTTCCGATGGCTCACTGTGCTCGTTTTCTTCTTCGTTGACAGGTTTCTCGGTCTCGACATGTGGCTCCTCCGCTCCCTGTGGTTTCTTTCGTGGTCTACCCTTTTGTCCGGCCATCTAAACTTTCTACATAATGCAACAATTGATAAGTTAGTACAGGAATCAGTTTAGCACGAAATTAGCTTTGTAAATCATTAATGACGAAATTAGCACGAAATTAACCATTTACCCAACTCATAGGCTCTAAACGTTTCCCATCCCATCTCCTCAATGTGCATGAAACTAACTACCTTTCTAACCTTACAACTACATCTTAACTCGTACATAACATTCAGCTCGTGGCATCCATTCATCCGTGGTTGGCAATCCGCATCATTCAATCCCATTCTCAGTTTAAGCCTTAGCATTTGGGATGCTAAGATCTCTCAAACTATGGCTCTGATACGAACTTGAGAGGCCCCGATCCCGGGTGCCTCGCAGAGGTTGGTTTTCATCATTACACATAGCTCATAAACTAAAAACTTTCATAATCATGCAGCGGAAATGTAAACATAGTTTGATAAACAGAATTCAATAAAGTGTCTGTATCAAAAACATATCGAATTGCCAAAACCAACGGATCGTCTGACTTGATGCCCGAGCCCCATGCCTTCTCTGACTATAGCTTAACCTGACATACATGCTAAATCAAGTCAGCTTACGCTGGCGAGTTCTAGTTTTCATAAAACATCGTAAACGTTTTGTTAAGTTAAAACAAATTTAACATAAGACATCACTTTTTTCACATAATCCAAAACCTTGTCACATCAACATCCTAATCATCATACAACCACTGCTACCGAGCGTAACAGTGGGCTTATGCCGGCACAAGGCTCCATAACCGTTGATCTGACCCGCCGAAGCGTTCTGCAGATCCATACTTACCCAGTAACAAGTATTGGAGCAACCATACTTACCCCATACGAATATGGGAGCAACATCATACTTACCCCGTAACAAGTACGGGAGCAACCATACTTACCCAGTAACAAGGACTGGAGCAACCATACTTACCCCATATGAATATGGGAGCAACGTCATTCTTACCCCGTAACAAGTACGGGAGCAACAATACTTACCCAGTAACAAGTACTGGAGCAACCACACTTACCCAGTAACAAGTACTGGAGCAACCATACTTACCCTATACGAATATGGAGCAACGTCATACTTACCCCGTAACAAGTACCGGAGCAACCATCATTCATCATGACATGATATACTAGCACTATATCATCATTCATCATAACATCGTAACCTTATCCTAATCACATAGGATTATTCATAACCGGCTATGCTAGTATAATCTCATCATCACATCCTAACATCATACACATGTCATGCTAGCAGCATATCATCATATCATTCATCATGGCATCATATACACATTATGCTAGCATATACTCATCATAGCATGTTATCATACAGTTCATCATCATAACTTACTAACATGCATTCGTCATACTTAGCATACTTTCATGCATAAATCATGCTAACACATAACATGCATACATAGTCATGGCACATCATCATTTGTTCATCAGCATCATAAGCACATAACATCATAAACATAACAATAAGCATGTATGCCAGCCCAAAATATTAAACATAAAATAGGGCGTCTAGAACTCACCTGATAGTAGACTCTTGTTTCCTTAGCCGAACTCCTTAGCTAGGCCTTAAGAACCTACATCAATTACATCATCTCATTACATTACATTACGTTCTTAGACTTAGAAAATATTCTAAGTCCTCATAGCCTACTAGTTCCCCTTCATAACTACAACTCCTCGAAACTGAATTGTATTCGAACACTTGCAGTTCGCGAAATACTCTAGTACTCGAAACCATCATTTGTATTCGAAATAACCCTTGTACTCGAAATAGCCCTTGTACTCGAATTACTAGTGTACTTGAATTCCCTACTCGAAATGGTGATTTCGAGCATTCCCCTAGGCCTATTTCGAATACTCATCTTTTTACCATAATCCATCTCAGAAATTTATCTAAGATCATGGGGAGCTAGTTATAGGTTCCTTATGTTGTTACCAACACATTAGAACCACAAAGTTTCGAACTTTATGCATAAAGGTGTGAGTTTTATGCCTAAAGGTGTGAGCTTCATGCATAAGTTCACTTGTTCATAAAAATCCAAACTTTTTGGTTTAGATCACTTACTTGATGCTAGATGATCACTCCTGTAGATTCCCGTGCCTTCCCCCTTCGTTTGATCGATTAAAGCTCGTTTCTTGTAGTTCTCGAAATCTGCTTCGTGTACTCGAGAGAGAGCGTGCTTCCAGCCAAAGGTTGGCACGTTTCCCAAGGCACTACTATTTATAGGCAACCTTCTCGAAATCCTGGTACTCGAAATCTGGAGGGTTTCGATTACAAATTTCGCGTACAGTATACTCGAGTTCCAATATCGAGTACACGAACTTTAGATCTTAACTTAGTTATTTTTCGTTCATTTTCCAACAAGTTATTTATCCGTCACGCATTCATAAGTTCAAATAACTTGTAATAGAAAATTTGGGGTGTTACATATCAATGGGACTCCTCTTCAACATCCAGCCCAAAAATTTCAAGTTGTTTGCATGTTCATGTTAAGCATTCTACTATGTCATTTATGATACCAAAGTGTTCAAAAGCAAGTTTTAAAGGTGGTGCATGGTGTCAGGTGGTCGCTTGAGTTAAACCCAAAAAGAAATTCTTAGATCTACCTTGGATCCGTGTTTATGAGCTTGTTTGACTTGTACTTTCGAATTATAGACGAGTGGAGAAACGTTTTCACACCAAAATCACCCAAAATGATTAAGAAACGAGAAAGATAATGTCTTGGGTTTTAGAGAGAGAAAGTAGAGAGAGAAAGAAATTTTAGAGAGAGAATGTGTGCAATGGCTGCAAAGTAAGGAGAGAAAGGGGAATTCAAGCCTTTTATAGTTCGAGTTTAACCTTGTGTTTGGTTTTGTTCGTTTACGCAAAATGGTGTCGGTTTTGTACACGTAATAGTAAGACATAACTTTCTTTTTGTAAATGAATTTATTAAAAAAAATTAGGTCGTAATTTCTAATAACGTTTTTAAACCCATTTTGTTATTTTTAAATTTCGTAAATTGTTTTTAAAATATCTCGTCAGAACACATAATTTACTTTTATATTGGTACAGATCGTCACCTATATGAATACAATGCACGCCTTACATTTCAACTTGATTACAAAATAATGTGGTATCGTTTCAGAATGTTAAGCCTAACAGATGTATTCGTGTGAATTGTCACCCACGCGAACACACTATTAGTTTAACATACCCAAAATGATATTCACGTGTATACTTGGCATTTGTGTCCTCCCCAATTTTTTACCAGATTCTCCTCACTAAATCATATCACTGACACACTCATGATGAACCGAAGAAAGTTATGTATAGGGCATATGTAGAAGTCGGTCACAACAGATTTAGCCGCCAACCCACCACCTCTTTGATGGATCATGACCTATGTGTTTGCCTAGTTTTAGTGATAGAATCATACACCATTATAAATTCCCAAATGTAATATGTTATATGTGTTGAGCTGCGCTAACCATTTGGGGGCATGTCTAGTTATACTTCAAACTACAACTTCCCATTGGTTTCTGTGTTTCAAGTATGAGTTCTCAATAACATAATATGTTATGTTATATGTACAATCTCTGCAATCGATCATCTATTCAAAACATAGTGGTTACAGTCTCCCCTAGTTGAGGGAATTTCGTCCCGAAATTCAACTAGAAGTGACCGTAGTGAATAAATGTAGATACTTAAAATTCATCTTATCTTCATGCTCTCAGGTGAACTCTGGACCATGCTTGGATTCCCATCATTCTTTAATGATTGGAATTCAACTGCGTTTAAGTTTCTTAACGTCACGGTCCATGATTTCAACCAGCTTTTAAACAAAGTGCGTGGTATTGTCTATACGAATATCATCGAGCGGTACCTGAAGATCCTGATCAGCTAAGCATTTCTTCAAATTAGACACATGGAAAGTCGGATGAACATTGTTGAGTTCAGGAGGAAGTTCCAGTTTGTAGGCAACTTTTCCAATACGTTCGAGGATTTGAAAACGACCCACATAACGTGGAGAAAGTTTACCTTTCTTCTTGAATTGTACGACTACTTTCCATGTTGAAACCTTAAAAGTACCATGTCATCAACTTGAAATTCTAAAGGCTTCCGACATTTATCCGCGTAACTCTTCTCTTGACTGTGAGCAGCTAATAGGTTGATCATGACCGATGCCTTTGCCTATTTTTAGTGATAGAATCCTAAGCACATTAATAATATCAAATACATGATCATGCAATCAAGCCTATATGTTGAATATGTTGATATGTTGAGGCACAAACCTGCAATTTGTCCTTATGGTGAATGTTGAGCGGTTTCATCCTATGGCCATATAGTACTACCATTTGGATTGCACGTTCAAGTTAATGATAGCATGTTAAAGTTGACATCAAGTATTTCATTAATAAATTAGCATAACTAAATCAATATGCATCATATAATTGTAAACGAAAATGATGAATACATGTTTCACCTGACTTGATTGATTGATGAAACATGGATGTGTATTTTACGGATATTTACTTGGCTCCTACAACATCATAGATTTCTTTGAGTTTGTGACTTAGTATAGTTTAGGTATTGGGTTTGTGATTTTTAAGCCTTTGGGTATTTTAAATATGAGTGTTCTTTAAAAATAATCGTATTTTAACTTATGTACGAAATATTAGTTATAATTCCTTTAAAATACTAAGTGTCGAGTTTTTAAGAAATTTCGGCATTATAACAGCATATTTTTGTAAATAACCTTTTTTTGTTTAATTCATCAAATTTAAACAATTATCAATTATCATTATGTATTTAACCTATGTGTATTTTAAAATCATATGTACAATATGTAAATACACATACAATTCATATGCATGCTTTTGCAATGGATTTTTGTTAAAAAGTGTAACTTTTGAGGATTTTTGTTTCAAATCAGTTTTTGACCCATGAGTTCAACTGGTCTTAAAAATAGTAAACTTTAGATGTAAATTATGAAAATTTACAAATAAATACTTCAAGATATGTTAAACAAATTTAATTTAGAAATCATTTCACGATTTGGCTTGCAAAAGGGTCAAAATAGTCACACAGATATAAGTCCTTGATGTTCCTGTTTTGATAGATTCTGTCACATAGGTTTAGTCATATTTTTAATACATCAAATCTTTGAGTTAAATTATGAAACTTTCCAATCT
Source organism: Mikania micrantha (assembly GCA_009363875.1). Lineage (NCBI taxonomy): Eukaryota > Viridiplantae > Streptophyta > Magnoliopsida > Asterales > Asteraceae > Mikania > Mikania micrantha. The sequence continues at coordinate 22,425,969 of CM018687.1, read as the reverse complement.
ACTATTTTAAGGCGTTATGAACAACTTTTTTTTAGAAATTTTTTTATGATTGGTCACAATAGCAACACAAGTCAGGGGGTATAATTCCGCACATTAATCTTGTGAAGGTTGTTTGAGACATCATTTTGGTGAGTTAGAAGGTGTATAAGGATTCCATGGAAAACTAACACAATGAAATAGTCGTAGAACTTGAATATGTTCAAGCTGTTATGATCCTTTTATAACTTGTTGAAGTCATGAAACTTTCTACCAGATTTCAAAATTGTATGTTTGTGTGTATTAAAGTAGAAATTATGTAAAACAACATTTTGAGGCTTTATACCCTTTATGGATTTGAAGATGATGAATGGAGGCTTTATATGTTGTAAAAATGATATGGATTATCTTGTTAAAAGTTTAGAAGTTTTATATGAGCAAAAAAGCTCTTGGTTTATCAAAAACAAAATGTTCAAAGTTTACCATGATGCCTTTAGAATCTCAAGGTTCTTGTAGGCAGTTTTGAAGTCCAAGGAAGTAGAAAAAGAATAAAGGAATTTGAAGTTCGTTTGACACCTTAAATTGAGTGATAAAGATGAGGTGTCTTTGTAGCTCACTTTCTTGCGCAGTCCTCGTTTAAGGGTTGTTTGAAGGTGGAATTGTTGGTGGATCTAATCAAAATCAGTGGTGATCTCCTTGGAAGATATAAAGGAAGGTTTCAGCAAAAGATGAGACACATTGGTGGAGTTTTTGTAGGATATTCTGCTCATAAAAAGAGAGTGATGAATTTTAGAGTGAGAATTAGAAATTATGTAAGGGTTTTAAGATTTGGATGTCATTGTCTTGGTTTTGAGGAGATATCTAAGACACTAAAAAGATTTTAAAATATCTCAAATGATCATATTGGATTGTATTTATCAATAGGATGACAAGCGTCCCAACACTTGTTTTAATGTGGTTCATTGTAGACAAAAAACTGGTATAAACTGAGTATTATAGTGGTTAAATCTTGTATCGGTTATTAATTTTGCTATTATTTTTACACAATTATTTTTCAACAATTACTATAATAATGAATCTTACTAAAATAATAAACTTTTAGTGATTAATAATAATATCAAATGATTTTGTTGTAAATGTGTGTTTTATCCGGTTAAAACATGGATACCTTCCGTTGTCTGAAAATTAACCGGATAAAATAACAATTTACGGTTTTTCTTTGTAAACTCATGTAACGACCCATTTCGCGATTAATTATATATTTTAATCGATTGGGATGTTATTGTTAAGTTAAATGTTATTTAACTTTGTTATTAGTAAAAGGGTTTAACTTGGTTAAGTTAGTCGTAAACTAGTTAAGAATTTAACTATTAAACTAAGCTAGTTAATCTAGTTAAATTTAACTAGAACTTGAGTGGCTAAAATTAACAATTATTGATAGTACAAATAGAAGAGGGTCAAACACACACAAACAGTTGGTCTTGTGTGTGTGTGTGGGTGACGTGATGAAGAAGAAGAGATGGGAGAAAATCCCAAAAATCCAAATCTTGCTCCAATTCTTATAAATCTTGAGCCTAAATTCGAATGCAAACACATCAATCATCATCCTTTGCAAAATGTAACACCTTGGTAAGTAAATTTTTGGAGTTTTTGGAGTAGAATTCGTGAGTCACCATAGGGTTTAGATGAGTTGGTGTAAAAACCCAAAAATGGGTTGTTCATGGGTGCTAAAGACTAGTGGGTTTCATGTAAATCATATAGACTAACTTGAAATCATTTGCTTGAGATTGAATAATGATCCATGGGATATTTGGGAGGTTCAAATAAGAATTTTACAAGTGTGAAAAAGGTTATGCACACAAGATGTTTGTAGAAATGACAAATCAAAACATATATCAAGTGCAGATTAAAATAAATTTTGATTTCTGTCATGTTTTAGAAAAATAGTATAAAATCAACCGTAGCTCCGATTGAGGCATATTTTATATGGTTAGAAATTTATTTGAGACTGCTATATATTGTATTTGAACATTATAACATGATTTGGGTTGTATGAGAGTCAAAATGCTCGATTTCTATGGCGTGGCACAAAGTTCATCATGCTGATTGAACTTAGTATTTTTGTTGTTGTGCTGATGTTTGAAAAATCATATAAAATCAGAAGATAATCGGTTCGGGCGTATAATATGTCGTTGGAAAGCTTATTGAGTCTACTTTCTACAGATTTTTAGAATGAGAAAATATATGGATATTAAGTACACAAAAACAACAGTTGAAAACAACTTAACAGATTTTGTAAAAAGCTGAATTTTTGGTTAAAGGATGAATCTAGAGAAAATGTATCTTATGTGGTTGGAAATTTCTTAGAGTCTACTACAGTACATATTTGAACATCAAAGATTGAATAAAATTGTAGGTTGGTCAAATTTGACAATTACAACAGCAACTCAGAAAGTTGATGCACTTAATTAATTGTGATATTTCTAAAATGTGATAAAAGTAAGAAATTGAGTACGTATGATTTTGAACAAGAATGAAAGGTATTATTATGTCATATGCATATAGATGAGTGTGTTATAAGTATCTAAGATACTTGAAAAATTCATAGGACACATATTTACACTAATGGGTCAAAATGAGAATTTAGTACATAATATAGAAATGAAGATCCATGTGTAAGTATGTTGTATGATTGAAATTGGAAATGCTAAATCACATTTGTTCTATATTATTTGTATAGGAAATGAAATTGAAAGTGAAATCCATAGACTCGAGAAGGAGTTACGAGGTTTAGCTTTCCTACGGGCCAAGGTGAGTAACCTACTCAATAAATATGCAACCATAAGACATTAGTGTTTGTATGTTTGTGTGGATTGTTTGACTACTTGATAGATGTCTTGTAGTACTCGTATGATATGTGAAGATTTCAAGAGATGGAATGGTATTATTAAATGATGATTGATAACTGATACATAAAATGGTGAGAATCCACAATTTTGTGTGGAGGTATATACATACATACATATATATATATATATAAAACCACATAGAGTGGTAATGGGATGATTTGAATCACATATTTGATGCATGCATATGAGTTTAGTGGTATTTGGATTGTTCGAATAAAATATTGGGGTAATTTGAGTTTTGCTGAAATTGGTTAATATTATGATATAATTGCATAAATAATGAAAGTGTCATTATATGCTTAGAATAACTGACAGATAATTGGAGACGACTCACATTCGTGTGAAACTAATGTAAGACCATGATATATGGCATTTTGGTAATGATCCACATTCGTGTGGAGGAACATGTAAGACCACTGGTGAGTGGCGTTGGGTTTGTCATGTATGTCCATTGTGAAATGACATTGGTGTTTGCCATGTAAGTCCATAGTGAAGTGGCATTGGTGTTTGTCATGTAAGTCCATAGTGAAATGGAATTAGGTTTGTCATGTAAAATCCATATTGATGTGGCGTTGGGGGTAATCCACGTACGGGTGGGTTTAAATGATAAGTTAATTAAAAATGGGTTTTGACATGTTAGTTCCTTTTGCTGTTACTATCAGTGCGGTTCAATTGAAATGCCCTAGCTTCTTGCATCCAAAGTATCCTTTGAGTGTTTCTTGTTGTTGTTGTGGTCATTGAGAACTCTGCTCAGTAGACACATGAAATCAGATTTCGTTCTTCGTTTGTTAGGGAATCTTTACAGATGTTCACAAGTATATGTTTTGACATACATTTGAAGTTATCCAGGTGAAGTGCAAAATCTCACTATGAGTGTTTCTCAAACACAGAGTAACCAGAACTACGGCTGGAAATTTAATGAATGTTATGTTGGAATCTCGATATGTTAACGGAATTCATTTCAACTACTAGAATGAAAGATAGGTGAATAGTATATGTATGTGTTTCGAAAATAGGCTCACAACAGAATTTGCCAGAATTCATGCGTACCTGTAAATTCACGATTACGTTGCGCACCATGATCGTCAATTTACCTTACATAAGGATTCTAGTTCCTCCTACCTTGAGCTATTTGGTTTTTGTGGGATTCAGAGTTTATTCAGGACATCAAGATTCAGACAATAGTCACATGATGTATGATTGGATAGTCTATCCAAAGAATTACTTAGGGATAGTTACGTGAGTTGAATGCTAATATAGCGTTTAGTGTAGATCCTTCAAGAATAGTTATTCGGCTTGAATGTGTTTTTCTTGTGTAGTCTGATGTCGAGACACTCATTGTGTGAGTGTTAATGTAGTTGTTTGGAGTTGACCACCTTACAGTCATTGTATCTCCCATAAGTTCCCAAGTTGATAGTTAACTCACAATAGAGGTCACCGGTGTTTTCATATAATGTAATTTGCCTTTACGTATGTACCGGTAATGGAAATCTTTCCCGCACGATCACTCTAGTTCTTCTTAACTCGAGTGATAGTGTCCGTTTGGTGGTACTTCAAGTGTGACCAGACGTCGAGTTTGAATTCTCATCTTAAGGTTGATGAGTTCATAATGTGGTCATTGTAAAACGTACATGTGAAAGTACCAAGAGTTACAAGAATGTTGTCGAGGTATTAGAAAGAATTTTCTTATCAAGACTGAAACCACAGCCTTATTAACCGATGTCAGTGTTGTAAAGAGTGATGGATCATTTGCCAAAATTAGAAGTTTAGTGGAACTAGTAGATATAGTCCCGAACTAAGGAATGATTTTGTTTGAATCATTGGGTTTATATCATCCGCTGACTCGTTGAGTGAGCCATAGGGCCTATTTCATCCCCTCACTTGTTTTAGTGAGTCACAGAGTCTATTTCATCCCTTGACTTGTTTTAGTGAGTCATAGAGCCTATTTCATCTCTTGACTGGTTTTAGTGAGTCAAAGAGCCTATTTCATCTCCTGACTGGTTTTAGTGAGTCACAGAGCCTATTTCATCTCTTGACTTCTTTTTGTGAATCATGTAGCCTATTTCATCCCTCTAGTAATCTAGTGATCTATCCAGCTGCCCCTCACATGTTGTGAATCTCCTGATTCGTACGTTAAACAAAAGCTACAAATGCTTGCTCTAGTGGATATCTTAGAGTAAGTAATGTCAACTACTAGTAGCAGTGCCAGAAGTAGGTGGCAGAGGTACTCACTCCTCACGCACCCAGCTGCGAATGAGATCAGGGATCCACTGCCAATACTGGACGTTCTCCCTCGGTTGTACGTGTATCCCCTCATCGTAGTGAATCGTACCATCCACTGGCTCAAGTCTCCTCTTCTCGGATGCTGATGATGATACGACTCGTTGTTCCTTGTCACTAGTAGGTGTGGATGATAATGTCATGTCTGTTACATAATACCATATGTAATTTCTATGCAACTATTGTGTAAGCAAGTGTGTCTAATGTCTAACAGTTATAGTCTAAGTCTTCCAATGCAAACCTAGTTCGCTATAACCAAGGTATCTGATACCAATCTGTCACACCCCCAATTTTCAACTAACGGAATCATACCGTTTGGGACGTGACAAACCAGGATCTCAGATCATTAGACACAGCGAAAGACCTCTATATGATTTTCACACATACTTTGGTCTTAATTTGTAAAATCAAAGTTTAACATTTGCGGAAGCGTTTGAAAACTATAATAGAAAGTAACTATTGCATAAACATAAATACAATATTCAATGTTTTAAATCAACAACTAAAGTAAACTGTATGCATGAGACTCAACATCCTAGTCCCTGCTTGTCCTTGCTTGTGCCTTAGTGTCCTGAGAAAACATGTAAATCAAGTCAACACAAAGGTTGGTGCATACACAGGTTTGTATGAGTTATCACAAATGTTTGAATCAATTGTTTGAACAAGCTGTTTGTAACTAATGTTTGCAGATCACATAATCACACATTGCATAGTTATGATAGCTAGTCATTGTACTATTTACATAAGTGGTCGACACCCAAGCTGACTAATGCATGCTATCGCATGTTTTGCCTTGCCACTATTGTCTAGCACAAACAATAGTAATGTGTGTTTGATCAGTCAAACACTTGTGTAGATCCCATCTACCAAGTGAGGTTTGTCAAACCTAATAGATCTATTTCCAACTACCACGCTTTGCGCTACGGCAAACTAAACGGTTCGAAGTGTAAGGACTTGTAAATGCTATGTTGGCACTTAATGTAAACAGATAACTCATGCAAGTGATATGTATCTAAAAATGTTTGTTGCACATGTTTTCTCCCCCAAAATATTTAAAATAAGAAAGGGGCCGTGTACGCACCTGTGAATGTGAGTAGAATGATCAAACACACGTGAACTCGCGTAGATAATCCTCTACGAAGAATCTGTGTATTTACGATAACGTATCGTTATTTGAAATGTCACATCTCGTTTGTAATTGCATACGTGTCAACACACGTATGTTAGGATGTTTGAAATGTACATACAAAAGTATGCACGGTTTAAAGTCGTTTGTCTAAATCGTTCACTTATATACGATTTCTTTAATCACGCGTAATTATACGCGATTTGTGATTTCATGTCAAAATATATATTTTATTATTCTAATGTGTTCGGAATTGAATTCTGATTCCGACACAATTCGAACGGGTTAAATCGGGCTTAAAACGAATAAGTTATGATTTAAAAACCAGAATGGTTTTTTTTTTAAATACTAAAATCTACAGAGGCAGGGTTCGAACCCCTGACCTCCTAGACACACACACAAGCTCTTAACCAGTCCCTCTTCATCAGATTTTGATAACAAAGTCCATTTTAAATTGTTTTAACCGTTAATGGTCGGTTCCCCCTTTGTATCACTAAACCGAACCAACGTTGTCCCAATTGAGCCCCGATTCAACTGAGATCGAGTTCCCCACCTTGGGGTTTCTGTTCCATGGACTCAGACGCACCAAAGGGTGGTCTTAATTCTCCCAATGGTTCGGTTGAGCATCACAAATCAGGTCCGAACATAGTGGGGTGCAATAACCGAATTCCTCGATTCAATTCACCAAAATTCGTAATTGTTAATCCTTAAATTCGTAGGGCTTTTCATCCCCAACCCAAACCGAGACCATCTGCATAATTTAATTTGATTTTAAACCTGGTTTGTTTAGAAAACCCCAAAACGCTTTATTCTTAAAACTCTAACAATCGAATTCATGCAATTCGTTATACTTTTCTGAAATTGATATATGGATTTTGATAAAAAAAATGAATTACGAAACTATCTGGGTGGTTTAATTTGATTTAAAAACTCATTTGCTCGAAAACCCCCAAATCGTTCTATGTGAAAAACCCTAGAATTAGAAATCCTACAATCTGTTGTTATTTAATCAAATTAACATGGGGTTTTCCTTAAACACATAATTCCGAAGCTAGTTATGTCTTTTGATTTGATTTTTGAACACATCTGGATAAAAACCCCAATTCGGCTTTGTTCAAGAACCCTAGAAATCGAAATTATGGAATTCGATATTTTTAGATGTAGTTATCATAGAGATTTTGTTTAATGAGTTATTCTGAAGCTACTCATACAATTTAATTTGATTTTAGAACTTGTTTTATTAAAAACCCCCAATTCATTCAAACCGAAGAACCCTAGCTATCGAACTCGTATAATTCGATATTAGAACTCGAAATTAGCATAGGGCTATGCTTAGTCGGCCCACTTAGGTTGTGTAGGAACAAATTTTTACCTTGTTTAACTTCGAATTGATGTATTTCAACTTGTGACTTGACTTTCGGCCGACTCCCGATCGAAATCTTCTTCCAAGGCTTCTGGAATAGAATTGTTGTATACCACAGGTCCTGATAGTGCCGAATAAGGTCTAGGAAACTTCAATTGTGAGAATTATGGTCGGATTATATGGTTTTCATAACCTTTAGTAACGGTTTTGAGTTAATAGGTTATTAACTTGGTTTAATTCGATGCTTAATGACTAATAACGCACCATAGTTGTTAATAATCATCAATGTGATGACTATTCAGATTTAATTCGGCTATTTACTGATAATCATGCCCATTTCGGTTTCAATTTGGTGCTTACGTCGAATTTTGACTTCTCAAAGTCAAAATTGACATTTTTATGTAATTACAATTTCAATACTCATGGTTTATATAATTTGAAACCGATTTTTATTAATTTTTGTCTTTCTAATTTGATATAGTTTAATTTCGTATCGTTTCCGTTAGTTTTTGATTAACGGTGTTAATCCGAAATGTCGGATTGTCACAGCTTGGGTGAAATAACTCATAGCCTAGTGTTTGTTTAAAACTTTGATAACCATTTGATTTATAATGTAATTTGGTTGACAAAAGGATGGTGAGTCACCACGAACGATTTGGGACCTAGATAGCTTCCATGTAGCATCATGGAACAGAAATGGATGGTTAAAATGGTTGAGTTAAGTGGGTGATTTTGACCCGTTAGCAATATTTGTTGAATTTAATTGAGATTGATAGATTTTGAAAAAATGGAATTAAGATTATAAATGTGATATATTGACTTTTAAATGTATTTTGAAACGCCGGAATGTTTTAAATGGTTTTGGGTGTTAAAACATGATAAAGGTGAAAAATTGCTGAAGGGGGAGTACAGTACGCTACAGGGGGAGTACAGTACGCTATAGTGGGCGTACTGTACACTGACCATAGTATGGTATGTCGGGATGCTTTTGTCATACGCTTGGGGTCTAGTGTATGGTAAGCCGAGGCCAGGTACCATACGTCGAGCTGTGTAATTTTTTCGGATTTCGATTTTCGTGAAGGATTTCGATTCCGAGGGTCAATGGGGTTAACTCACTTAGTTCTTATGAACTAAAAGTTGATCATTTGTGGTGTTTTCAGCTCATAAATAGGTACGGTTACGAAATCATGATCGAGCAGGAGTTTGTGAAGAATCAAGCGTTATGCATGTCGAAAGTTTAAAGTCACATACATACTAAGTATTTAGGATTTTGTGAAATGACTAGTAACAAAACAAGTATGTTTAACATATGTAATTAGTTTTCATGTTTCCGAATGAAATGTTTTGTAAAATTTAAGTCAAAATTTTCTAGGACCATATTTTGAAAACGTGTAATCACGTATTTATTTTGGGTGCCAAAACCAAATCTATATTTATGAGAAGTATCTCGTGTTAAACTAAACAATTGGAGTAAATTCATTAACTAAGTTGTCACTAATGTTTGTTATAGGTAATTTGCTGTGATGTAAAATTACAAATGCAAAACTAAGCATTTTAAAAGTAATATACGCTGCTAGAGTTTAAATAATTATTAAGTTAAATGCATAGTCACAATCAACTTCAAATATGCTAACGGTGTTAAGTAAGTCAAGCCTGAAAGTTGACGGATGTCCCGGCTGTTGAGCTTGGCGACTAAGAAATAGAATATTCCCCTAGAATTGTTTACAAAGGACAGATCTTGGCAGACTTCCTAATAGAGGCCCTGGTGGAAATGCGCAAGGGAGAACCAGAGAATTATGAAGATACTTGCAGCGAGAACAATGGAACATGGCTGGTACACACAAACGATGCCTCGAACAATGAGGGGAATGTTGCTAGGTTTATCCTGAAAATGCTAGATTGCACACACAATCTCAAAATGCACAACCCTATGAAACCCTAGCATGGAACATGATGAAACTGAAGAACCGAAAACAAAAAGGGCGGCAGGGGGTAACGAACGTTGCATGATTTGAAAGCATGGGTATAAATAGTGGCAAAGCCGGTGTAGCCAACAACAAACTCATCGTAATTTGGTGTGCGCGGCTGCAGACTTGCCATAATTCGATACTCTCGACAGAAGGTCTGCACATCATCCGATTTTAAAACGGAAGACGTTGAGTACAACGTGTGCCTATCCATTATTTGGAAAAATCGCCAAAACGGTAAAATACTTACTTGACAACCGATGATGCGAAATGAAGGGGATGACCATGACAATTAAGTATGCGAGCGACGGTACCCAATATAATAATCAAAGGGCAATTCAATCGGAAGGACATGTCGGTTTACCCTAGCCACAAAAAAGAAAACATGAAAACCAACATCACATGGCAAGAAATAAATTTCTCGAGTGCCTTTTTGAACCCCAAGGGACATCGAAGAGTTCATTCAGCAAGACTTGACCAACTGTGCTAAATGAACGAGGGGACATGATGAGTATACCCGTAGGAGGGCAAAATGGTAAATACACGCTACAAGCATGTAAGGTCCTATTCTTAGATACATTAACCATTTAATGCAAGCAATCATCAAGATACTAGCAGTAAATGTGCAATTACTGCGAGAGATCTTTTGGAAGGAAACAAAAAGAAGGCAAGAATGGATATGAAGAAGAAGTTGTTAAAGCCCACATTGAGTTAAAGAAGAGAAAGACAAAAGAAAAGAAAAAGACCTTACGACGTCGGAACGAACGAGATGTAGGCGTATGGTCTTCTGTTTGTAAGCTCCTAAAAGGGAGGAGGAACATCTGTATTTTCCCTTACATATGAGTAGGATCTTGATATTGATCAGCCACTTGTATTTATCTTGGATTCAACATTTGTTAACTTATTTATCCAAGTTATCATCAATTTATGATTTTTTTTTATATAAATACAAGACCATTTTAATACTCACGTAACTCAAAATCTCAAAAACATCCTTTTTATTGAGTCATCAAACAGACAAACACCATAAATGGTTGGTTAGGTGTGTACTATTAACTTAGTTATCAATGAGAAGAAACTCATATTAGCATATTTATACCCAATGATATTCGGTTGATACTATTCTTCAAGTTATATTCTACATTCTACATTTATATGGAATTAGATGGCCAAAAATTTGGATATAATATTCAGTGTTTTCATATTGGTCGGATCAGGAGCCACCTTTGGAACCGGTTCAATTAGATGCTTCTAAACCGCTCTTTTTTGGTCCGTTCCGTTATTGGTCGGACTCATTATTCAGGACAGTGGTGGATTTTTTTTCTAAAATCCAAATAATAAAACATTAAAACCAAACCTTGAGGAGATAACCTAGTGGTAAGAGTGTTGAGGTTTCAACTTTGAGGTCATGGGTTCTACTCATGGGGGTGACAATTTCTCCACAAGGTCACCGACTCGGGTACTTGCGTCCGCGGTTTACCCTTTTCCCCCGGTTAGTCGTGTATATATTGAGGGGGTCGGGGCTTACCACGCAAATGGGTTCTCCGGTCAAAAAAAAAACACAACAAACCAAACCCTTATATTTTAAGCACGATTATGTTTGTCTAAATCTCTTTATAAACTTTTTAATTATTTTTGTATTTTTTTAAAGAATTTAATATTTATGAATTTATTTGGTTTTTGAATCCAGTTCAACCAATAAATCAGTAAGACGTCTCCTTCAATGTTAGGTCTGATTCAAGAAAGATTGATTAGAGTTGCTTTCAACGTCATGTCATGGATAATGATAAACATAGGGCTGTTTTATTTGGACACCCCACTTTTATATTTTTACACCCCTGCGGGCAAATACGGGCCGTAATGGCCATTACGGCCCGGTATTGAGTACAGACAAACATTCCAGAGAATTCCTAGGAATCAGTGAAACATTCTGTGGGACGGGCCGTACTGGCCAGTACGGCCCGTCTTGGCCCAAGCTTATTTCTCCAAGCCATTTTGGGTGTCAACCAGTTTTGTAAATTTTGGTACGGCCCGTATAATGGCCGTCTTGAGTTAATTTATTTTATTTAAACATAATTTACGTATTTAAATATTTTTTAACAATATACGTTTAATACGTGAATTATTTGAACGATATGTGTTATTTATTTTATTTAATCATAATTTACGTATTTAAATATTTTTTAACGATATACGCTTAATACGTGAATTATTTGAACGATGTGTGTTATTTATTTTATTTAAACTTAATTTACGTATTTAAATTTAATTTTTAACGATATACGTTTATTATGTAAGTTATTTGAACGATACACGGCTATTACGTTAATTAAACGTCATAATGTCGTTTTAACTAAATATTTCATTTTCTAATCAGTTTGTTTACGTTAATTAAAATAATTTAAACAATATAAAGTTTTTGGCGCAAATTTTAAACAACACAAACAGAAACAATACAAATGTAGAAAGAAACATACGTATATGCACTGTATGGTTTTATATACAAGGAAACAAAATACAAAAATACAAAATGAACTACGATCCGGATGGTCCAGCGTCTGATCCGTCGTCTGCGTAGACGCGTGGCTCCGGGAACGGTGGAAGCTGTGTCCCGTCCCGTCGCGCATGCTCTGATGCGACTGTCCACTGGACCAAATCCTCGTACCGATCGAGCCGTCGCTCGATGCGTGCCATCCGCTGGGCCGTCTCGTCGCACCAGGCGGCTATATGGTGCAGCAACGCCTCGAGTGGCTCGGTCAGGCGCACCGCACGGTAAACGTGCGGTGGATGCTGTGGAGGCTCCTCATCGCGCGGCGGTGACAGAACCGGCTCCTCCCGAATCGGATCGGGCTCCGGTATCGGGCCACCGTCCTGCTGCTGCTGCTGCTGGTCTAGCAATACAATGACCTGGGCCGGCTGAAACGGGTGGCCGTCCAGCCCAATAAACCGCAATCCCAGGCCCGGGATGTCGGCGGCAAGTTTCATGCTGATGACCGTACGACGATCGAGCTTACGAGGCTCGATCGCCGGCAGATCCTCAAGCATGTCAATCATGCCTCTGCTGCGGGCGATGTGGGTGACAAAGGCGCCACCCCACAATGTACCGCGCTCCTGTCGGTGGTAGAAGGAGGCGTAGTACAAAGCAAAACACCGTGCCAAGTTGCACGGCCTGCCAGCAATGAGTGAGTGCAGATAAAACAGATCTGTCGTCGTCACCCACTCCTGGCTCTGACCGCGACCTGAGATGGTCGTCACGATGCAGCGGTGGATATAACGGATCAGTGGATCTCTAATCGTCGTGGCCCGTACCCGGGCGCCGGTGAAGGGCGTATCTGATATCTGGGACCACCAGGCCCTCATAACACCGTCCTCCCCCTGCGTCAACCCCTGTGCGAAGTCGTCACGAACGGTCTCCGGCTCGTAATAGATGCCTAGGTGCACGGCGAACCGCTCGATCGACATCTCGAAGTACTAGCCGCATAAAGAGAACTCGATATCTGGAGGAAGCTCCGCGTCATCCTCCTCCCGAACTGCGGCCTGGTGAGCTCGGTATCTAAATGTGGATAGAAACTCCACAGTGATCAACCGGTAGGCGGGCAGGTCCGCAATATCGAAAAGGCGAGTCCACGGCGTGTCCTCGCCGAGGAGGGCTCTCGCACGAACCGCCTCCCCGGCATCAGCCAGAAGACCCCAATCTATACAACGGTAGGTCGGCACGCTCATCCGAAGTATCCGACGGCACCTCATCAATGCCGCAGACTCCTCCTCGAACTAGAGCCACTCGTGCTGCGAGAGCGCCAGTGTCTCCGGATCCAACGGCGGTCCCTGCTGGTGTGGCATCTGGGCGACGCCCTCCTGATGTGGCATGTCGGCGTCCATCTCGGCTACAGAAAGGTATAAGCTGAAAAACGAAAAAACGATCGAACGTTAAAAATTTTTTTTTGTCTAAGACGGCCCGTATAGACCAGGACGGCCCGTCTTGGCTTTGCCCGTCTCAAGCAAAACCAGGGCGTCTTGGTCCAAGACGGCCCGTAATGGTCAAGACGGCCCGTCTTGGCCATACCAGGCCAAAACTAGGCTGGTATGACCAAGACGGCCCGTAATGGTCAAGACGGCCCGTCTTGGCCATACCAGGCCAAAGGTCACCTTCTTTGCTGGTATGAACAAGACGGCCCGTAATGGCCAAGACGGGCCGTCTTGTTCTCGACTGATTTTAATTTTAAAGGGGCAAGATGGGCCGTAATGGCCAAGACTGCCCGTCTTGTTCGTATTTCGAAAACGTTAAAACGCCCCAAACAAGTCCTATTTCGATCAAAAACCAAATCTAAACACATATTCATGATCTACGGGTGAAAATACATACCTGGTATCGAAAGTTTGAAGCACCAAGACGGGATGTATAGACCAAGACGAGAGGAAATGTGAGTGTATGTGTGTGAAAAAGTAAAAAATGAAAGTAAAATCTGAATTTAACTAGAACATTACGGGCCGTAATGGCCATTACGGGCCGTAATGTTCTATCTTTTTTTTTTAATTTAAAAAAAAATTCACTTTTATTATAAAGAATTTGTTTATTACATTTAAACGTCTATGTAGTCGACCAACTTATTTTCGTCTAAACATCTTTTGTATTCTTGCAGCCTGTCATGATATACGAACTCCCAGTCGGATGCGGCATCATTTCGGTAACGTTTCCAGATAGGATTTACCGTTGGCATTGGATAACATCCTTGTAAGGTAACATTAACGAAATGTTGGCCAAGATGAATTACTGATACGACGTTATGTCGCGGCAAACTATTAGCAGATGTCCACAAAGGAAAAATGGTTTGAGGACCTCCTCTGCTGAGAAGTTGAACAATTACGCCAAATCTTTGAGCAATTACTAAACCTGTGTGAGGCATAAACATCCAATGTTCGGCGGGAGCAGGTGCAATCTGTTGCCAATTTATTGTGTTGCGTAGTACATCATAAGAATCTGGGTCGTAGGAATTAAACACATATCTGTACAGATCTGCGTTGAAATCCAATTCATGCAAGAGTTGTTGTCGAATAAATGTCCAATGACTTTCATCGAATCCTAAGCCCACGGCTACAGAACGAAAACCACAGTTACCATCTGGCTGGACATCTTGTATGTTTATCACGTAAGGTTGAAGGAGAGGAAGGATGTGATAACCGAAGCGATAAACATTGTTTAATCCTTCTGGCTTCATGTTACGTGGAAAACGAAATTCGTTTTGACTTACCGAGTCCGATGGTGGCATTGCTTTTGATACCGATGTGGAACGGCTGCGCCGAAATACGGGTTTCTACTTTTCTCGGTCACTGCTGTAAACGAACTATGCCTCGAAGGTTCAAATGTACTTTCTTGCGACGCTAAATTATCTTTAACAACGTCTTGCTCTTGCTCTTTTTGTTTCTGTGCCTTTAAAGTTGGACGACCACGTGTATCTTTTTGAACTGAAGGCGCCTTTTTGTCGCTTTTGTTTGGAAATACCTGCGCCAAGACCTTCTTTATTAGACTCTTTTTAATTTCAGGAGGTTTGGAATTTATTTCTTCTGTAACCAAACCCATTCGTCCTATAACATCTATTTCTTCTTCTTCTAACAGTGTTGGGTTAGCTGCGTTAAGTTTTGTCCAAAAAATATCTATATCTGAGAGCGGTATCTTTTTATCTGCATAATTTATAATTAGAGTTAATATAAAACTAAGTACGTGCGAAACATCTAATATTTACATTTAATATTACGAACCTGTGTTGTAATATTTTGATATATTACAAGCGCACGGCAACCCACAACTAGTCCAAAGCTGGTGGCCACACGTCATATTTTTGTCACGCATGACTCTTATTTTGTCTTTTTCCTCTACCAACAAATCAAGAGCTTTATGGGACACCTTTCCTCGAAGGTTATCAAATATTGGTAGTTTATGATGACCCATAGTTTTAATCAAGCTTGTTTCAAAATCATGTTTCATTTTTACCTCTTGTGCTTGCACGATTTCATTTACGAAACCGACAAGCGAGGCAAGCGTGCTGTTTGGTGATCTGAGGAATCGTTTTAGGTTCGAGTGCTGACTTTCCACCCGGTTTGTTGTACGTTGACCAAAGTTGCGCGTTCTATTGGTCCATGTTGTTACAAACATATCTTTGTAACTGTTTAACCAGGTGTGCGTTAGATACTCCAGATCCCTGAAATGAAACAAAAAACCAATGATGATATGATTCAACATAATGATGGTATATGATGCTTACTTTTTTATCGTCTTTGATAAGTCTTTCGTACAGACGGTTGTAGTTGTATTCGTATAACTCTGTTGTCGGAGAGTTACACAAATTCGCCCATCGACCTTTGAATTTCTTCCAGTCTGCGTCCGAAAAGCTTGCCTTGCAGTGTTTGGCAATATTTTCGTCTATGTGCCACCTACAGAGATATTTTGCGGATTCTGGAAACACTTTACGACACGCATTCATAACAGCAAGGTCTCGATCTGTTATGATCACATGTGGCTCCATACACTTATTCAACATACTCTTAGCCATCTCCAAGACCCAGACGTAGTTCTCCTCACGCTCTTTGCTTACGAACACGTGAGCAATACTAAACGTCTGGTGTGTGGAAGTCACGCCAACAATTTGAATAAATGGAAGCCTGTACTGGTTCGTTTTGTACGTCGCGTCCATCATCAGTACGTGCGGAAATGCACGCAACCAGCAATACGATTTTGGATGACAAAAGAAAATGTCTTCCACGACATTTGTTTCAGGATCCTCCCGGGTATAGTAAACGTACCGCTGACTGTGAAGCACGTTTTCCAGGACCTGCATCGAAGTATCACCGAATTTCTTCTTGTTTTTTAGCTTCTACTGTAAATTGTATACATCCCTAGGGACGGATACATTTGCAGGGTTATGTTTCTTTATGCTCGAAAGTATGTTACGAGGATCCATGTGTCGCTCGGTCAGATTCTCAACCCGATCTTCTTCCTCTTGAGTGAATCTTCTAACATATGGATGACCCTCTAGATTCTGAGCAGGTTCGTGATTGTGATTGTCGTTAATCACCTGCAATTTCCAGGATTCACGAACTTCGTTGTATAACCCTATCAGTTGAAACGGACAACCGATTTTCTTGCTACCTGACCGTCTAAGGATTGCGATGCTATTGTGCTCGCCACCACGGTCACACATGAGCCAGACTTTGATTACACTGCCTGTTGTCTTTGATTTCTTCGTTCTTCTTTTGACTACAATGTAACCATTGTCTACTGCTCTACTTTTCACCCACCCTACCAGCGCTTCCTCAGACATAAACTCCTGACATATAAAAACAATAATAAATAGCTTAAATGGATAGCGATAATATACAATCATTAACATTTATGTTTCATTTAATTTACCTCTTTGGTTTCCCAGTTAACGTTTGAAGCCCCCGGCTTTTTTTCATAGCCCTCCTCCGTGTAACTTTGTTTACTGTCGTCATACACGAACCCATACGATGCTTGACTGTCAAAACCGACATTAGCGTTTGGTTCAGCATTCAGATCTATCGTGCCGTATGAATACTCGACAAGAGGCTCTTCGTTCAAATCTGGCACGGAATAGTTGAAAAAACTCCCGTCCCAAAACGACATCGTTACATATATGAATTATCTTGAAATATATTTGAATTTGAAAGTTACGCGTTCGTTTGAAACGATTCATGCTTATATACAAATTTGAAAATCTTCAAGACGACCCGTAATGGCCTTTACGGCCCGTACTGGGTCAAATCAATGTCCTTCTGTCAGAATTGAAAAAGCAAGACGGGCCGTACTGGCCAGTACGGGCCGTCTTGATGTCAAATCACTATACTAAGTTGCAGGGAATGTCTGTACGATGAATGAGACGGGCCGTCCTGGCCATTACGGCCCGTCTTGCTCCCAATCATTGGAACAGGTTGTCAAGAGCGAATGTTTGACCGAGGCCTGAGACGGGCCGTAATGGCCATTACGGGCCGTCTCAGGGGTGTATTTTTAAAAAAGTGGGTGTGAGAATAACAACATCCTAAACATATCTCCAAATCCTTATTCTTATGGTCAATATATAGATAATGCATCATTCAACTTCACGTCAACTTATAACTAATTTATGATTTTTATTAGTTTCTTAATGTTTGTTTAGGATTTTCGTCACCACCAATTATATATGTTCAAGAAAATGGCTAGTAGTTAGATATATATTTTTTTATTAAATAGTAAATACATATAATATATTCATGAACTTTAAGTGTGTGTATATATATATACATATATGTATATATATATATGTGTGTATATATATAATGATGCATAGTAAGATGAATAGTAATGCATATGTGTGTAATTCATGTAGTTACGTTTTGATAATTTAGATTTGGATCATCAGAAGTTTTTTTACTTGAAAAGTAGTAAGCAGATAAGGGTACTAATTTGAGAGATTTGTTTATGGATTTGAGTTTTTATTAAATTTGATAGAATTCCTGATTTTGGTTTTTGTTATAATTAAAAAGATTGGTTGTCAGCAAGAAGGATTTTGAGAGTAATTTTTTTCTATTATTTTTTTAACATATTTGTGAGGATTTTATATGATTTTATATTTTTATAAAAAAATTGTATATCGTTCGTGATGAGTTATTTGATTCTTCTATGTAACTTATGTTTCTGTAAATGATGTATAATATCCGTTATCGAGAGTGTACTGTGATGACCCGCCGTAACGCGTGGGTTGAATAAACATAGTTAATATATAAATCACAAACTCCTACAAACACACCATATATTTTACACATTTCTATGTTTCTTAGTTTTCAATTTTTCTTTAATTTTTTTTTATAAACATGTAACTTTGATAATTATGAGTGGGTTGTTTAAAACTGACCAAACTATTTTATTTTGATTTTGTGTTCACATTAGTTTTGTTTTTGTTTTTTTTATTATTTTTTTAGGTATGCGTCTTGAATGACGTAAAAAAAATATTGGCCTACCAAGTATAGCCCACACATGAAAAGAAATTGAAGTACCACATTAAACACCAACAATTTGTAATCAACCAACCATTTAAAATAAAATAAAATAACTTCTAAAATCAACATAAAAAAAAAATAATAAATACCAAGAGGTAACACATGGTCCTACTTGTTCAACTATTCCTAAACTCCATTCAACAAACAGGATGCATAATCCATATCAATCTCCCTTTCACTAGATCAATGCTGACAAAGAAAAGACAATCATAACAACAAAAAAACATTATGTTACTAATTGACGCAAAATATTTAGCAATAATAGAGAGAGCATAACTTTCATGTTTTAGATAACCAAATTAAAAGAAAATAAACTTTAATAATTATTAAATAAAATAACATTGCAGAGTGAGATTTACGTGCATAACTTTCATACCATTTCTAATAAATATGCAAAATGTTTTATTCATATATAAAAGAAACATGACATGAACACTTCTTTTTAACACTTTTTATAAGTTGTTCTTGAATCTTTAACCTGACATATAGCTTCATCATATCAAGATCAAGTGGGATGATATTTGGATTCCATAAATATTATATATTTAGTTACAAAAAGAAATGTACTTAAAAAACGTGTGCATTGCATTGGTTGAATAAACTCTGTATTGCATATGTTATAAAACAATATAATTTCATATTAAATTTAGAGTAAAATTGCACTTTTGGTCCTTTATGTTTACACAAAATTTCAGAGATAGTCCTTTATGTTTTAAAGTGTCAAAATCAGTCCTTTAAGTTTTCAAATTTTGCAACTTGGTCCTTTCTTTGTTAACGCCGTTAAGTACTAACAGAATAAAGGACCATATATGAAAATTTATGTCAACATAAAGGACCAAAAGTGATGATTTTTTTTTGACATTTATGCCCCTATTCTGTTAATACTTAACGGCGTTAATGGAGAAAAGACCGAGTTTGCAACATTTGAAAACTTAAAGGACTGATTTTGACACTTTGAAACATAAAGGACTATCTCTGAAATTTTGTGTAAACATAAAGGACCAAAAATGCAATTTACTCTTAAATTTATTTGGTTTAATAGTATATCAATTATTATATATTTCGTAATCCAAAATACATAACTTATATCCATTATAAATAATAACTATTGATAATTAAATAGAAGATAGGGATGGTAAAACTAAAAATTAATGGTTCAAAATTGTAAGAAATGTCCATAATTATTTATATTTATTGCCATTAAGATTTTTACTAAGATATTCACACCCAAGTAAACCTATTCATAAGTTTACATATATTATCAACAATAATAGTTGAAATTTTAACACTTGAGATATACACAAGCTAAAAAGTTGGTATCATTGGATTAAATGTTCTTATTTTATGCAAAAATTAAAATCTTTATCCTACACACATAAAAAAATTACTTATGAAAAGTATTATATATATATATATATATATATATTTGGTATTTTGTTAATCATTTGTGTTGTATTAATCACTTTTCTAATATTTTAATTTAAGTTTCTACTTTACTAATATTATATTTGTAGTTGCATTTAGGTTTACATTCGGCTCTATTGATGCTTTTAATTTTATTACTAAATATGCTTTCAATTTTTACGGAAAAATGATAGCTTAATTTTACATAAGCTGTTTTTTTTGTCTTTTTCGTTTCTTCAATGTTTTAGTTTTAGATTTCTCTTTTATTAACAACATTTTATTCATTGCGTTTGCATTTTCATTTGGGTTTACTTTTTCAACGGAGCACGCTGTTTGGTTTTACGTAGGAGTGACACTCAATTTTACTATGTGGATATGTTTTGGATATTTATGATGAAGTGACAACCATTGTGACATGTTTTTTATATGTTTTGTAAGAAGGGTAGACTTGTAACACCCCAAATTTTCATTACATATGGTTGTAAAGTTACGTGGTCAAAATGCTATAAAAGAAACTTCCATTCCTTAAATATGGGAGGCTTAAAAATAGGTGGTGAAAGATGGAAAGCCATAAAAGAAACATCAGAATTAAATCTTTGTTTCATACTCCAACCCTACGGCAGTTGTGTCACGACAATTCTATTTCAGTGGCTTTTGTTTGAGCGATGATCATGAACGAAAGAGAAAGGGAAAAAGATCTTGGCATCTTCGATGTATAGGATTTTCGGTGGTTAACCAGCTAGTACTCGTGGGCGAATCGGAGTTGAAGCGACATTGAGATACACACGAGGTACATGTCTTCGACTTCTCTTTAGCTATCGGTAAAATTCGGTTCTTTGGTTCGGTCTTGCTCACGTTGCAAACCCGGGTTTTACGCATGAAATTGGTTAGGGTTCGAGACCATGTAATGGTGGTAATCATCTTCAAGATGATGATGGTCATAACCGAAATCGAATCGCGAGACCTCGTCACGTGAGCGAACCAAACCTTGAAACGGAGGAGTTATGCACAGATATGGGTGTGAAGGTGAAATCATGTGTAATGTGTGTAAATGAAAGGGAACAAGAATGGTATTTAAGCTAGTGTGTACGTAGGGTGATGTGAATGCATGAATTCATATGTATGCATGTGTATGAAATTGAATTGCAAAGATGAGTTTTGTATGCACCAGATCAAGATCAAGTATGTGTGTGTGTGTGAGTGATGCTCACATGTGATGTACGTGGGTGAGGTTAAGGCATAGTATATGCATGAATGAGTATGATGCATGAAAAGTACATAAACTCAACACGGCTACGTCTAACCTTATGGCAAATCTAACACGATCGTTTCGAAGACATGGTTAAAATATTATTTTCAGTTAGGCATTAATTTTTTATGTTTCATGATTCCTTCAATGATCTTTAAGGTTAATTATGATCTTTAGACCCGAACCAAAGTTTGTTAGTTTCTATGCCATATATAGTTAGGTATGTATTAATGTGTAGGTTCTTAATTTGTTCAAGGTTGTGTGACGTGGATATTGCAACCAGATGAGTTTCTAAATGCCCTCTCTTAAATGATTTTAATGTTTTAGGGTTGATATACATGTTATGAATTTTTAATATAAAAATGTTGTGATAGATTTATATAATAATAGACATGCTATAATATATTTATATATGGGCTTGTTACGATATGTTTACACTACAACAGCAGCAGCAGCAACAACTTGAGATGCATTTGAAAATATGTTCATGTATAATATTCTATGTGAATCCTTTAATATTTATTAATGTATGAAAATGAATGTGTTATGTGATTATGGTCGTATACGAGTCGGCTCATTACGCAGAGTCTTACTATAGGGAACAACAACAACAACAACAACAACAACTTGAGATGCATTTGAAAATATGTTCATGTATAATATTCTATGTGAATCCTTTAATATTTATTAATGCATGAAAATGAATGTGTTATGTGATTATGGTCGTATACAAGTCGGCTCATTACTCAGAGTCTTACTATAGGGAAGAATAACCTACAGTTTGGCTAAAGAGGAAGTCCTCTATAGTATGACTATACAAGGAAGTCCTTTATATGGCGCAACTATTCCATAGAGTTTTGATATATGCAAGAAGAAACCTATAGTTTGACTAAACAAGGAAGTCCTCTGATAGTACGTGACCTAGTGTTTGGTGTGTCTGGGGCAAGCATGAAACTTGTATAGACTATGTGTACTATTTATTTTATATCCATGTTAAGTATTTTATGTAATGATATGAAGCCCAAAAGGTTACGTTTTTAAAAAAAAAAGATTTATTTATTTTTTAAACTAGAACTCACTCAGCAATGCTGACTTTTGCATGTGTATCACACTGATTGCTGGTTAGATTGACGACAAAGACTCGTGTTTGACTAGAGACCCTACCAACACCCTAAAGACTGGCATTCCCATGCAGAGACTTTATAATTTGTTTTTATAAATATTGTGTTGTTTAAACATGAATTATATATTAAATGTTAATATTTTCGTTGCACTGTATATACATTGTTTCCGCTGCTATGTAACGTAATTTTAAGTTTAAGGATTATGTTTATGCTATGAATGACCAATAGTAGGGACTCTCGGGTTTGGGGTCTTACACAAGATATGCAATATACACAATATGAACACTAATAATATCCAATATAGAAAAAAAGGTTTAAATTTTTATGTTAAGTGAGCATAAAATAATGAAAATTCCCTTTAACATTAAAATAACAATAAAAATAATAATTTTAATAAAACTATTATTAAGTATGTGAGGCCCACTGTTACCTTCGCCTACCACTAAATTAACCACCTTAATCCATTTCTTCTAACCACTAAACCACCATCACCACACATCTCTCTCTTTTTTTGGGTCAGTGTATTCGGTACACTTTGTTCCGTATAGGTAGTGTCTCCAAATCTTAAGTGCAAACACAACTGCACCAAGTTCTAGATCATGAGTGGTGTAGTTCTAGCTTATTTTTAGTTGTCGAGAAACATAAGCAATCACCTTGTATTTCTGCATTAACACGCATCCAAGGCCTTGATGAGAAGCATCACAACATATCGTGAAGTCTTCTGTGCCTTCAGGTGGTGCGACTATAGGTGCGTTGTAGAGTTTGTAGTTCAACAGTTGAAATGACTCCTCCTACTAAGAACCCCGTATAAACTATTGACTTTTTAGAGTTAGGGTAGTTAGTGGCAAGGCTATTTTGGAAAAATTCTTAATGAATCGTCGATAATAACCTAGCAACCCTAAGAATTGACAAATTTTTGTTGGAGTTTTTGTGTCTTTCATTGTTTTACTAGCTTCGATTTTGTTGGGATCCACCTCAATACCATTTTCATTTAACACGTGTCGAAGTAATTGGACTTCCCTCAACTAGAATTCACATTTGGAAAGTTTTGCAAAAAAAATTTATGCTAAAAGTTCCAAGATTGCCTCAAATGTTGGGCCTGTTCTTGTTGGTTTCGGGAGTAAATGAGAATGTTATTATAACAAAATCAGAAACTTATCCAGTCAAGGTATGCACACTCGATTCATCATGTCCATGAAGATTTCATGTGCATTTGTTAACCGAAATGGCATTACTAATAACTCGTACTGCCCATACCAGGTTTTAAACGATACCTTTGGTATGTCATCATCATGAATTTGTAACTGATGATAACCGAATCTTAAATTAATTTTGGGAAAGTATGCAACACCTTGTATTTGATTGAATAAATCATTGATATGAGGCAATGGATATTGGTTCTTGATTGTTAGTTTTCTAGTTACATGTGCCAGAAAGGCTTGACACCCTTTCCGTAGGCACTTTGAGCTTGCATACACGAAATGATTTCAAGTTTCCTGCAGCTCGTTCATCTTATGCTATGAGTGTGTCACCGTTAGGTAAAGGAACACGAATAACCTTGTCCCGACACACTACTTTCACCTGATTTTTTTATTTTGAAAGCCAATCCATGTCAATTATGACATCAAATCTTCCAAGTTCAATAGGGAGGAGATCAATGTTGAAAAGATGATTGTTCAGGTCCAAGGAAAGTCACGTTCTTGACTAATGTTATTAGATTTGATCAACTTGCCATTAGCAAGTTCAATGTTGTATGGGTTATCTAAGTTTGTGGCAAGTAATGCAAGTAATGTTGAGAATTCAGGAGAAATAAAATTCCTATCTGTCCCATGTCAAAAAGATTAGATGCATATAGGCTAATATAAAAGAAACATACCAGTAACAATGTCCGCATCATGCATGGCTTCGTTTACTTCTATTTGAAAGGCTCTTCCTCTAGCTATGTTGCCTTGATTGGTGTTATATTTTTTCGGCAGCTCATCACAAAATGATCAGGACTTCCACAATTATAGCACATCCTGTGCCAAAGTTGATGTTGTCGGTGTCACAACCCCAAATTCCCACATGCGATGTCAGACTGCGCGGGTGTGACGTGGCCAGGATCATCGCTCTTGGTCATATAGAACGACTCTATATGAATTACACAATCATACAGTTTTTTAAATCAGACAAGTTTCATAACTATGCAGTGGAATAGTTTAAAGCGTTTGCAGTGGAAAGTAAATGAGTTATGCAGCGGAAATGTAATTGTCAAAACACTACATTGTTTAGAGTACAAAATCATGAAATGTTCAAAATATAAGTTGGAATGCAGGCAAGACTCCTCAAAAATCCCTACTCCAAGTGCATCTTAGCATCATGCGTTCAGTTACCTGAGAATACATGCGAAAACGTGTCAACATAAAGTTTGTGAGTTCACATGTTTAAATAGTTAAAAGCAGTAAACAGACATATACTGGGTATGTTAAGTTGTTTGTTGGATCTACGATCCCGAGTGTGTCAGTTCATCTTATTGAAACTCGACTGTTCCTTTGCCTCCCCGGGTCATCGCTAAACACGAAAATCAACATCGATATTATACTCGTCGTGACCTCCAGTCACAGTTGTTGTCGAGCGGGGCTAGTCAAACCCAGTATTACTACGTAATAACGACTCGTTTGTTACACAACTAACGGTAAGGGAACGTGAGGACTTGTTGCGATAATAGTTACACTCAAAATGGTTTTACAACATACCAGTCATATATCTAAAACAGTTGCATAGTATTCTCACCCCAAGAGTTTAACAAAACGGTTAAAGAATAAAAGTGGGGCTGTAAACTCACCTGAGTTTAGCTGTGTGTTCTTCTCGTGAACGGTTTTGTGCGCCTTTAGCGGTTACCTATATCATATAAGTGTTATGAGTTTGTGTTCACATTTGTGTTGGTCTCACAGGACCGTGTTCGTGTCCAAACAACTCCAAGTTGTTATGTGGGTCGCATTAACCGTGTTTGACTTAACGAGCCGTTGGTGACGTGTTTAGTTCAAGTGATCGCTTAACGTGCATTTGTGTCGTGTGAAGTGTGGGAGCACATAAATTGCATCCGTGGGATAACTTACTATTTATAGTAAGTTTCCACTTTAGGGAAGTTTCCATACTAAGCAAGTCATACAATAAATCACTTTTCGTTTGTTCTAGCATGCATGGTTAACCTATATGAACATGTTATCACATAGCACATAGTCGCACTTAATCAATTAAGCACGTTTCTCGTTTAAAAGTTACCATTTATAGAAAGTTCACATATCTCATTATTCTAGTCATCAAGACTCCTTTCTAACATGGTCCTAGGACTCTCAACATTATCATTATAACTCAAACTTGGCCAAATCGACCTTTATGGACGAGTTCATTCACCAAAGTTTTCATTTATGGAAACTTGTAACAAATACTCATATTTCAATCATTCTAATGAATCAAAACACCTAATATCATCATGCTAGGACCGAATAAACATGTTAAAATACAACAATATCAAGTTCATCATCCTTTAACCATTTGTAACTTTAAAAGTTACTATTTTTAGAAACAATGGTGTAAATTACTTCTTATATCAATTCTAACTAGCCAAATCCCTAAAAAGAAAATCGTCATTTTAACCATAAGTCATAATTCTAAACACATGCATCTTGTCATTTCATCATCTATCAACATACTTGCAAGAATAAAGTTTCTAAAATTAGTAATATCTTCAAATATCCCATTTTTAATAACAAAAATCATGTTAAACCTTGTAGAATGCCCCAAACATCACTCATAAACATATGCTCGTATTCAAAATCATGTAAACCCATGTAGATCATTCATGCATGCATCCAAATATAGCCATTTCTTAATAAAGTTATCAAGTACCCAATAAATCTAATCAAGATCATCATGGATCATCCTCATATCATCAAATCTATCCTAAAATCATGAAATCACAGATTTAATAAGATGAAATTTCGTGCATGTGGTGTGTGGGTAGCTGCATGTGTGTGGATTGCCTTGCATGTGGGTTTAGAGGTGCTTAAAAACCAAAATGAACATGGAGACTACCTTAATGAGCTTCTAGTGCAGAGATATGAGCTGGTTTGTCAAGATGGTAGCTCCACAGGTCGTCCTTGATGGCTCCTTAGCTGCAATGGTGGTGGTGGTTATGGTTGACAACCTCCTAAGCCTCCCCCAAGCTTTCCTTCTTCCACAATGGCTTCCGAAGAGTTCAAATGGCTTTCTATAGGTTGCAGATGAGTGTAGGAGGGTATAATGACGAGTAAAAGGGGTCTGGAGCTCGAGAAGTGGGTTATAGGGTGGTTAGAAATGATTGTGTCTTGGTTTTAGAAAGATTTTGCGTCTGACAGACTTCGCGTACCGCCAAGGGGGTCCCCAGAGGGCTTGGCGTACCGTAATGAAATTCAGGATTCGAATTCCCCCGCCCATCCTTCGCATATCGCTAAGATCCAATCTGGAGTCCTTAGCGTACGGCGATGGGTCCCAGAAGAGCCCAATAGGCCCAATTTTACTGTTACGATCCGTTTTTCGATGGTTTCACGATTACGATCATTGTTTCTCGACATATTAACGTTGTTACGCTTGTTTAGGTTCTCATACAGCCTAAGTGTTAGGAAATTTGGTTGTGGATTGTTTATTTCACAAGCGTTCCTTAATCAAGACACGTGCGCGCGTTTTACGATAATTCCTCGAATTATGTGTTTGTTATGTGTGTTTGGACTGTTGTGCCACGTGTCACACTAAATTCACTAATTCTACTGCCACGTATGTAATAATAATACACATTATTATTAAAATAAAATAAATGCTGACCTGGAAATTACGAGGTGTCACATCATCCCCCAGTTAATAGGAATTTCGTCCCGATATTCAGTTCGTGTTGTCGGTGCTTGTCTGGTTTGTGAACAGGTGAGGGTATTTCTTTTTCATTTGGTCCTCTCGTTCCCAGGTGTATTTTGGTCCACGTCGGGAGTTGCATTGCACTTTAACAATCGATATGCGACTAAGTTTGAGCTTCTTGACCTCTCAGTCCATTATCTCCACTGGTTCCTCAACGAAGTGAAGTTGCTCATTGATCTGGATTTCCTCCAAGGGAATAGCGAGCGCTTCGTCGGATAAGAACTTCTTGCGGTAAATTTAGCTCATAGGCAACGGGTCCTGTACGTTTTGTGATTTCAAATGGTCCGATGTAACGAGGATTCAATTTCCTTCGCTTTCCAAATTGGATCACTGCCTTCCAGGGCGAGACTTTAAGAAGTACTCGGTCTCCCACCTGGAATTCCAAAGGTTTGCGCCTTTTTTGGCGTAGTTCTTCTGTCGATCCCGAGCTGCTGGCATTCTGTTTCGTATCTGTACGATCTTCTCAGTCGTCTCGTGCACTAGTTCGGGATCAGTCAGTTGGCTTTCACCAACTTCTGCCCAACAGAGAGGCAATCGGCACTTACGTCCGTAAAGTGCTTCAAATGGTGCAGCCTTGATCCTTGTGTGATAACTGTTATTGTAGGAGAATTCAACCAGGGGTAGATGAGTCTCCCAGCTGCCGTCGAAGTCTATCATGCATGCGCGAAGCATGTCTTCCAGTGTTTGGATGGTTCGTTCACTTTGTCTGTCCGTTTGCGGGTGATAGGCAGTACTCATGTCTAACCTTGTCCCCAGTGCTTTATGCAAGGACTTCCGGAAATGCGCTGTGAATTGGTTGTCTCGATCAGATATTATGGAGAGTGGAACTCCATGTCTGGAAACCACTTCCTTTAGATAGATTCGAGTTAGTCTATCTAACTTATTGGTTTCCTTGATTGGTAGGAAGTGTGCAGATTACGTGAGTCGATCTACGATCACCCAGATGGTATCGCATCCGCTCGCCGTCTTTGGTAGCTTAGTGATGAAATCCATGGAAATCTGCTCCCATTTCCATACCGGGATTTCGGGTTGTTGAAGTAATCCTGATGGTTTCTGATATTCAACTTTTACTTTTGAGCAAGTCAGGCACTTGCTCAGATAAGTCTCGATTTCCGACTTCATGTTAGGCCACCATTAGGTTATCTTCAGGTCGTGATACATCTTGTCAGAACCTGGATGTATGGAATATCGGCTTTTGTGTGCTTCGTCCATCACTACATTCCTCAATCCCCCGTAGTGTGGAATCCAAATTCGATCCATAAGATAGTAAGCTCCATCAGTCTTCACTTCCAACTGTTTATCCATGCCTCGCAAGGATTCGTGAGTGAGGTTCTCAGTTTTCAGAGCTTCCCGTTGTGCGGTTCGGATCAGATTGGGTAGCTCTGAGTGAATTGTGAGTTGTAGTGCACGCACGCGCTTTGTTGTTTCCTTCCGGCTCAACGCGTCGGCTACTACGTTAGCTTTTCCTGTATGATATTTGATAGAACAGTTATAATCGCCTATTAGTTCGACCCATCTGCGTTGTCTCATGTTCAGTTCTTTCTAGTCAAAAATGTGTTGTAGGCTCTTACGATCAGTGAATATTGTGCACTTGGTGCCGTACAGGTAGTGTCGCCAGATTTTCAAAAATGTGTTTGGCTGACGTTCGTCTGGCCCACGAACCTTAGCAGGTTCGGCGAACCTAGTAGTGTGTATTGTACAGGTTCGTCTAGCGAACCTCAAGGTTCGGCTGGCGAACCTATAGGTTTGGCTAGGTTCGTCTGAGCTTTTTGTATATATTGTAGGTTTGTCTAGAGGTTTGTCACTTCTGCAGTTTTGAGTGTTAGACAAATCTGATTTTCTCTGTGTGAGAGTGAAAGAACTGTGTGTTCTTGAACATTTCATTGTAATCAGCTTATCATAGGTTGTCTTTGATACATATAGATCGATTATAGATTCCGCATATAATTGATTGTTAATAGGATTCCGTTGAATGATCAAGATCAAATCAGTAGATCTACAGTGGTATCAGAGACATAGGAGGAGTTCTATACAAGTGATTTGAAGATCTACAATCATTTTGAAGATAAAAAGATCAAGTGATGGATTAAAATTCAGTTTTATTTGTGTTTGATTGCTGTGCTGAGAGTGTTATCATCATCTATTGCTTTGGAACATTAAAATCCAGAGATTTGTGGCTGAAATTTGTGAGTTTTGAAGGATTTTTCTTGAAATTTTGAAGGTTTTCCCTCCAAAATTTTTGAATTCTGAATACAGGTTCGTGAGCCGAACCTATGATTGACTGAAGCATAGGTTCGCTGTTACAAGTGATCTTGTTGAGGTTCGTGTAGAGATTTTGAAGAGGTTCGTTTCAAGGTTTGTCTAATGCAGAGGTTCATTTGATTAGGTTCGTTTGTCTGAGGTTTGTTTGGTCAAATTTCTATTGAACCAGGTTCGTGAGATCAAGGTTTGTCTCAAGGTTCGTGAGATCAAGGTTTGTCTCAAGGTTCGTTGAACCAGGTTCTTGAAGATCAAGGTTGGGAGAAGCTTAGCTTGTTACTTAGGTTCGTGAGGAATATTTTTCAAAGGAGGTTCGCTGATAAAGATTAAGAATCATGGTTGATATGTTTGCTATTGTAGCTAGTCAAAATTCTAAGATACATAGTATTTTGATTAGTGAAACTGAGGTAGGAAGTACAAATAAAGTTCCAAAACTACTTGATTTGACAGATTATGAGAACTGGAAAGGTAGGTTTGAGACACATCTAAATGGAACTGACACCAATCTGTGGGAAAGAATTTTGTCACCTTATGAAAGACCTAAGGTGGTGGGGACAGATTTGGATCAAACTCTTGAGAGATTGGATGTTGATCAACGAAAGAAATACGATTCTGAGAAGAAAGCTTATTCGATGTTGAGCCAAGCAATTCCTAATCAGATACTTCATCAATTTGATGAACACAAAACATCATATGGATTGTGGAATGCTTTGAAGGCAAGAATTGAGGGAAACACTAAACTTAAGAAGATGAAAGCCACTGATATACGCAAAGAGTTTTAAAATTTCAACTTTATTGGCAATGAGAGTCTTGAAGCCTTAATAACTAGATATAGGCATTTGTTGACTGAATTCAGAAAATGTGGAATTGAGTATACTGAAGAGGAGATGATAGATTGCTTTGCAAATGCTTTACCTGAAAAGTGGAATTCATTGGTGCTGATTTTGAGAGAAAATTTACCAGGAATGACATCGGTTGAGTTTATCCAAAAGCTAGAAGAACAATAATGAAAGATAAGAGAAAAGCAAGAAGAGTTAATGATACTCAGGATCCTTCTCTCTATGGTGCATCTGTGGTTACACCTCCTGTTTCTTCTGCAAAGATTCAAACAGCTTTTGTTTCAAGTACTGCTGATAGTACTCCAGCACCATCTACATCTGTTGGTACAAATTCATCTTATTCTATGAACGAGAAGAAGTCTGACCCTACAACAACTCTAGTTCAGTTGAATACAACAAATTTGGGAAAAGTAACTGTGGAGGCTGTTCGGGATCATATGTCAATTTTGTCATGCGTAGTCAGTGCCTATGATGAACAGATAGCAGGAAAGATTGGAAACTTAAATCTTACTTTTGAAGACTATGAGCAGATTGACGATGATGAAATGGAGTTGATTGACACTCAATGGGCTTTAGCAAGTGCAATCAGAAGAATCAACAGATATGAAAAGAAAACTGGAAATAAATTCACTTTTGGTCGAAACACAAAGTTTGAATTTAATCAAAAGGCCACACAATGTTACAATTGTGGTGAGTTGGGTCATTTTGCTAGAGAGTGTAAAAATCCGAAGAAGCAAGGAAATTTAAACCCTTTCAAGCCAAAAGAAGCTTATCAGAAGAAGAAAGAAAAGGCTTTAGTCAGTCAAGCTGATGAAGGATGTGATTGGGGAAATCAATATGATTAGTTAATGGGTGCATTCATGGCTTCTTTGGATGAAGACACAAGCAAAGGAAAAGAAAAGGTTGATGAGGTAAATGGTGATCTTTTAGAGATCATTGATAAGTTAAAAGAAATGAATGCTCAGTTGACTGCTGAACTGGTTGAGTGCACTGAAGCTAACAAAAAGTTAATTTCAAGAGAAAAAGCTTTTGATAAAAAGATTATTGATTTAGGAAAAGAAAATGAAGAGCTAAAAATTAAAGTTTTGCAAAATAATCATGCAGTTTCTGTGCATCTCGAATCAGTGCAAAAGTTAAAAGTTGAATTGTCAACAACAAGAGCAGAAGCAGAAATGAACAAGAGCAAGCTTGAGAATTATCAGAATTCTCAGTATGTCATCGATTAATTTGCTTCCATGCAAAGATTATCAAATGATACTACTGGCTTGGGTTTTCATGCAGTACCACCTCCTTCCAGCTATGTTCCTAGACCACAAATTGATCCGAATTTGGATGTTCATCCTATTTCTTTGAATGAACGTGGGTCTGAACAAGTGGTTGAAAATGCTAGAGGTTCATCATCTGATGAAAAAGTGTCTCTTGATAGTGATGCTCCTATCATTGAAGATATCACTGAATCAGAATACTCATATGATATTTTGAGACAAAATGGTTATCAAGTTAAAAATGGTGATAAAAAGAATTTGAAGTCTCAGAAGTCAAAAGCTGAGATGAAATCAGTTGAGAAGGTGGTGATCAAACCCAATCTAGTTTCCAAACCAATGATTAAAGCCAAAACAAACACTACTCTTAAACCGATTGTGTATGTAAAGTCATCTACTACACATCAAGGAGAGTCTAATGGCATTTTTCGAAAGCAAAATGTGGTTTCTAAAAAGGTTGAAAAAGTGGATTTTTTCTTTGATAGATTTGGGGTTGGACATAAAAACAAATCAAAGAATTTTAAAAATCAAGTGAGTAATTCAAAGATAAAATCAACTGGTTTGAGAAACAGTAAATCATCTGGTTGCTCAGATCATACGAGATCCAAATGCAAGACTATAGACACGAAATCAAGTTACAATTGAGGAGAGTTTGTATGTGGAGTTAGAAAGAACTCATGGCAGTCAAGAGCTCTGGATGCATTCTGCATTTATTTCACAAATAGAGCCAAAGACTGTTACTGAAGCGTTACGTGAGCCTGCGTGGGTGGAGGCAATGCAAGAAGAGTTGAATCAGTTTCAGAAGTTGGGAGTTTGGCATTTAGTTGATTTGCCAAAAGGAGAGAAGAAGATTGTACTAGATGGGTGCTAAGATGCAAACGCGATGACCGAGGCGTAATTGTTCGAAACAAAGCACGTTTAGTGGTTTAGGGTTTCAAACAAGTTGAAGGAATTGATTACGATGAAGTTTTTGCACCTATGGCGCGGTTGGAAGCAATTAGACTTTTTCTTTCTTTTGCTGCTCACAAGAAATTCAAAGTTTTCAGTTGGATGTCAAATCTGCATTTCTGTATGGTTCTTTGAAGGAAACAGTGTATGTTTTTCAGCCACCGGGCTTTGAGGATCCTATCCATTGGGATCAGGTTTACCTTTTGGACAAAGCACTGCACGGTCTTCATCAGGCTCCGCGTGCCTGGTATAGGACATTATCGACTCACCTTATTGAACATGTGTTCAATAGGGGTCAGATTGATAAAACTTTGTTTTATTGGGAAAAGGACAAGGACATTATTCTTGTTCAGATCTATGTAGATGATATTATCTTTGGATCTACCGATGAACAAATGTGTTTGGAGTTTAAAGAAGTGATGATCGAGAAATTTGAAATGAGTGCCATGTCAGATATCAAATTTTTTCTGGGTTTACAGATTGATCAAACAGATGATGGAAATTTCATTCATCAGACAAAATATATTCAAGATGTGCTAAAACGGTTTAGCATGCTTGATTCAAAACCAATTTCCACGCTCATTAAGCCTAATCACGTGATTGAGCCTGATATTAAGGGGGAGATAATTGATCCTACTCTTTATCGTGAAATTATTGGTATTTTGATGTATATGACTGCCTCAAGACCAGATATTGTATTTGCTACAAGTATCTGTGCAAGATATCAATCAAAACCTAAAGTGTCACATCTGATTGCAGTCAAGAGAATACTTCGTTATCTAAAGGGTCCACCAGACAGCGGTTTGTGGTATCCTAAGGATGATAACTTTTCCGTCAATGCTTACAGTGACTCCGATTATGGAGGATGTAAGACAGATGCGAAATCCACAACTGGAGGTGCACAATTTTTGGGGGAACGTTTAGTTTCTTGGCTGTGTAAAAAGCAAACATCTGTTGCTACTTCAACTTGTGAGGCTGAGTATGTAGCTGCTGCCAGTTGTTGTTCACAAGTTTTGTGGATACAACAACAGATGAGAGACCATGGTTTAAATTTTCTTACAACCCCAATTCATGTTGATAATGAGGCTGCTATTGCTATAACAAAGAATCCTGTGTATCATTCACGTTCTAAACACATTGATATTAGATTTCATTTCATATGCGACTGCTATGAAAGAAACTTATTGATGTGGTGAAGATACATACGAATGAGCAACGGGTAGACCTTCTCACCAAAGCTTTTGATAAAAATCGTTTTGAGTATTTGCTCAAATTAAATTAATTCGGGTCATGGGTGAGGTTATTTTAAATCAACTTCCTTCATAATCAATTTTTATTGACTTAACATCAGATATTTTAATTGTTTTGTTTGTTTTGTGTTTTAGTTTTTAGGGGGAGAAAATTTTGAAAAACTCAAAAACATTTGAAAAATCAAAAACACAAAAACATTAAAAAAATTAAAATTCTGAGAAATTGATTCGATCAAATGAGAAATGATAGTACATTGTAGCAATTAGAAGCACATCTGTATCATACTAAAACTTAAATATAAAGAGCATTTACAATTACTTAGTATGATATGTTGGTAGGTTTATAATTTAGTTGAGATAACATTTGACAAAATTTTGATTATTCTTTATGAGAAACAGATGCTTAGAATACAGTGCTTAGCTTTGTCCTGAATGAGTGGTGATTAATCTTACAAAATGTTTCTTGAACAAAATTTAAGTTACTAGTTTTGATCATGTGTTTATTTTTCAAAAGAAATTCTAAATTTGTTTTTTCTTTTGTTTTAGTTTAAAGCTGAAACATTCTTTGCGTATACTTACGTATCGACCTGATTGTTATAGCTTTAAACAATTCAAATTTGTTTTCTTGGTTTTGATTAAGATTTGGACAATCTCTGCGTATATGAGAATATCGATCTGATTGTTAAAAGCTTAATCTTAAATTATTTTTTCGTTCAGTTTCTGGATCATCTGAGTATACGAAAGTATCAACCTTGACTCCGAGATTTTGAACAAATTCAATTTGTTTTTCATTCTGTTGTTTTCAAAAAGATATTCTGTTTTGTTTTTTTCATGATGAAGCTAGTTAAAATTGAAGTAAATTGTTTCAAGGACATTATTGTTTGTTTAATTATTCACAAAACGGGGATGTGTTCAAGTAAATGGAGAACATAAAGTATTTGATGGTTTTGTTTTCAATTGATTTTAACTAAGTAATTAAACTTAAAGAGGTTTTATATGCTGACAATCATCTTTGAATTGTAATTTGCTGATAAATATATTCATTAATTCAATCAGGTGTGTTGATGATTGTAATACAATATGATCTCATGTCTGGATCTCCCTCAAACAAAAATATGTGATTGCTTTGATAGTTTATATTCCATAATTATATTTGTTAAATTTGCAGTGTGTTTGTTTTAAAAATTTGAAAAATGCAAAAATATTTTTCGTTTTTATCTAATGTTAAATCAATAATTTTTGATTATTTGTTTTGACTTTGAAACATTAAACATTGTTTTGTTTGAAATTTTTAAATAAATTTGAATTTCAAAAGGTTTGCTTGGAGGTTCGTTTGGGAGGTTTGTGAGTAGGTTTGTTGAACAGGTTCGTTCAATAGGTTTTGAATAGGTTCGTCCAATAGGTTTTGGACAGGTTCGCCTGAGAGGTTTTGGACAGGTTCGTCCAACAGATTTGTTGATAGGTTCGGTCAACAGGTTGGTCAAAGGTTCGTCAATAAGGTTTGTTCACAGGTTCGTATATATAGAGGTTCGTGTGTGTGACCTTCGTCACTTTCATCAGAACTGTTCACCGAACCTGCAAACTTGAAAGTTGATTTTTTCGATTCTGAACCTTTGAAACATTTTGTCTTATATCATTAGCTTCGGATTTGGATTTTGATTCTAAATAGGTAAAAAGATTGAAGTTTGACTGGCTAGATTAGGAGATATGTTGATTTTAGATTCGGTTTAGTCGAACATGTTGTTTTGAATTAAAACCTGCTTAAATCTAAATTTTGGGAAAATTGTTTTTAGTAATGTTGTTCATCTGTTAATGGCGAACCTTTGGATATCTATTTTTTGATCTAATTCATGGATTTGAAAATATGATGTTAAACTGGATTAGGTTCGTGACATGAACATAGGTTCGTTGAATTCATAAGCTTCGTTTGAACTTTAAAGTCTCGGGCCGAACCTCTTTGTTTCTTTGAACCGAACCTTATCTGGTCAAGGGTTCGTTTGACCATTAGGTTCATGATATGACAAGGTTCGTTCATTGAAAGGTTCGTTGGTATATACAGGTTTGTCTGATAATCAGGTTTGTCTAAATTTAGGTTCGGCACAGGGATGGTTCGTTGGTTTGTACACTTAGAAATTTTTTTGATTTTTTAACTTTTGATTTTTTTTTTAATTTTTTAATTTTTTGTTTTAATTTTTGTTTTATTCTGATTGTAGAAATGGCAACTCTTACATTCGGAGGCAAACACAACCTGTGTGCCTATCTAGATCCGACAACGAAGAACGGCAAGGACTTTAGACCGATGATCGAGTTTTTGAGACGGTCAAGGATTTACCATGCTATACCCAACTCCTGTCAGATATATAGATCACACATTCAGAGTTTCTGGGATTTTGAGAGGCTAATCACTGTTGATGAGGATTATTCTATAGAGGCGGATGTGCTTGGTCAAGCTATTCGAGTTACTGAAGCTGACATTAGGAGGGTTCTACAGTTCGGAGGAGAACCTGCATGAAGGACTCTTATTTCTGAGAGGTGTATTAAAGGGTGTTTTCTGAGGATCAGATACTTTGGTGTCTACAACGAGTATTCTATCAAGAAGGGAAAGTTTGCTCTGCAGTACAAGTTGTTAGCACATGTTTTGTTACATTGCCTTAGCATGAGGAAAGGCACATTTGATGAGTTGAGGGATTTAATGAGGTCTGCAATGGTTGCATTGATATTGAACAAACCGTTCAATTTTTCTGCAATGATCTTCAGATACATGTCAGACAATATCACCAAAGCCAATGATAAATTTTATATGTATCCAAGGTTTATTCAGATGCTGATAGATGAAAGATTTCCTGAGCAGAACTTGCCAAGAGCTTCTTCTGATCTTCTTAAGTTGAAGCATATGACTGATTCCAGTCTTGGTCAGCTCAAGATCTACCATAAGAGCAATGATGATATTCTGATGAAAGATGTAGTTGGACATTGTGCTAAAGCTAACTATGTTGCTCCTTTGAATGATGCTTGGAGGCATGAAGATTCAAGTTCAAACAATGAACTTTTGAGTGATAATGATAATGATAATGATCAACAACAACCACCACCACCTCCTCCTCCTATACCACAAGTCAGTCAATCACAAGCTCAGCCTTCTCAATCGCATCAACAATCTCAAGAACCAGTTCAAGGACCAGATGAGACTCCTACTACACTGGTTCCTCTTCAGGTGATATATCCAGATCAACAAGAAGCTCAAAGACAAGAAGAGGCTACTGCTTCTCAACATGTTGATACTGAAGATGTTAATGTTGATGCTGAAGATGAAGAATCTACAGAGTCAGCAATGGAGACAGTACAGGTTGGGAACAAAATGGTAAGAAGATTGAAGAAAAGGCCAGCACAACAACAAAGTAAAGAAGCAAGAGAAGAAGAAAATAATCCTAGCTTTACGGCTGATGAGCCTGAGTCTTGAAGGCCAAAGAAGAAAAAGAGAATGGCCAAGGTGCCTAAGAAGAAGAAGACAAAGACTCCCAGGATTATTGTTTCTTCTCCTGTGGCTGTTCCTACTTCATCTGCATCTATTGCTGTTTCTATACCTATTTCAGTAGCTGTAACAGTTCAAGAAGCTGCTTCTACTTCCCCTGTTCATATGTTTTCTGATCCTTTCTTTCAGAGTCTTGAGTTTGTCAATGTTGCTACATTTGTTCCTTCATTTATGGATGCTACTACTGTGACTACATCATTTCAAGCAACTTCTACCTCTAGAGGAGAGTCTTTACATGAGGGCTTTGATGACATTGATTTAAAATTCTCCATTGATTATGATGATACTGAGCTGAGAAGAAGGATATCTATCTTGTCACAAGAGTTTGACAAGTATAGGAAGCAAAAGGAGAAAGTTGAAGCTGAACAACCATCTCCTTCAAATTCAAGTGACTTAGATGTGATGCAAGGTCAAATTTCTCAATTGTTGAAGTGGAGAGAAGAGGATTTGCTAGAAAAGAAGTTGATAAATGAGAGAATTACTTCATTGGAAACATTGATTGTGAAGCAAAATGCTGAGATTGCTGATTTGAAGAAAGATAATCAAGACTTGAAGCAAAAGATTGATGATATTCAAGTTAAGGATAATCAAGATGAGGCTACTAGTGCTAGTGCTGATCAATTGTCTGTTAATATTGATGATGATGATGAAGAAGAAGAAGAAGAGAACGTAGACTATGAGGATTCAGATGTTGATGAACACCCAAGCTTTAATGTTTATCATGATGATGAAGATGATGATGGTGATGTGACATGTGTTGGAAGTTCAAGTGTTTTGAATTCCATTACTGGAGCAATAGTCATTTACAAGCCTTCTGGGATTTCATTTGATGTTACTCCTATTTCTTCTGTTTCTTCTGATAAGGCAAAAGACATTGAAGATGTAGATTTTGAAGACTTGACAAAGTTGAAATATCCAAAGGAAGAGATTGATATGTCATTGCCTACATTCTTAGATTTGTTTAAACAAAATGCTGATGTACAGTTGCAGAGAATGTTTGGTGAACTTTCTGAAGATAAAGAGTTGGAGGAAGGAGAAATTGGAGGTGGTTATTCAAAGACAGAGTTAGCTGATTTGTTTGGAGTTGAAGTGAATGATTTAAAGAACATGAAAGATGCTGGCAAAATGGTGATTGAGGAATCAGGTCAATCAATTGACTTTGAACAAGATCATCAAGTGGATGAGAATTCGTATAATTTACAAACTTTGAAGAAGATATTTGATATTGAAGTTCAAAGAAGAGCGCCAAAGACAAATGTAGATTCTATGATAGAAAAGACTTATATGGAGATGTGGAAAGAAAATCAAGATGAACATAAGTACATTATTGATCACTTATTCATTTTCAAGCAAATGGTTGAAGTTATTGAAGAAAAGATTCAAGAAGACCAAGCTAGACAATTCAAAAGATTCAAAATTGGATCTAAGTCCAAGATGAAAGGAAGAATTGTAAGCTATGGTTATTTTCATCATATTCCTAGAAGCTTGAAGATTAGAGGATGCTATGTTGTCAAGAGGACTGATGGTTGTCAATACTTTGGAAAGGCATTTGATATAATGTCCTTACCATCTTTTCAATGTATGCAGTTATCCAGATTGAGAATGATAAAGCCAATTCAGACAGAACATAATGAAAGGTTTGAGAAGATGCTGAAGAAAGAAGCAAAGTCTCGTTGGAATTGGCTGGTACCTCAATTTTTAGTGTTGAAGAATAATTCTTTTGTGTATCCTAAGCCTAAAGTATATACAAGACCAAGATTGAGAAAAATAGAACATAATTGGAATCATTATTTCAAGTTCTGGTTCTATGATGAAAGAACATCTGAAGCAATTATTCTTTTGAGACAAGAAGATAAATGGAGGGTGAGAAGACTGTTGAATCCTGTGTGGCTGGTGAATTGTTCAAAGGATGATATTGACTTATTAAATGTAGTTGAAATATTTGCAAATGATGTGTTTCATGATGTTGGTATAAGCTACAAAGACATGGCGGTTCAATTTCAAACGATAGCTCGGATGTGTTATACTCTAGGAATACATTCTGGATGCAAATGGGAGGATGTAAACTATTTGTATGTTGAGCTGATGAAGTTGCAGAAAGAGATAGATGATAGAGATGCAAAGCTGGAAGCTGAAAGATTGTCAAAGATTCCTAAGTCTGTTATCATTCGTGCTGCACACAATGTTTGTGAAGATCTGACTACAAGTAAAGCTCAAAGTGAAGATTGAAGATAGAGATACTGAAGATTTTTGAAAGCAACTATTAAGGGGGAGTTTGTTAGGACATTATGTCATAGTTTGCCTGTCAAAATGTTAAAGTTATTAGAGGTTTGGCTTAGGTACGTCTGGCCCACGAGCCTTAGCAGGTTTGGCGAACCTAGTAGTGTGCATTGTACATATTCGTCCAGCAAACCTCAAGGTTCGGCTGGCGAACCTATATGTTTGGCTAGGTTCGTCTGAGCTTTTTGTATATATTGCAGGTTTGTCTAGAGGTTTGTCACTTCTGTAGTTTTGAGTGTGAGACAAATCTGATTTTCTCTATGTAAGAGTGAAATAACTGTGTGTTCTTGAACATTTCATTGTAATCAGTTTATCATATTCAATGAAATGATTTTTATAAATGATTGGTTGTCTTTGATACATATAGATCGTTATAGATTCCACATATAATTGATTTTAATAGGTTTCCATTGAATGATCAAGATCAAATCAGTAGATCTACACTCCCAACTCCAAATCATGAGTTGTGTAGTTCTTCTCATGCACTTTCAGTTGTTGAGAAGCATAGGCTATAACTTTCTCGCGTTGCATTAACACACAACCGAGTCCTTGTTTTGATGCGTCACAACAAACTTCAAAATCTTCACATCCCCCCTGTAGGGATAAGATCGGTGCACTGCACAATTTCTGCTTCAGTACGTTGAAAGCAGATTCTTGTTTCTCTCCCCATTCAAACCTCTTGTCTTTATGCGTAAGAGATGTCAGTGATTGTGTGATCTTCGAGAATCCCTCGATAAAACGCCTGTAGTATCCCGCCAATCCTAGGAATCGTTGCACCTCAGTTGGAGTCTTGGGTGCTTCCCAGTTCTTAATGGCCTCGATCTTTGCTGGGTCTACATGTATCCCTTTTTCGTTTACCACGTGTCCAAGGAACTGGACCTCGCGAATGCAAAAGTCGCATTTGAAAAATTTGGCGTACAATTGTTCCGTCTTCAGCAGTTCTAAGACAAGCCTCAAATGTTCGGCATGCTCTTCCTGATTCTTGGAGTAGATCAGGATGTCATCTATGAATACCATTACGAATTTGTCGAGGTATGGCTTGCACATGCGATTCATAAGATCCAAGAATATAACCGATGCATTGGTCAGTCCGAACGGCATGACCAAGAACTCGTAATGTCCGTATCGTGTCCAAAAGGCTGTCTTCAGGATATCACCTTCTTGTATCCTTAGTTGGTGGTAACCGGATCTCAAATCGATCATTGAATAGTAGCTCGACCCTTGCAATTGGTCAAACAGATCATCTATTCGCGGTAAAGGGTATCGATTCTTGATCGTCACCTTGTTCAGCTCCCAGTAGTCAATGCACATACGGAAAAATCCGTCTTTCTTCTTTACAAACAGGACCGGTGCTCCCCATGGTGAGAAGCTCGGTCTGATAAATCCTCTATCTAACAACTCCTGCAGTTGATTGGATAGTTCTTGCATCTCGGTAGGAGCCAATCGATATGGTGCCTTGGCTATCGGTACGGCTCTTGGCGTTAGATCTATCTGGAACTCCACTTGACACTTCGGTGGTAATCCAGGCAGATCGTTAGGAAAGACTTCAGGAAAGTCGCGGACTACAGCGATGTCCTCGATCATTCTCTCCTTCTTCGGTTGTTCAGTGATAAGGGCTAAAATGGCAGTGTATCCTTTCTGTAGGTACTTGATCGCTTTCATGCAGGACATGATATTAAGCAGTATTCCCCGTCGTTCCCCATGTATAGAGATCTTGTTTCCATTCAGCAACGTAAGCCGGACTATCTTCTCGTTGCACACAATCTCGTCTTGGCTAGCAGATAACCAATCCATTCCAATCACCACGTCAAAGCTCCCCAGAGTTACCGGCATCAGGTCGATCTCTAGTTCATGATCTGCTAGGACCAAGACTCACCCTTTGAAGATATGTTGTGTCTCAATCAGCTTGCCGTCAGCTAACTCTATGGTGTACTTATAGTCTAGTGATGTTGGGGTCATATTAAGGAGTTTACTAAAATCGCTTGAGATAAAACTCCTATCGGCACCGATATCAAATAATATGCTAGTGTAGACATTATTTAAAAGGAACGTACCGGTAACGATGTTGGGGTCATCTTTAGCCTCGCCGGAACCAATGACGAATGCCCTACCCCTTGTCGGGTTACCTCCTGCGTTCTTATTTTGCGGACAGTCTCGGCGCATGTGTCCCAGCTTTCCACAAGTAAAGAATCCCCTTAAAGTGTCATTCTTGTTTGCGTTGGGATTCTGGTTCGGGTTTGAGCGGCATTCCTTGGCTATATGCCCAATCCTCCCACAGTTGGTGCACTTGACCCTTTTGCACGGGCTGAAGTGATGATAAGAGCAATTGTTGCATTTGGGGTTGTTGCCCCGGTATCCCCTTGCCTTGAACGTCAGATTGTGTGGCAGTGAACGCTTTTGCCGGTGCTGGACGGTGTTGGGTTGGTTGTTGTGGCGAGAAGGTGCGGGTGTTGCTTGGTTCCCACTTCCGCTTGGGTTCCTGGGGCTTCAGATGTTAACCCTTTTTAGCAGTTTTCCCTGGGTTACTGCTTGGTCAGTCAGCTCATGTGCCAAGCAGATAGTTGCTGGATGAGAATGGGGTCAGATGCAGTCACCATGCTCTGTATTTGCTCTGGCAGTCCACTAATGAACTGTTCGATTTTCTTGTATTACGGCGTTACCATTGCCGGACACAGCCTGCATAGTTCATGAAATCGAGTGCAGTACTGCTCAATTTCGGATCCCGCCATCTTGTGCATCCAGAACTCTTCTTCCAGCTTTTTAATTTCATTCCGGGGACAGTACTCTTTGTGAAGCATCTTATTAAACTC
The DNA here is from genome assembly GCA_009363875.1 of Mikania micrantha. Classification (NCBI taxonomy): domain Eukaryota; kingdom Viridiplantae; phylum Streptophyta; class Magnoliopsida; order Asterales; family Asteraceae; genus Mikania; species Mikania micrantha. Next base: position 22,383,414 of record CM018687.1, on the reverse strand, counting down.
CTCCCAAGTTATGGAGTTCGCAGCCTCCAAACCCAATGTCTAGACATGGGAGTTCCACCAGGTGAGGGCTGGTCCCTCTAGTGTTCCGGTGGCGAATTTCACCTGATTTTCTTCTGAGCAGTCAGCCATGGAGAAGACGGACTCCGCCTTCTCTATCCATCTAAGCAGTCCTACTGCCCCCTCCGTCCCCTTGAAGTTGTGCGAATGACAGCTCAGAAATGTTTTAAACGAACACCCCTTGTTCGCGTTTCCCTGTGATCCGTTGTTCGTACAACCCGTTTCACTCTGGAGGCGATTAGCCTCATATTTAGCGATAGCTTTGTTTACTTGCCTTGCAACCATTGCTCGGATGGTTGCCGAGCCTGGTGGTTGTCGGTGTGTTCGGACGTAAGAACCCCTTCCCGCCATTTGTTAGGTGTTGAGTTAGTAGGCAATCATGATTAAGATATACAATAAGTAAAAACAAAATATCATTTCATTAATAATAGCTTTGAGTACAATGAGTTTCAGAATAAAATACTACTACCATGATTCGTATGAGCACATCCCGTTCATCTAGGCGTACAAAATAAGATAACTGAAATAAGACAACCTAACTAGTCTGAAATGAACATGGAGTGTGAATCCCCACTGTCAGCAGGTCCATCGTCCTACCCCACCTCAGGATCCTCCTCTGGATCCTCATCGAAATCTCCCTCCTCGAGGTCCTCCGCCTCGAATTGAGGCTAATCCTCCGGCTCGAATTGAGGCTCATCCTCCAGCTCCAGCTCCACGATGAACTGTGCCGCCCAGGCGTTCGTCATGGCGTCACTAGCCTGAATCTGGGTCGTGTTCCCCTCGGTAGCGACCTCCACCGCCACTAGTTGTCCATCGTGCTTGTGTACCATGGCAGTGATAGTCCCCTGCTGCTCCTCTATCTGTCAAGTCCTCGCACGAACATCTTCAACCTCGGCCGTCCTCTCGTCCTGCCGTCGGATCGAGTCCTTGGTCATACCGACCAAGCCGTCATGTACTCAGTCAGTATAAGCAAGCTTGTCCTGTAGGTAATCCACGCGTCCCTAGAGGCGTCGGTTATCCTCACGAAGGATATCGACCTCGTCAACCAGTTCGTATAGTAGTCGGGACTCAAGAGCAGACCTAGAGACTAGGGCCGCGAAAGCCCGCTCCATAGGTGTGGTGAGTGATAGTGATGGGGGTCTGCTAAACGCATCACCCAACAATGGTAGGAATGGGACTCTGTCCTCTCTGGCCCATAGAGCCATAGTAGCGGGGTACCAATCCCATGATCCGGTACTGCCCGATGGTTCCTGAGAGTCCACTTGGGCTACGATGTCTCGTATCTTCTAACGGTCCTCCTCCATCAGCTCATACTTCGCGGGACGTTTCCCCGGGTTCCTTCCATCCTTGTTGTTGTTGTTGTCCATCCTGTAATCTTGGTTTAACAAGTAACATAATACAATAATAATAACATATTATTGTGCAATGTCTAGTGTAGTGTCCATTGTTGAGCAACGGCTATAGTCTAAATTTACTACATGCAAACCTAGTTCTCTATAACCAAGGCTCTGATACCAGTCTGTCACACCCCAAATTTCCACGTGCGGTGTCAGACCGCGCGGCTGTGATGTGACCAGGATCATAGCTCTTGGTCATATAGAACGACTCTATATGAATTACACAACCATACAGTTTTGTAAATCAGACAAGTTTCATAACTATGCAACGGAATAGTTTAAAGCGTTTGCAGCGGAAAGTAAATGAGTTATGCAGCGGAAATGTAATTGTCTAAACACTGCATTGTTTAGAGTACAAAATCATGAAATGTTCAAAATATAAGTTGGAATGCATGCAAGACTCCTCAAAAAGCCCTACTCCAAGTGCATCTTAGCATCGTGAGTTCAGTTACCTGAGAATACATGCAAAAACGTGTCAACATAAAGTTGGTGAGTTCACAGGTTTAAATAGTTAAAAGCTGTAAACAGACATATACTGGGTATGTTAAGTTGTTTGTTGGATCTACGATCCCGAGTGTGTCAGTTCATCTTACCGAAACTCGACTGTTCCTTTGCCTCCCCGGGTCATCGATGAACCCGGCAATCAACATCGATATTACACTCATCGTGACCACCAGTCACAGCTGTTGTCGAGCGGGGCTAGTCAAACCCATTATTACTACGTAATAACGACTCGTTTGTTACACAACTAACGGTAAGGGTATGTGAGGACTTGTTTCGATAATAGTTACACTCAAAATGGTTTTAAAACATACCAGTCATATATCTAAAACAGTTGCGTAGTATTCTCACCCCAAGAGTTTAACAAAACAGTTAAAGAATAAAAGTGGGGTTGTAAACTCACCTGAGTTTAGCTGTGCGTTCTTCTCGTGAACGGTTTTGTGTGCCTTTAGCGATTACCTATATTATATAAAAGTTACCATTTATAGAAAGTTCACATATCTCATTATTCTAGTCATCAAGACTCCTTTCTAACATGGTCCTAGGACTCTCAACATTATCATTATAACTCAAACTTGGCCAAATCGACCTTTATGGACGAGTTCATTCACCAAAGTTTTCATTTATGGAAACTTGTAACAAATACTCATATTTCAATCATTCTAATGAATCAAAACACCTAATATCATCATGCTAGGACCGAATAAACATCTTAAACATACAACAATATCAAGTTCATCATCCTTTAACCATTTGTAACTTTAAAAGTTACTATTTTTAGAAACAATGGTGTAAATCACTTCTTATATCAATTCTAACTAGCCAAATCCCCAAAAAGAAAATCATCATTTTAGCCATAAGTCATAATTCTAAACACATGCATCTTGACATTTAATCATCTATCAACATACTTGCAAGAATAAAGTTTCTAAAATTAGTAATATCTTCAAATATCCCATTTTTTATAACAAAAATCATGTTAAACCTTGTAGAATGTCCCAAACATCACTCATAAACATATGCTCATATTCAAAAATCATGTAAACCCATGTAGATCATGCATGCATGCATCCAAATATAGCCATTTCTTAATAAAGTTATCAAGTACCCAATAAATCTAATCAAGATCATCATGGATCATCCTCATATCATCAAATATATCCTAAAATCATGAAATCACAGATTTAATAAGATGAAATTTTGTGCATGTGGTGTGTGGGTAGCTGCATGTGCGTGGATTGCCTTGCATGTGGGTTTAGAGGTGCTTAAAGACCAAAATGAACATGGAGACTACCTTTATGAGCTTCTAGTGCAGAGATATGAGCTGGTTTGTCAAGATGGTAGCTCCACAGGTCGTCCTTGATGGCTCCTTAGCTACAATGGTGGTGGTGGTTATGGTTGACAACCTCCTAAGCCTCCCCCAAGCTTTCCTTCTTCAACAATGGCTTCCCAAGAGTTCAAATGGCTTTCAAGAGGTTGAAAATGAGTGTAGCAGGGTATAATGACAAGTAGAAGGGTTCTGGAGCTCGAGAAGTGGGTTATAGGGTGGTTAGAAATGATTGTGTCTTGGTTTTAGAAAGATTTTGCGTCTGACAGACTTCGCATATCGCCAAGGGGGTCCCCAGAGGGCTTGGCGTACCGTAATGAAATTTGGGATTCGAATTCCCCCGCCCATCCTCAACGTATCACTAAGATCCAATCTGGAGTTCTTAGCGTACGACGATGGGTCCCAGAAGAGCCCAATAGGCCCAGTTTTGCTATTACGATCCGTTTTTCGATGGTTTCACGATTACGATCATCTTTTCTCGACATCTTAACGTTGTTACGCTTGTTTAGGTTCTGATACAGCCTAAGTGTTAGGAAATTTGGTTGTGGATTGTTTATTTCACCAACGTTCGTTAATCAAGACACGTGCGCGCATTTTACGATAATTTCTCGAATTATCTGTTTGTTGTATGTGTTTGGACTGTTGTGCCATGTGTCACACTAAATTCGCTAATTCTAGTGCCACGTATATAATAATAATACACATTATTATTACAATAAATCAAATGTTGACCTGGAAATTACGAGGTGTCACAGTCGGGGTGCTTAGTTTGACTGGTGAACATGCAAGTTATAGTATTTGGCATAATGCCCTACTCGTTTACAGTTGGCACAAATGAGGCATGGCCCCTTGTGATGGAAAGGACACTTGAAACACTTCAGTGCTTGCCTAGTATAAGTTTTCTTTCTTAAATAGTTGCACCATAGCTTTTGACAATTTTTTTATTCCAGCTGATTTCAGATGGAATTCTTGGTTTGCCACTCACTTTAGGGCCACTTACGTTTAATGCCCTTTATATTTTTAGGAGCATTGACATTGGTACAACTAGAACTTTGCTCACCCTTCTTTGCTAGGGTACCACTTCTTATTACCTCATTAGTAAGCTTAGTGTCCAAGATAATGGTACATTTTAGGGTTACAGGTTCGGCAACGGTTATCATTCCTCAGATTTGAGGAACCAATCCTTTGATGTATTTCTCTACCAAGGCTAGCTTAGAAGGAAACATGTTAGGAAGGAAACATGTGAATTCTTTAAATCAGTCCGTATATTTCTGGCACTCCGCATTGATCATAGCATGATTCTTGAATTCTTCATGCAGTTTTTGTATTTTGTTTACTGGGCAATATTCTGAAATAATCAAAGTTTTAAACTCATTCCAACCCGTCACATCAACAGTGGTTGTATCCAATTTTCTCACTTGGTTATGCTACCATGTTAAAGTTGAGTTCTTAAGAGAACAAGTAGAATAAGTTACTTTATGCACCTCTAAGCATCGGCTGGTTATAATTTTTGTTTCCATCTCTTTGATCCACTTTAGCAATCCCGCAGCTCCTTCCTTTCTAGTGACGTTAGGAGGGTCGTTGTCACACCCCGTCGACGGCGGAATCACGGGAGGTGCAACGAAGTTAGGCTATACTAATAAATCTCCCATGTAACCAAAGGTGTCACTACCTATCATTATCACTAATGACTTGAAAAACATGAGAAAACAGTCAACTTAACTAAAAAGTTGGTGAGATTCACAAGTTTTATAGACTCGATAAATATTCATTGGGATTATCTCTCCATAATGTTATGCTACTTTTAAAAGTAATATGTTATTCATAAGTGTGATACGATGCAATCGACGTAAGTCCCCAACCAAACCTCCGACTGACTACCCATGTTTATCCATAGTCTATTAGACTCCCCTTGAGTTCATAATGGAAATGTTGGAGATATTCATTCATCGTGATTGGCCACGTCATATAGGTGACTGTAGCTAGCAAGACCACCTGATAGATGAATGTGATATCAACCCAAATAATACTATTCAATATATGTCCACTGGTTCAAACCCTTGAGTTAATGGTTGTGTCTAAGAAATAGAAAGGGACTTCCAATAATGATATTAATGTCTTATGCAATCCACATCCAACTAACTTATGTTTTAACAATAACGTACATAGCATAATGAAGAAAATAATTTATGTTATGCTTTTCACCCAAAAGATTCATAAAATAGTATAAAAAGAGGTTGTGAACTCACTATTGTGTTGTGATTAACAGAATTGAGAACTTATGAGATGTTGAAGCCTGACTAAAAATTTCCTACAAGGTTGAAAATCCTATGTAAACATACTAGCCTTAACATAATATGACCCATATGGTTATGTTATGTTTACAGTATGGTTTTGGTCTCTTTTTATTTTGGTTTAGCTTTGATGAAATATTTTCAAGTGGTGGGTTTTATGTAGTATGGTTTTTAGAGTATGTTAGTACTTAACCCACATGTTGAGGTCTTACCTATATATGACTTATACATACCCTTTTGGTTATAAATCCATGTATACATAGTCGATTTATCATAGATTAGATCAACCCAAGTGAACTCATGTAGTCCTTCTCATTTTTGTATTGATTCCTTTTAGATGAGGTCACCACATTATGATTTACATAAATCATGGGTATATATATATTCCAATATATATTCTTACGTATGAGAGGTCGAAAAAACCGATTGCTATTTCAAGTATATGGTGCCTTATTCTAGTTTGTATTCTTTACCTTTATCAAGGATGCATGAGATGGTACTTATTCCTATTTTCATACTGATTGTCATTGGTCTCAGCTTGTTTGGGCCATGAGTTTTATTATGTTTATATCCTGCCCAGTCCCTTATCTCCAATGAGGCTACTTAACTCTCCTCGTTTGGATCCTATGAAGTGGCCAATATGAATGTGGTTTGATGGCCTTAAGTTGAACATGTGTAAGTATATTTTTATGGTCCTTTGGCTTTCACCGATTGTTCAACTGGCATATATACCTTCTGTTATTGTTTTGATAGTGCTCTTTATAATTATATTCTTCATGCATGGTATTTTATCAAGTTATAAGGCGTGTGAGAGCAGCTTATCTTTAGTGAAGAGGTTAAAGGGAGTTGGTTCATACATTAACAAGCAAAGAATAGGGTGCTTTAAGTCTCCTAAGGGCTGCTTGTCGGAAGAAGGTTGTCTGGTAGCAATGGAGATCCTCCTCTTCATCGATGCTGGCGGCTTCCCTCTTGAATTTCCGATTGAAGTTTTCAGTTATGGGAGGTTTGTTTGAGAGTTGTTATAATTTTCAGGGTTTAGGGTAGAGGAGATAGAGGGTTCGGTTGAGCAAGTAGGCATGGTGGTGCGGTGTTAGTTGGATTCTCATGTGGTATTTATAGAGACTTGGAGCACGGTTTGGCCTCTTCTTTGGCTTCTCATTATCGTGAACCGGTAATGATGGTTCATTGGATAGAGTCAGCTAGGATGGGGTGGGAAATAGATCTTCTTGGCTGCTACAGATCTATGAGGGCTGTTCATGGTACTACCATCACCATTCTTCTACTTTGAAGGGTTAAATCATGGTAAGTGATAGACGGATGGAATGGTTCATGGCTGGGGACATCTAGGCAGCTTAGTAGGTGGGGAAATATGCTGTCATAGCTGCCATTTTCAGGGTATAGGGGGTAATGGGGACGGTCAAGCCAAGAGGAAGTGTGTGGAACCACAATGTGATAGTCTGAAGTGTTTCCTTGTACCTAGTACATATTTTGGGGCCCAAGAAATGAGGTCAAGTATGTTTTCCATAGATTAGGATAGCTTGTTGATTTAATGGGTGTCCTTCCTAGTTCAATCTCAAACCGGCTTGGTCTAGTAATAACCGGGAAGTCCTTGCTTGGTTAGGATATAACCGAGTACAACATTGTTAGGGGTAATTTTAGTTTAAAAGGTTGTCCTTGTAGCTGTAGGTTGGGTAGGGGCTGCTTGTATCTCCCTTGTAGGAAAGGTGATGGATGTCCCGTGATACTTTAACTTTGAACAAGAAAATCTTAAGTTTAGTAAGGGAGATGAGATAATCATTTGCTCCTAGTTGGCTTCCTGTTGGGTTGTAACCGAATTTAGTAATTTATTGGCCTTGGTTGTTTCATTTTTGGTTGGCTGCGTGCTTCCTATTGGGTTGTAACCGAGAGGTGGGTGGTAGGTTTGGGTTGGCATATATCTTGGTCGGCCATCGGACTAGATAGGTCCTATCATTCTTCATTTCATTATGTACATCCATGTATGGTTGAATTTAATACACCTTTGTGTTGTCTTATGCATGTTACGTATGCTACAGATGCATGCATACCCTTCGTATGTACCTAGGTGTATGTTGATATATATGTTGATGGTTTGTAGTTAGTGTTGCTATGGATATTAGGTTAGGGAATGGATCTAATGCTAACCCTCATTTATGGCACTAACCCATTAACCCAACCAAATTGAATGATCAAGAAGATGCTAATCTAATGGTTGATATTAAACTATAATATAATAATATAATTGATTTGAAAGAAAAGGAAATAAGGGTATTGATGTAATTTGATATATTAAATACTTTACCCCATCTTTTTTTATACATCCATAACTTTTTTATACTATAATATTTTTTTATAAAAATTGCACCATTTTACTCGTCTTTTTTTCCCTTTAATTCCGTTATAGTCTTGACTAGGTTTTTTTATTTTTTTCGGATGTTCGTATTTACACCAATGTAACAAGTATAAAACTAACAAATTATTTGTAACAAGTTGTAACGAATTTGGGTTTACATTGTTGTATAATAAATAGGGGTTAAGTTTAAGAGTGTAAACGAGCCAAGCCGATCCCGAGCTCGTTAATTACGTTATATTCTTGACTAGGTTTTTTTATTTTTTCCGGATGCTCGTTAATTACGTTATATTCTTGATTTTGTAACGAATTTTGGTTTTTAAAGTACTAAAATGTATTTACAATCTTGTAAATATAATTTTTAAACTATGAAAATGTATTTACAATCTTGTATATATAACGAATTTTGGTTTTTATCAACAAAATGTTATATTATTTTTTTAAAGTATTAAAACGTATTACAATCTAGTAGATATAACGAATTTTGGTTTTATCAACAAAATGATATAGTATTGTTTTAAAGTATTAAAATGTATTTACACTCTTGTAGATATAACGAATTTTGGTTTTATCAACAAAATGTTATAGTATTTTTTAAAGTATTAAAATTTATTTACAATCTTGTAAGTATAATTTTTTTAAAGTATTAAAACGTATTTACAATCTTGTATATATAACGAATTTTGGTTTTTATGAACAAAATGTTATATTATTTTTTTTAAAGTATTAAATGTCTTTACAATCTTGTAGATATAATTTTTTTAAAGTATTAAAACGTATTTATAATCTAGTAGATATAACGAATTTTGGTTTTTATCAACAAAATGTTATACTATTTTTTTTAAAGTATTAAAATGTATTTACAATCTTGTAAATATAATTTTTTTTATAGTATTAAAATGAATTTACAATTTTGTAGATATAACGAATTTTTGAGCATCCGGAAAAAACAAAAAAACCTAGTCAAGAATATAACGTAATTAACTAGCTCGAGATCGGCTTGAGTCGTTTACACTCTTAAACGTAAACCCTATTTATTCTACAACAATGTAAACCGAAATTCGTTACAACTCGTTACGAATAATTTGTAATTTTTATACTTGTTACATTGGTGTAAATACGAACATACGAAAAAAATAAAAAAACCTAGTCAAGACTATAACAGAATTAAAAAGAAAAATAAGACGAGTAAAATGGTGCAATTTTTATAAAAAAATATTATAGCATAAAAAAGTTTAAGAGTGTAAACGAGTTGTAACGAATTATTTGTAACGAATTATTTGTAAAACTAACAAATTATTTGTAACGAGTTGTAACGAATTATTTGGGTTTTTATCAACAAAATGTTATACTATTTTTTTTAAAGTATTAAAATGTATTTACAATCTTGTAAATATAATTTTTTTTATAGTATTAAAATGAATTTACAATTTTGTAGATATAACGAATTTTTGAGCATCCGGAAAAAATAAAAAAACCTAGTCAAGAATATAACGTAATTAACTAGCTCGGGATCGACTTGGGTCGTTTACACTCTTAAACGTAAACCCTATTTATTCTACAACAATGTAAACCGAAATTCGTTACAACTCGTTACAAATAATTTGTTATTTTTATATTTGTTACATTGGTGTAAATACGAACATACGAAAAAAAATAAAAAAACCTAGTCAAGACTATAACGGAATTAAAGAGAAAAATAAGACGAGTAAAATGGTGCAATTTTTATAAAAAAATATTATAGCATAAAAAAGTTATGAATGTATAAAAAAGAGGGGGTAAAGTATTTAATATTGTAAATTACTACTTTACCCTTACCAAATAATAAAAGAAAAAGCCATTTGTTTATTTCTGATTGGGTAATGAGGGTTAATGGGTTAGTGCCATAAATGAGGGTTAGCATTTGAACCCAATCCTATTAGGTTATTTTGTATGTATTTTATCTTTGATGGTTTTATAGTTTTGTGTGGATTTTAAATTTAGGTCGAGAATGCTACGTTACATAACTACTGTGTTGTTTATTTAGGGATCCTTAGTTGTATTTGTAGATATGGTATAATAGAGTACCTTATTTTAGTTATAGTTTTTATAGTCGTAGGATGCAAAATACTTGTATGTACATCCATGTTATGGACAATTCGAGATAGCAGTGATTGTTGTTACACCCCAACCTACGACGGAACACGTCGAGGTGTGGTTTGTAATTGTCCAAAAGCTCATGGTGCTATTTATAAACATCCCATTTAAATTAAACATAAATTTCATTCAACATAATCATTCATTTACATACAAACCAATCACTACATCATAAATTCATATACAATAAGTTGATTAATATTAAACTAGGTCTTAGAATACCTATATGATCTTCATCCACAGCTTTTTACTTGTTACACATGTAAAATAAGATTTTGGTCAACTATTTGCATAGTTGGTGAAAACTCATATATATATATATATATATATATATGTTAAAAATATTCTAAACCAAATGTTCCAAAGTGAAATAGATTGAAAGTACACATGTTTACAAGTCAACACAATGTTTGTCTTCAACCAATGCCTCCAAACAAGTGACATCACAATGTTCAAACCTAGACTAGCGAGGTCATAGGTTTAAACATGTAATTCACAAGTTTGAGATGAATGCACACATTCACTTATTTACACAAAGACCTAAGTCTATGTGTGGAAGGTATCTAACCATTCCAAGCTACTAGCGTATGTTTATGTTTATGTATGAAACGTCTTCTATCTTAAACCATTTTTGCAACAAGTAAAACACATATGACAATAAACATATTCAATGTAGAACTAAGGCTTTTGCATCTACAAATGGTTTTGTATCATGAATAACAAAGTTTGTGTCTAAGGCATGTGTAACATCCCAAAACATTACAGAATGTAAAAAAGGATATGAGAAATCACATGTTTTTGCTTTCCAAGTGACTTTGGTAATTATGTGATGGAGTAAAGAAATATATTCCACCCTAATGTTAAAAGGAATCTTGTCTTAGTCTATGTTTTGCAACTTAACTAAAGTTACACTATATCGACTATAATTCTTATAAAAGGTTTAAGGTTCGTTTCATGATATAAAATTAATATTTTATAACATGTTATAAATAATATTAATTTATAACCATTTTATATTGTTTTGTGTTAAATATGTAACATAAAACTTTATGATTGTAATTATCTTTTTAATTTGTAATAAATTCTAATATTTCTTTCAAATGAATTTAATAAATGATTTAGTAAATAAATTTATTTTAGAATAATCTTATGAAATTGTTGATTTTTATTGAAATTTTTAATGTCATTTAAAATAATTTATGTAGAAATTATTTTATAAATAATCATTAAAAAGGAATAATGCTTTATAAAATTAAAAATTATTAGTAAGCTCAAACTTTAAATAACTTTCATAAAGTAAATCAATAACATAAGTTTTTTTAGTAAAAATATAACTTTAACAAAATTCTTAGATCAACTTTATAAAAAAATGTTTATTAAAATAATGATAATAAAAGAACAATAAAAATATAAGTTTTATGTGATAAAAAAATATAAAAAATTCTAGGATGCAATAAAATGATTTAGGAAAAGTTTACATAATAAAATATATTAAAAAATTGTTTAAAATAGCATGCATTAAAAAAACTGGATTTTTGTGCCTAGAGAGGGTTTCGAGCCCTCGACCTCATCCCGGCCTAGTGTCTTACTGCTAGGCTGGGAGAGGTTTCATTGTCCAGCTTTACATCCCAATTAATCTTATAATCAAATCTCTATTATCCCTAATCTCCGAAGAACCCTAGGATAGAAATCTTTCCAATTCGAATAACCAGTCAATTCTGAGCCCGATTAAACATGGGGATTTTTTTATCTGCATCTAAACGAGTCGATTGATGTAAATAGATACCTGGTATGTTATCATTTCGATTAACTTAGAAGATAGGACAGTTCGTGAGAGCTTCTGAGTTCGATTTGAAGCTACACATTATTTATGAACGTGTTTAAGAATTTGATGTTTTCATAAAGGTGTCACAAGGACGTATGTATGCTCAATATGATTAAATTTCTACGATGATAGTATGAGCTTCAATGTGCCCTCGGTAGTATTATGCTCAATATAGCCTCCATATGAACCAAAAGTTAAGTTTTGCGTGTGCTAGAGACCATTATACCTGGAATAACTACCGATAGTTGTTCACTTATGATTCGATCTATATCGGCTTCACTCAGATTTGATCCACTCGTAGGCAGACCTATATTTGTTTTTTGATTCATAGTGTTCTTGACATGTTGGCCTCGTTTAGAAGCCATATTCTGTTAGGTACAGCTAGGTTGAAATTAGAATTGCTTAAATAAGAATACTTATATATGAATACAATTAGCCACATAGATTTAACTGCACATAGTGGTGCTGAGGTGTTGTACTGATATACCATTATACATGGTCAAACAAAGATATCGTATCACTACACATATACTATTTAGATCAAGTTAATACAAGTAGTTATACTGATGTGTTTTGTTACCTATAGATATATCCTAGAATCACATAACAACATAGCCTAGTGGCAACGATTTTGATATGTTATCATTCAGATATATTTTAGTATCACAAAGTAACATGGCGTTGTGACACGAATTTTGATATGTTATTACTCATATTTGTTCTAGTATCACAAAGTAACATGGCATTGTGACATCAATATTGATATGTTATCATTCAGATATGTTCTAGTATCACAAAGTAACATAGCGTTGTGACACTGATATTGATATGTTATCATTCATAAATGTTCTAGTATCACAAAACAGCATGGTGTTGTGACACCGATATTGATATGCTATCATATATATATGTTCTAGTATCACAAAACAACATGGTGTTGTGACACCCATATTGATATGTTATCATAGAGTGATGTTTTGTTATCCTACAGTGGAATTTTGTTATCATATAGTAATGTTCTCGTACAGAAATGTTGTGTTATATTACAAAGATGTGTTGATTTATAGATATGTTATCTTTTCCTATGTATATGTCAAAATCACATGATCCTCACTACTATGTACACTTACAACCTAGCCGTTGTACATGTTATAACATCTTCCAACAATGAATTCCCCTAGTTTCCTACCACCCTTGTCTAAGAAAAGAAATATGGTACACATGTAATCATGATGGCTATAGCCGCCATCACAATCGATGTCATGCTCAATCATGTTTTCAAGTTTATCCCCAATAATTTCACCACATAGAAACTATATGTGGTAGCCATGGACCACTGCATCTATGTCTCTTTCACATGCCTCCAGGCCCTTATCTTGGCCTCTAAGGCAATCGCTTGTTCTACTAAGGTCTAGTGTGTCAGAAGAGTTTAAAGTAAACTAGTTTGCGCCTAATCCAAGGAAATATGTGAATGCTACAATGATTCTCCTACTTCATGAATAGAGTGTGGCAGTTTGGTGATCTTGACAGCCTGACCTTGCATCCTACGTAAACCCAGAAGTAGTAAAGAGTGATGTGGAGTGGGATTCCTCCTATGATGCATCTTCTTAGAATCGTTTTTGGAGAGATAAAGATGTCTGATTGGGGTGCGGGATGATGAGGAAGATACATAATAACTTGTTGTTGGATGAATAGGTTATGATGGCTTAAAGTGATTATCCTCAGCTAGAATGACGAGTAGTACCCTCCGTTATATGTAACATTCAGAAGCTCTTAACATTTGTTATTCAGATATGTTATGTTATTATTTTGCTTAATTTGAGATTCACAGAAACACACACATGTTGCAGGTTCCAATTATGTTGACCACTCACAACTGTAAACTGAACCACCAGATTACTCTAGCTCAATTCAAGTTACGTTATGTTTTGTGCACTAAGTCTAACTATACGAGCCTAAGGCTATATAATAGGTTCTCATATTAAAAACGATCACAAAACTGATTCCGGAACGCGAAATAGATTAAGAGTAGAATCTCATATTAAAAACCGATGAGAAATTGAATTCCGGGTCACAATCGGAATTTAATCACTCCTAAATCGATTATCGGGTCGCCGGATTGTGAAACAGGTCACAAAACTGGATTTGGAACACGAAATCCATCAAGAATAGGTTCCCATATTAAAAACCGATAAGAAACTGAATAATAGGTTACAATCAGAATTTAATCAGCATCTAAATCGATTATCGGGTCCCTGGATTGGGAAACAGATCGCAAAACTGAGCTGGGAACGCGAAATGGATTAAGAATAGGTGATTTTGATCAAAATTGGATCACTGGATTGCAAAACAGGTCACGAAATGAAGTTCATAACGCAAAAATAAGAGAACTAGGTACTGGCTGGAATATTCCTTTTCGCCGGATAATCCAGTCACCAGCGGCAGTCCGGCGGACGGCGGAAGTGGTGCGGTGGTGGCTTAGTGGCCTGGGGTGGTTGCTCGGTGGCACAGGCCGCCACCTAGCCGGTGGATCGAGCCGACCTCTCCTTTGGCTCAATGGACGGGCTGATGTTGGTCGCGAGTATGGCATTTGCGGGTTGAATAGGGGCCACTGGGCTGCATGGCGATGCCTGCAAGGCCACATCTACGTGCCACATGCAAACTTTTCGTGCCAAAATGTCACACCCTCACCTCTCATCACCCTATGGTGTAACTTTTTTTCGTAATGTGTTGCGGAAGCTTGGTAGTGACGTCACCGAGAGAGGTGGAACATTCATTGTGGTTGTATCAAAACAAATACATGACATACTAAATATAAATTTTATTACATGATAAATTAATATTACACTATCTTTGTTATAGTTGTCCAAAGTAACTTAGAGGTTTCATAAATGTGTGAACTTGTTGTGCATCCTTACCTTCGATTCTTTCGTTTAGTCATTGTTCACCTGAAATTGGTTTTTTTAATATAAAAGATCAGACGAATGCTGGTTATTTAATAGTTGTAATAGACTCACTGTAAGTTCATAGTTGTAATAGACTCGATATAAGTTCATAGTTGTAATAAACTTGATGTGATGTGATATGATAAGTATACATGCATATACAAACTTTATGAATATGATTCACAATAAAAACCTATAACCAAAGCCTTTGTGACTATAATGTATTGGCGGCAACACCCGAAGGTAAAACCTCAGGCTTACTCTTAATTCATATCGTTGCATTAAGTCGATATCTTGTATCGTAATAAATGGCAACATGCATTCACATCAGGGTAGACACTATCTTATCGTGAATGGGGTTGTCGGCCCGCTAGTACTATCACTGTTATCATTCGGCTTATCCATGAGTTTATTGGTTATAGTCGTTATGCGAGGACTTTTACGATAGTAGTATCAATTTTCATGTAATCATGAGACAAGAGCTGAAATACACAAGTAACATGCAAACATATCATTGTAATTGAAATATGTAACCATAATGTAATTGTAAAGCAAACCCCGAGTGTTAAAAATACCAAGGTTTGAAAAGGGGCAATGATCTCACTTAAGTATATCATTATAATTGAAATACATAAACGTATTGTAATTGTAACAAAGTTCCCAAGTTTTGGAAAACAAAGCATTGAAAGGGAGTTTATGAAACTCACTGAAATTGAAACACGTAATATCCTTGTAATAGTATTGATATCCCCGAGTTTTGTAAACCAAAATACTTAAAAGGAGTTATGAGACTCATCGGTGTTACTGAAGTCTTTATAATTGATTGTCAAGATACGTATACAGATCTTGAAGTGAAATATGCAATTTGTTAAAGTATTGTTAATTGTTGTGACATTGGCTTCTGTATCGCAAATCGAAATTTTAATCAACTTCCTGATCAAAATCAGGTCGCCAAATTGCGAAGCGGCCGTGAAACAGAGTTCAGAACGCGAAACCGAACAAATTAGGGTTTGTCAGGGAATTTGGGCGCCGGCGGCACCAAGATTTCGCCGCGACTCACCGGGATTTTCCCGGCGACGTTGGTGCGGTGGTCGGAAGCGGCGGCTCGGCGCCCATGATTGTGGCCCCATGGTCAGGCTGGTGGCTCGATAGCCTGTGGCGGCAGCTCGTTGCTGAGGATTGGTGGCTCAATAGAAACTGAGCTTGGTCTGCAATGGCTTGATGATGCCCGGGTATAGCTCGTCATGAGCAGGCCATGGCAAGGCCGTGAGCAGACCGCTAGCAGGCCACGAGCTGGCTGCGTGCAGACCTTGATCAGGCCGAGATCTGGCCACATGCTTCGCATGTAAGCTAACAGGCTAGACTTGACACAACGTTGTGTTTTAGGGTCTTGATCCGGTTTTAGCCTACTTTTCTCATACCCCACGCTCAAAATCCTAATTAGTATCATCCTATAGGATGTTAGTTATCAAGAATTCAGGTTTTGATGATCAGATCTATGATATTCACAAAAAGTCAAACTTGGACTATTTTTCCCTTTTTGTATTTTTGAATTTTTTTTTTAATTTCAACCATGGAATCAAGCTTCTTAAGCCTTGTCTAATTTTATGAAACTATTGAAAGAAGAAACTTGAATCAAAACTCACCAAATCAAGAATTTATGCATTTTTGCTTAAGAACTTGATATTTTTGCAATTTCTTGCAATTCTCTTGATTCCTTTGGAATTAAGGCTTGATATTCTACAGATCTCCTTGTTTTTTAAAACTTAACATGTAGGAATTGAATTCAAGCCTTAAATTGAAGTGATCCATACCTTAGTTTTATGAGTTTTTTAAAAAAGTAAAGGAAATCCACCACTAAAACTTGTACTGAAAGCTAGAGTTGGACTTGGCTATCACTTTGGATCATTTAGAAGTAATATTTAGAGGTGTTTGAATGTTTTTGTCGGTTCCATGGGACTGGAAGAAGCAAAAAAACGAATTTTGGTTCATAAAATTGAAAAATTAGTTCCATCTTCATTTTTTGATGCCAAGGCTGATCTAATCAGCCATTAGCTGGAATATTTTGTTTAATTTCACCTCCCATAGTAGCTCATTAGCTGCTTGAAGTGTTCTCGAGGCTGCAGGTTGTATTGGTGATGATAGCACGTATATGTCTACATGATTATTTATGCATATATCATGTATGCATCATCCAATGTCATGATTTCATATGAAATTACCATATTGCCCCTGCATATATTTACATATGTATATAATATATATATATAATATATATATATATATATATATATATATATATAGGATTGTGCTCAAATAATAACCCTCTCTTACGGCGATAACCCATTAACTTTGGCAAAAAATAGCCTAATCTTGAATTTTTTTTTTGAACATCATTGTAACACAATTTGAACATCATGTTCAGTTTTGAGTTTGGGCTAATTCATCACCGTTTAAAAAATATCATCGTTGTAAGGTTTTTGCTACAGTACTGTACATTTTAAATATTTAAACACCTACAGTACTGTAAGAGCCCAAACGGTAATGAATTAGCCAAAACTCAAAACTGAACATGGTGTTCAAATTGTGTTACAATGATGTTTAAAAAAAAATTCAAGATTCGGCTACTTTTTGCCAAAGTTAATGGGTTATCGCCGTAAGAGTGGGTTAGCATTAGAACACTACCCTATATATATATATATATATTTACATATATATATATATATATATTTACATATATATATATATATATATTTACATATATATATATATATATATATATTAAAGCAGGTCGGGTCATTCGGTTGTCGGGTATTCGCTGGTGTCACGTTAGGAACCGAGTTTTGCTAATTTGTGTTTCCTTCATTTTAGATCCCAAATCGTGTTCGGTTATTGTAATTTCTTGAAATTAACATTTTTGTCATTTTTCACAACAATTATGTAAAATTAGTAATTGTAATTGAAATTGAAATGAATTTCTTTTTGGAATTGAATCACATAAGTATACTCATTTGGATATATATATATATATATATATATATATATATATATATAGGGGAAGGTTCAAATGAAAACTCTCATTTTTTAAGAAAACTAAGAAAACCAAGATCTACCAATCACATAATTTCTTTTTATATAATTATTTTAATTGTTAAAAGGGCATTTGAGTAATCTTACACCCATTAATTTAGGTAATCAATTTTTTCAATCTAAATCCCTTAAAACTCATTTTTTTTCTCTTCCTACTGATTGAACCATAATCCATAGAACAAAGATGAAGATTGAAGATGGTGATTGAAGGAGGAAGATCAGAGATGGACGACGTCCACCATAAACCGTCGCCAGGTGAACCACCCCTACCCCTGCCACTTTCTTTCTTACCCTTTCCTTCTTCTACTCCTTTTCTTCCCAGATTCGGTGACACCCCCACCCGCCGGTAATCTGCTCTACCATAAATACATCACTACTCGCCTGACTACCGCCCACCACCACCTGCGTATCTAGTTTTTGATTAGGTTTTTGCATCTGGTTCGAATATGGTTTTATTTTGATTAGGTTTTGATGATGGGATGCATGGTGGTTGTACGTGGCTACTAAAGGGGAATTTTGTGGGCTTTGATTAGATTAAACTATCAATGAAGAATTCATTGCCTATAGTTTTGATAGTTCCTTAAGGTTTTGAAAGAAAAAAAAACAGGGGCTAATCTTGGCCGCACTTTTTGGCATGTTTGCTGGTTTTTTTCAATGGATGAGACTTCAATCACGACTCTTTGGCTGAACTTAAGAGTGGTATATTTTGAATATTTGTTTACATTTGATTTTCACTAAAGTTCTTTTGATTATATGTAACCGGTTACCTGATTACATATACGTAATCAGGTATATATGTAACGAATTACCTGATTACATGTATGTAATCATGTTAATATTAACCGGTTATGATTGCATATATATGTAACCAGGTTTATATTAACTAGTTATATGATTACACATATGTAATCACAAACAAATTTTGGTTTTTTCAGATATTACGTTTTTTCATGGTTTATGGTTCTTATTTGTGATGATAAGATGTATTTTCATTTTCTATTTTTAATCTTGTGTTTGTATTATCATGTTACGATGAGATTTGGACAGATCATTTGTAAAACGAATTGTATGAATAAACATATGTAGCAAGATAATATATATAATTTTGTGTTGATTTAGTTTGTTTTTGTGAAACCATGATTTTCTATCTACCATAGCTGAAAAGATCTCATGATCGCGTTTTATTTTTTGCTTTAAGTTGCAAATCATTCTCTCAATTCATTACCAAAATTTTAGAGCATGTAACTTATTTCTTACATATATGTAATCAGGTAAATATGTAACGAGTTAATAGATTACATATACGTAACCTAAGGTTTATATTTACCCGTTATGATTACATATATGTAATCATGTTTATATTAACAAGTTATATGATTACATACATGCAATCATAAACAACTTTTGGTTTTTTCAGATAATCCATTTTTTTCACAGTTTAGGGTTCATATATGTAATTAGGTTACATATGTGTTTATATTATTTTATTTGATTGATTGCATATACGTGATCTAATTGTATTTTTTTCACTTTTTAAATCAGACGATATACATATATATGATTACATATACCAAGTTAGGTGTTTACATAATGTACGTAATCAGGTTACACAAGACATGATTACATATACGTAATCTGGTTATAGATACGTAATCATGCCTGCACTCTAAGCATGATTACATATATGTAATCAGGTTATATATGTGCTTACATTGTTCAGTTTGATTGATTACATATATGTAATCAGATTGTATGATTTGTTTTTCTTTTTTCTATTTTTTAATAAGATGATATACATATATATATATAATGACTACACATACCAAGTTACGTGCTTACACAACGTAATCAGATTTGTGTGATTGATTACATATATGTAATTTGGTCGAGGTAATCCGTTTGTTTGAAAAAATACATATTTTTAATTAAATTTTCTAATAAAAAAGCAGATTGTTTAAAATAAATTTGAAAAAATATTGATTTTTGAATTTTTTTATGTAAATCAGGAGAGAGGAGAGAGAAACACAATTTTAGGATCTAATTAATATTTAGAAGAGATAAAAATTTATGTAGACTAATATACCCTTATAGTTTTATATTAAAATCCCTTGATTAACACTTATTTACAATGTTGCCACTATATGATCTCAACCATTGATTATAATAATCAATGGTGGATTTGAGGTTTTCTTAGTTTTCTTTAAAATGAGAGTTTTTAATGGAACCCTCCACTATATATATATATATATATATATATATATATATATATATAAGAACCAATTGTAGCCACATGTTTAAAAGGGTAAAAAAGTAACTTCCGCTTAAAACATATGGTTCGAAATTAGTTCTTTTGCTACTTTCATATTTAATGGTTCTTAATGGAATAAGTACATATATATATATATATATATATATATATATATATATATGCATGTTTCCATGTAATTAACCTACATTAACGCTTAATGTGGATATTTACTTCGTGGATCTAGACAGAATATCACAGTCTCCTCTTGTTAGAGAAATTTCATCCTGAAATTTACCCAAAACTTATTTTGAACTGTCTTTTTGTGAAAATAGCATGGGACATTTTTCCTTCATGTGGTCCTTAATTTCCCCAATGACCTAATGCCTGCATTTGTAATTCCACCAAAATTTGACAATTGGTATGCAGCTACATTTATGTTTCTTAACAGTGTGATCCATAACCTCTATAGGTTTTTTTGCAAACTAAAGCTTGTCACCAATTTGAACTTCTTCAAGAGGTATGGTCAGTCATTCATCTAGTAAACTTTTCCTAACCCTATATTTTCTAGGATCTTAAAGGGTGCTACATATTGTGGTGCAAGTGAAACGCCCCAACCGACGGCGGAATCATCAGGATGCCACGAGGAATGTGCAGATTGTTCAAAAGCTCGTGGGCAATTAAAATGATTCATCACATATCATTTCAAGCATTTACATTAATTACACCAAAAATCATGTTTGTCATGAAACCATTACAACAAGTTACACAATATATGTAGCTAAGTTAACTAAATCCTAGTCTTTAGTAGATCTAGTTAAATTAGCTAAGTCCAAAAACCTATGTGATGATATCCAAAAGTGTAAAGCTATCCTCCCTACTTCTCCTCATTTCCTAAAACATATAAAAATCAAATTTCAAATACAAAAAAATATTTGGTGAGTAATCATAAGTTTTAACACACCCAAAAATAGTTTTAAAAGTTTAAGTAAACACATGTGAACCTGTGAAAATGAGCATTTCCTGTAACGTCACTAACAAGAAGATCAACAAAACTTCAAGGTCAGTTCAATCAATCAAGCAGTAACAAGTAATAACAACACTAATGAGTTTAGCATATAATCACTGCGGAGGACCGAAGTCAACTCAATCAATAGTGTAAGGAATAACTGTGGAGGATCTAAGTCAACTCAATCAACAGTGTAATGAATCACCACGGAGGACCAAAGTCAGGTCAACCAACAGTGTAATTAATCACCGCAGAGGACCGAATTCAACTCAACCAATAGTGGTTCTATGTCATTCCGAGTTTACCCTAATCACTACGGAGGACCGAAATCAACTCAATCAACAGTGGTTCAGATCTATGCAAGTCTAGTGGCAATACATCAATGACATCCAAGTTTCATAAGTGTTATGCAAAAGTATAATAGGTTTTTTGTACATGTTTCACCCCAAGTTTAAAAACAAAAAGAGTAAAAAGCGGGTTATGAGAACTCACAAATGATGTGTTATGTTGATTTGTGAAATTTATAGAGATGTGCGCTCGTTTTTTAAATCCACCAAGCATTCTAGTAAACCTTTGTTTCAATTATTTATGTTCATATCCATACATTTTTCAAGTCTTAGTGTTGTGTGCATTCGTTTGAGTTTCTAATAGTCCTGTTGTAATCTAAGTGATTTATCTTATGTTATAATGAATTTTCCAAATCCTTATGCACAATAGGTATTGATACTAGGGTTTAAAACCATATTAGATAAAGTAAAATGTCAAAAATAAAATGTTAAGTTTAAGAAGGCTTTGGTATTCAAAACACATTAACCACATGCATGCATGCATGTTTACGTGGTTGGAAATTATTAGGTCCGAGAACATTCAAGGATGGTTATCCTTTCAACTGTCGACACTATCAATTCCACATAATCGCTTATCTTTACCCATAATACTTGATTAAATTGTGAATCCATTCTAATGCTTCCAAGTTTTAACCCCTTAGCCCTTTTAACCAAACATGGCTTCCGTTGATACTGTTATGTTCACACTTGCATGTTTGATTTTTGTTAGGGCCTTCGAAACTAGTTAGTATTAACGGTCCCCCCCCCCCTCGATATTATAATCTGACAAGATCATCATCGAACTTAATAGTGTCGACGAGGTAGTCATCGATCTTATCAGTCTCGAAGAGCTTCCCATCAAACTTATCAAGTTCGACCAACCTACAGTCGAGATAAGTAGTCTCGATGGGTTCCTAATATCGAAAGTAGGAGATAGGTTTGAAGGTTGCCCCCTTTGATATTGTTAATATGGATTCATCAATACGAATGAAGCGGTATCGATGGAGTAGTATCGACGACACCATCTTCTTCAACCTTCAGCCATCCTTTCAAGCATTTGTTGCAGGTTTGTTAATCGCTCATCAATTGCTCGTTTAAGGTTTAAGTTAGTTAAAAACATGTGTAAAGGTGTTGAGAATGACCGGGTGTTGTTTGAAGCTAAAATCCGAAATAGAACACATAGATCTACCTTAAAAACGTGTTGTAGAGCTCAAAATCCTTGTACTTTCCAATTCTAGGTTAATGGAGAATCGTTTTGATGTTAAAATCTTCAAAAAAGTTTGAGAAATGAGAAAGTAACTGGGAAATGTGAGGAAGAAGGAAAGGTCCCAGCTTTTATAGGATGGCTTTAACGCGGTGCTCGGTTTCATCCATTTACGCGTTTATCGTATTATGTTATAAGGTTTTTAAATGAGATTTCTATAAAACGTAAAATGGATTATAAAGTAGTTTTATTTTAAATCTTTTTAAAGTGATAATTCCTAATAAATTCTTTAAATTCCTTTTTAAAATTTTAAATGTCATAAAAATATTTATTTTGATTATCTCATTGGAACGCGTAACTTAAGTTTATATTCGTAAAGAGCGTCACCTTTACAAATACAACGCTCGTTTCGGTGAAAGCCAACTAACTGGCCCTGAACTAGTGCACAAGACAACTGAGAAGATCGTGCAAATACGAAATCACATGGCAAAAGCTCAAGATCAATAGAAGAAATATGTCGACAAAAGGCGCAAGCCTTTGGAATTCCTAGTAGGAGATAAGGTACTTCTCAAAGTTTCACCTTGGAAGAAACGAGGAAAGCTGAATCCTCGTTACATCGGACCGTTTGAGATTGTGAAACGAATAGGCCCTGTAGCCTATGAACTGAACTTACCACAAGAGCTGAGCAGTGTGCACAACGCCTTCCATGTATTGAACCTCAAGAACTGCTTATTTGATGAGACACTTGCAATTCCCTTGGAGGAAATTCATATCGATGAACAACTACACTTCGTTGAGGAACCGGCCGAGATCATGGACCATGAAATCAAGATACTCAAACCCAGTAACATTCCTATAGTCAAGGTGTGATGGAACTCAAGGCTTGGACTTGAATTCACGTGGGAGGGTGAAGATCAAATGAAGAAGAAATACCCACACGTGTTCGCTAACCCAACAAACACTGACAACGCGAGCTAAATTTCGGGACGAAATTATTTCTAACAAGGGGATGATGTGACACCCTGTATTTTCCAGGTCAACACTTACATTAATTAAATAATAATTTAAGTTATTATTACATGCGTGGCACTAGAATTGGTCTAATTTAGTGTGACACGTGGCACTATATGCCAAAAAAGAACAACTGAACGATAATTCGAGAAATTATCGGAAAACGCACACACGTGTTTTGAATTAACGAACGTTGGTGAAACAATCGAACAAGTATGAAATTTAACAGCAATTGAACACTGTGTGAACCTATAACAACTAAAATTATGACGGGAGTCAAAAAAATGATTCACGATAACAAAAAACAATTCGCAACAACAAAAGCGGGCTTTTAGGTCATCTGGAACCCATCGCGGTACGCCAAGGGGATAGAATTTGAATTCTCAGGAATTCTTCGTGGTATGCCACGACCCATCATTTTCCACCATGGTGGTACACAGCGTGTTTCGGGAGAGAACCTGATTAAAATAATCTTGGCAGTACGCGACACCTCCAAGTTCGTAGAAACTTTATAAAACACAATGCAGTTCATTTATTTTCACTCTTGCTCAACTCTCTCGACTGAAACACACACACGGGGCCAAAAACGCACCCCAACTTCTCTTGTCGCCCACAGGAGCTAAGGAGGAGCCATTTGGAGTCCCACATCAAGAATTGAAGCTTAGATGAACACTTGGGGGAGCACAACACCATCACCATCACATTTGAGCTCTTAATTGATCATCATCATCCCTCTACAGAGCCATTTCGACCCTGTTCCAGCATCAAATTAGCAATCAAGAACAAGGTAGTTTCATGTATCCATTTGCATTAGAACACCATCCAATCACACATGCACTTGCAAAAACCTACGTGTGAAGCCTTAGATGGCACATGCACGAAAATTTTAGTTCAACAAACCTATGTTGGTGGAATAGATTCACTAATTTGAAGCATGGAATGATCTATTTGATGATATTTCTATAAAAGGAAACTTTGGATGAACAAAATGGTGATAGGTGATATGTTAGATATGCTTTTCTTGTTAAAATGGTTGTTCATACATAAGGATGATGATATAAACATGATAGTTGGATTGATTTTGATGAAATGAATGATTTTAGCATATGTTACTATATTTAGTAACTTTAAAATATAAGTTGATACTTGTTAATGTATTACACATGTTGAATGATGATACATGGTGGTTTATGATTTTTGATGAGTTTATTGAAGTATTGGCTTAGTTAAATGGGATAAAATTGATGGTTTGTTTATAAGTATCTAAAAATAGAAACACTGATTAGTAAACTTGGGCATGCATGTTGATTTTGGTTGAGTTTAAGTTGATTTGATAATATTGATGGTCTTAGGAACACCTTTGAATGATTATTGTCCATTTAAAATGAGAATAATTTCAAATTTCTATTATTAGGAACTTTAATTTGGGGATTTTTATAAAATGGAACTATTAAGTGTGTTTTATCATGAAAAATGATTTTAAGTACCTTGTTTATGAGATATAATGGTTGTTTAAGATTTTTGGCATTAATGCATGATAAAATAGAAATGTTCCATTTATAGTAACTTTAATTAGGGATTTTTATTAAATAAGACCATTTGGTATGGTTAGTGTTGTTAGATGATGAAATATGTTTTGTTGAGATGATGTGAAAGCCTTGGTGTGATTATTGATGATTCAAACATGATAAATATAGGAACATGTGATATTTATTAACTTTAAAATGAAAAGTATGCTTGTATGATGACTTGTAACAATGTTCAATGTGATAACATGATCATTTAGGATAAACAAGCGTGCTAGAATTGTTAAAAGGTGATTTTTGTGTAAACTTGCCCAAAATGGAAACCTGCCTAAAATAGAAACTTATTATAAATAGTAAGTTATCCATTGAACGAAACTTATATGATTACATGTAATACATGACACTTTACACACGATAAACAAACACATAGAACCAAACAAATCACCAACGGGTCATTGAGTCAAACACGGTCAAACACAACAACTTAGCATTATGATGTTTATAGTAGATTTACATTGTTAAATTATGAACAAAACTGATGTAATTTAATTTTGTAATTCTATTCTATTTAGCATTTTATCATTATATATCATGTGCAATGTAAACAATATGATCATCACGTTTATCATTCCCGAGATCGCGCCCCGGGGCCTTTCCGTCCGACGGGACACACGATCCGGCCCGCTGGCTTGGGGTGTGACAGATTAGTATCAGAGCCATGGTTATAGAGAAACATATGTCATTTGTTTAAACGGTTTGGCCTAGACTATAACATAGGGACCCTCATGTAGAGAACACAAGACTTAGGACTTTACTTGCATTGTGTCTTCTGCATTCGATCGTCGCACTAATCGATATTTTATTGGTTGTGATCAGAATGCCGTCGAGAAGACCACCTCCCCTATTGCCACCACCACCACCGCCACCAAATTCACCTCCACACTCAGCAACACCAACACCACCTACATCTCCTCCTCCACCTCCTCCTCCTCCACACACACCACAAGTTGACCCGAACGCGAATGCGAACTTGGATCCTACTACCGTTGCCCTGGCAACCTTACTAAGCAGCTAGCTAACTAATCAGCTGAAGGAGGTGATCCCGGATATGCTCAACCGTATTCGGAATGACAACAAAAACTCTGGTCACTCCTCAGGAGAAGCCAGTGGAAATACTGGCAGTGCATCCCATTACTCTTACAAGTCTTTCGTAGGTTGTAAGCCGCCTAGTTTTAGCGGGACCGAAGGAGCTGTAACACTCCGACCGATGGCAGAAACGTCGGGATGCCACAATGGATGTGTAGATTGTTCATAAGCTCGTGGGCATCTAAATAAATCATCACATATCATTTTAATCAAATAAAGTAATTACACCAAAAATCATGTTCGTCATGATTTAAATACAACAATTTACACAAATGATTAGCTAAATTAACTAAACACTAGTCTTCAGTAATCCAGTTAATTTTAGCTAAGTCCAAGATCCTAAGTGATGATGTCCAAAAGATGTAGAGCTGCACTGCTCTACCTACTTCCCTTCATTTCCTGAAACATGTAGAAAATCAAGTGTCAACTACGAAGTAGTTGGTGAGTAATCATAAGTTTTTATTTTTCAAAAATGTTTACAAGTGTTTATAAAAGTTTTATAGTTTTCCAAGGAAATGCACATGCGAACCTGGGAGATAATCCAGCTCTGTCAAAACACAACAAACACAAAATCAAGTAATCCAAGTAATCACAGTTAATCATACAAGTATAGCCAATCAATCACAACCAAACACATCGTTTAGATAAATTAAGAGAAAATCCACATTCATCAACAACAATCATCATTCGTCATAATTATCTCAATATAAAGTACCGTGGAGGACCTTAGTCAACTCAAACAACGATAAACGGAATCGTCGCTGAGGACCGAAGTCAGCTCGAGCAACGACATTCCTAATAATCATAAGTGACAATACAGTGCACTGTGGAGGACCTTAGTCAACTCAACCAACAGTGGAATCACCGAGGAGGATCGAATTCAAATCAACAACAGTAACTCAGTCATTGCGGAGGACCGAAGTCAACTCAATGAACAACGACTCACGAAGTTGTGATAATCTGTGTCAATCCATAATCGCTAATAATTCAATAATATGAATATCATATTGATAATCCAGGTATCACCCATGTGTTAACAAAATAATATTAATCAGGTATACATCTTCCACCCCCTAGTTTAAAACAAAATGATTTAAAAAGGGGTTATGAGAACTCACCTGAATGTCTTAGATTCAGTGTTTTGTAGAATGCGCGCTCACATATGTGAAATCAAAGACAATTCAACAACCTGTATTTATCGCGTGTTTCATATTCATAAGTATATATGTTTGATTATGATTAAGTTTTCATATGCGTTCAACCTTTAATCGTTAAGTGCGCGACTAACTTAGATTTATTATCTAAGTTATAAAGATACGCATCAAGATTTCCCTATTTCATCATAAAAAGATCAGTTTAAAACTTTTTAGTTTTATCCAACTATTATATGATGATTTTTAATGAAAATATGGAAGTTATACATGTTGTAAAGGCAATAACCTTATACACATGTATATACTTATAAAAGCATGCATGCATGTCCATTTAGTCAACCAATATAACTTAAGTTGTCGGAATTTAGTTAAGTTTAAGAAAATCAAACTTAGGTTATTTTCATTACTTGTTCAAATTACATCAACTCTTAAGTTAAAACTTATGTCTATTATGAAAAGGTGGTAACTTAGAATGTTCAGGCATGCATAGATATACATGAACTCGTGTTCCTTCATTTATTGTTAATCTTAGTTCGAAAGGAAACTTAGGTTCAACAGCCCTAGGTTCGGCGAACCTTAGGGTTCAGCTACCCCCTGGTTCGGTGGTCACCCAAGGTCCGTAGAGGTTCGCAGCCCTTAGGGTTCGCAGGCATTAGGTTCGGTCGTGCCAAGGGTTCGGAAATGTCACAAGTTCGGTGATAGTAGGTTCGCAGTTCTGGGTTCGTAGCTCTAGGTTCGCAGCAACTCATTCACTACTCCTAGGTTAATAGCTCCTGGTTTGGCCACCCTTTGGGTTCGGCTGATCTGCTTTTCACGTACCCAGCAGCTTGTAGCTGTTCATCATCATCATCATCATCATCATCAAACCCTATCTGTTGCAGGTCTAAATCTACCGATCCTACCCTTTCATAGTAACTCGTTTTAAGGATTTAAAGTGGTAAAATCGTGTTTACAAGCTAAAGGTTGTAACCGATTGTTTTAAGAAGAAAACCAAAAAGTAAAACTCACGATTTACCTTCAAAACTCGGTCAAAAGCTCGAAATCTTCGTGGGTTCTTGTTCTACTCGAGTATACGAACGATTTGGCACCAAGATCTCGTGAAATGATTGAGAATTGAGGGAGAAAATGTAGAGAGAAGTTAGAGAGAGAAAGGGGTGACGGAAATGGGGATTTTAGAGAGAGAGAATGGCTTGAAAAATGAAGTAGAAGAATGAGTTCCCACCATTTATACCCCGGGTCGATCCCGCTCACTCGGTTTCGGTTATTTCGCGTAATTCATTTTAAAATGTTCGGTTTTCACATAAAACATATTTTAAAACACGAAACGTTTATAAACATGATTTCGTTTAATAAAAATAATTTTGTTTATTTCCGTTTAATTATTTATTTAATATAACGAATTTTATTCAAATTCGTCTAAGGATGAAATTTCTAATAAACGTTTTGAATTCTTTTTCATAATTTAATATCGTTCGATATTATTTCCGTTATCTCATCGAAACGTGTTACTCACGTATGAATTCGTAAAGATCGTCACCTTTTCGAATCCATAGTTCGTATCGTATTTTGTTTCGATTTACGATCATGGAATATCGTTTCAGTATATTATTTCTAATAATTATATTCGTGCGAATCGTCACCCATGCGAATACATTATTAAGTTTAATATTTCTGAAATAATATTCGCGTTAAATTAATATTCACGTTCTCACCATCACGTAACTTTTGTATACAACGCTTTCTATTATTTTATTAATTATTCCCATTAATTATCAAATTCCCAATCAAAACCCCACTAAACCATATCACTGACACATCCATGATAAACCGAAATAAGTTTATGTATAGGGCATATGTAGGAGTAGGTCGCAACCTATCCAGCCACCGTCCCACCACCATTTCGATAAACCATGACCATGTGTCCTTGACTATATTTAGTGATCAAACCAACAACCTTTAACCATTTCCACCAACATTAGATCATTATGAATAAATCAACTGCAATAAACACTGTGGTTCAGTATAGTTATATTTCAAACTAACTTCCCACGGTTTATGTGTAATAATCATACGTTCTCATCAAAGTATACCAGTGACAATATCATCAAGTAATTCAAAAATTATCAAATTATCATATCAGGTTTTATCAATGTAATTAAATATGTACAGACGTACCCGAAATACAGTGATGTAACAGGAGCCGTTGGATTAATCCAATTGATAGAAAAGATAGAGATTACTCTGGACATCCGTAGCTGTCCGGAACATCACAGGGTTCGCTACTCTGCTGGGTCTTTCAACAAGCAAGCCTTGACCTGGTGGAACTCACAGATTCAGACCATGGGAAGAGTTCAAGACTCTGCTGAGAACTGAGTTTTGCCCCAAGAACAAGCTACAGAGACTGGAGATCGAGTTGTAAAACCATGTAATGAAGGGGGTAGATCACATGGGTTACGCTACTCATTATCACGAGTTGGTTGCATTGGTTCCAGACATGGTACCAACTCTGGAGAAACGAATTGACAGGTATGATGTGGACTACCCTCCTGCATACAAAGTTTAGTGATTGCTGCAAATCCTGTCACACTGGAATCAACTGTTAGCTTATCAGGAAAACTCATTGACCTGGATGGTAGCCTCTGGCACTTTGAAGAAAGAGGCCGACTCCGGCAAGCACAAGGAAGAGTCATTAAAGAAACCCCATCACCACCCCAAGAAGAAACGGAAGGTCATCAAGAACTATACGATGGCCACAACTCTCAACCAAGTAGCAACTGCACCACATAACCCTAACAGAAGACCCTACACTGGTGCTTATCCTTTATGTGCCAAGTGTCAAGATCATCATGCTGCTAACACTCCCTGTAAACAATGTATGGGATGTGAACGAAAGGGCCATTGGGTCCAACATTGTCGGATGACACCTAATCAAGCAGTTAACAATGCTGCTTTAGCTCTCCCTCCACCCAACAACTAGAACAACGGTGGATGCTATAACTGTGGTGAAATCGGTCACTTTTCGCAGAACTGCCCAAAGAGAGCACAACCAGCCGTTCAAGCAGCATGGGGAAGAGCTTTTGCAATAGGAGCTCCAGCTGCGCGTCAAGATCCGAACGTGGTTACGGGTACATTTCTCTTACATGACTTTTATGCATCTATTCTGTCTGACACTGGTGCAGATCAGAGTTTTATCTCTACCGACTTTGCATGCCAACTAGATTCCATTGAGAACTTTTAGATTCTCCTTACATCATAGAAGTAGATAACCGGAAACAAATCATAGTTAGTACACTATACAGAAACTGTCCATTAACACTTAATGGTCATACATTCACCATCGATTTGATACCGATGGAGTTGGGTAGTTTCGACATCATCATTGGAATGGATTGGCTATCTCTCAATAGAGTGGAAGTCATCTGTTCGAAAAAGATGCTTCGAGTTCCATTGACGAATGATCGTGTATTGGAAGTCCGAGGGGATCAAGCAAAACGAAGTGTCAAAATCATATCCTGCATAAAGGCGCGTAAGTATTTACAGAAGCAGTGTGTGGCTTTTCGGGCTCATGTGGTGGAGAAAGAGAAGGACAAGAAAAAGATTCAAGACGTATCGGTAGTGAAAGAATATGCATAAGTGTTTCCTGAAGACCTACCAGGTTTGCCACCTGCGCGACCGGTAGAGTTCTGTATTGACTTAGTTCCCGGAGCAACTCCTGTTGCTAAATCTCCTTACAGGTTAGCACCTTCAGAGATGCAGGAATTGTCAAACCAACTAAAGGAGCTACTTGACAAAGGTTTCATCCGACTGAGCTACTCACCTTGGGGAGCTCCGGTTTTGTTCGTGAAGAAGAAAGATGGATCATTTCGGATGTGCATAGATTACCGAGAGCTGAACAAGTTGACTATCAAGAATCGGTATCCATTGCCGAGGATTGAAGATTTGTTTAACCAACTACAAGGAGCTCAGTATTTTTCAAAGATTGACTTACGTTCAGGATATCATCAACTCAGGGTTCAAGAAGAAGACATGCCGAAGACGGCGTTCCGAACCAGATATGGGCATTACGAGTTTAAGGTGATGCCTTTCAGATTGACAAATGCACCGGCGGTTTTCATGGACCTCATGAACCAAGTGTGCAAGCCGTATCTGGATCAGTTTGTCATTGTTTTCATTGATGACATACTGATTTATTCCAACCTTAGACACATTTATCTTACGATACGATTACTGATATATTTGTCCAATCTTAAACTATACAATACACAACTACCAAACAGGCTTTATGATTACTCATGTTTTCTGATTGAGTTCCCCATTTCATTTCACCATTAAAGATCAAAATCAGTTGATAACTCATTTCTGCATATCTTAATACCAGTCATCATAAATTCAATAAGATTTCAAATTTATTATCTTTTTGTATTTTTCTTGTTCTATCCAAATGGACGGCTTCAGCTAGGTTTGTCCCAGCAATATGGCACGTGTATGGAATCAAACTTAATTTGTTCAAGTATTTCTCAAGCTTAATACCAGCTTGCATTTATTTTTCTTCAAGCTTAATACCAGCTTGTTTTTATTTTTCTTCAAGCTTAATACCAGCTTGCATTTATTTTTCTTCAAGCTTAATACCAGCTTGTTTTTGTTTTTCTTTAATTGAAGCCTCATTTGATTCCATGATGACCGATGTATGCTTGTTTTGAGTTAAAAACTATTTCTCACCTAAGTGGTTTCATAAAATGGATTCCACAAATCAGACTTTCTAAGTTATCACAAGTTGTTTATTAATTTGTAGAGTTGGCCTATCAGTACATCATATCATAATTTTCTTGTGTATTCAACTTACACATTCAATTCAGCTTATATATCATGATAGATTAATGTGTCACTTTTTCAAAGAAAGACCATCTCAATTTTAACTTTTTAAATGTTTTTGGTTTTTCAATTAACAACTATCTCCCCCTAAAAAGCTAAAACAGAAAATCTTTTTGAGTTTTTGATTTAGGAAAAGAAACTAGACAAGAAAACTGAAATAAAGCAAATAGACAAAACAAAAATTATCTAAGAAAGACGATGATCATTTGTTAGATTCAGATGAAGGTAGGACTTCATCCTTTTGGAAAACACCATTAGCCGATAACAGATATAAAAATCTGGGTTTATCAAAAGCTTTTGTGAAAAGATCGGCTTTTTGGTATTCGGTGTGAATTTTAACGACATCGATTAATTTCTTTTCAAAACAATCACGTATGAAGTGATATTTAATGTCGATGTGTTTTGTTTTGGAGTGCTGAACAGGATTCTTAGTGACCGCTATGGCAGCAGTATTATCAACATATATAGGAGTGTTAGAAAAATGTAACCCATAGTCCCTGAGTTGTTGTTGAATCCAGATGATTTAAGAACAGCAACTAGCAGCAGCAATGTATTCAGCTTCACAGGTTGAAGTAGACACCGACGTCTGCTTCTTGCACTGCCAGGTAACTAAGCGGGTTCCAAAGAACTGACATCCCGCAGATGTTGACTTGAAGTCTCTTTTGCAGCCACCATAATCAGAGTCACTGTATGTAGTGAGTTCAAAGTTATCATCATTAGGATACCATAAGCCAAGATCCGGTGTACCCTTCAGATAACGCATAATCCTTTTGACAGCAATGAGATGGGATACTCTTGGTTTCGACTGATTGCGTGCACATAAGCACGTAGCAAACATGATGTTTGGCCGAGAAGCAGTGAGATACATAAGAGACCCGATCATTCCTCGGTACAGAGTGGCATCAATTAACTCCCCCTTTTCATCTGGTGTAATCCCGTGATTGACAGCCAGTGGGGTACCAGCAGGCTTTGCATCAGACATACTGAATCGGCTCAGAATGTCACCAACGTATTTGGTTTGATGAATGAAAATCCCTGCCTCAGACTGATCCACCTGCAAACCCAAGAAAAATTTCATCTCTCCCATTGAACTCATTTCAAATTTCTGTTTCATAACGTTCTCGAAATCCTTGCACAGACTATCATTTGTGGAACCAAAGATTATGTCGTCCACATAAACTTGCACCAAGAGCAAATCACCATCCTTTTCACGAATGAATAATGTGCAGTCAATGACACTTCTTCTGAATCCGTTGTTCAGAAGGTGAGTAGAAAGTGTCTCATACCACGCTCGCGGAGCTTGATGCAATCCATATAAGGCCTTATCTAGCTTGTAGACTTGGTCTCGATGCAATGGATCTTCAAACCCGGGAGGTTGACTGACATATACTGTCTCACTGATCACACCGTGAAGGAATGCACTTTTGACATCCATTTGATAAACCTTAAACTTCTTAAAGGATGCATATGCCAAGAAGATACGAATTGCTTCGAGTCGAGCAACCGGTGCAAACACTTCATTATAGTCCAAACCCTCTATCTGTCGGAATCCCTGAACCACCAGATGTGCCTTGTTTCTCACAATGATCCCGTGATCATCTTTCTTACAACGAAGAACCCATCTAGTGCCAATAACTTTTGCACCTTTGGGTTTGTCAACCAATTGCCAAACACCTAATTTTTTAAATTGCAAGAGTTCTTCTTGCATGGCATCAACCCATGATTCTTCTTTTAACGCTTCAGTGACAGTACGTGGCTCGACTTGGGAGATGAAGCAAGAATGAGCACAAAAGCTTACATCTGCAAAATCAAGGATGTCAGCAAGACCTCCTGAAGAAAGCTGATTTCTAGTCTTTACTCCATCCCAAGGACTTCCAATTATGTTTTCTTGAGGATGAATGCGATTAATTCTTCCAACAGGATGAGCTGGAACCTCAACCTGAGGATCTAGGTTGTTCAGATTCAAATCCTTAAGATCTGGTACAAGATTGTCAACAGCTGGTTCAGGAGCAGCTGGCTGAAAAAGATTGTCATCTGTGTCTGAGCTGTCATCATTTATCTGTGTGGTTGGGACAGATGTAGAGGAAGGTTGCAAAGGTTCATCAGGTGCATTCTGTGCATCATACAACATCTGAACTGCAACATCTTCATCTGAATACATGGGAGGCATATTGAGAGAATCAAAAAGACCAGAATAATCAAACATCCAGTCTGGGCCTTTTCCAGGTGGAGGCATAGAATATTTCTGAACATCAACATGGTACCACTCTTCCACATTATGAGTTGATGTGTTGTAAACTCTTTTATTTGGAGTACTGTACCCAAGAAAGTGCCCTTCTTCCACCTTTTCATTGAACTTGCCCTGCTCGTGTTTCTTAAGCATAGTGCACGGAGCACCAAATGGTTCCAGATACTTAAGATTTGGCTTTCTGTTATCGAGCAGTTCAAAGCAAGTCTTCCCATGTCTTTTTACAATAAGAACCCGGTTCAATGTATAGCAAGCATTTGCTACAGCTTCATTCCAGAACTGAACCGGCAGAGAGGAATCAGCAAGCATGGTCCTAGCAGCCTCAATCAATGTCCTATTTTTCCGCTCAGCAACACCATTCATTTGTGGAACATATGGAGCACTAAACTGTTGTACAATACCCCGTGCATTACAGAAAGTCTCCATGTTATGGTTCTTAAACTCTGTTCCATTATCGGTGCGAAACTGACGAATCTTGAGCTTATATAGTGATTCAAGTTTTGTAACCAACAATTGAATGCAATCAAACGTTTCAGATTTCTCCTTCAAAAAGAAAATCCAAGAATATCTGGAATACTCATCAGTGATTACAAAACAGTATTGATCTCCAGCTATACTCTTCCGAGTCACAGGACCAAACAAATCCATATGGAGAAGCTCAAGAGGAACATTGATTGAATGAAACTTTTTCAGCTTGTGAGACTGCTTGGTTTGCTTCCCTTTCTTGCAAGATACACAGATATCAGACAGCTTGAAATTCTTTAAGCTAACTCCCTCAACCAGATGATTATGCACCAAATGATTCATCTTGCGTAAACTCAAATGACCCATCCTCTTATGCCAAAGGATTGAATCTTTCTCAGTTGCCTTTGTCATAAAACATGAAGCTGTGGAGGATGTTGCTGAAGCTGTGGCCATATTGAGAACATATAAGTCTTGCTTTCTAGGAGCTGACATCAAAATCCAGTCTTCAGGAATCTTAACACCTTGCTTAAGAATGTAGCATTTTGACTCATCAAATAGAACTTTATACTCTTTGTCATAGATTTGCGAAACTGAGAGAAGATTGTTTTCCAACTGCTTAACATATCTAACTTTATCAAACGAAACTTGCCCGTTGGTCAGAATTCCCTCTCCCGTAATGAATCCACCTTTATCACCTGCAAAAGCGACATATCCACCGCGAACCGCATTCACGTTGGTGAGTAAAGAGATATCACCAGTCATATGCCTGGAAGCCCCACTATCAACAATCCAATTGCTGTTAACACCAGCTTTTGGAGCAACCTGCACAAAGATGAAACAATCAGTTCACTTTGGGAACCCAAGCCTTTACAGTCTTGGGTTGACCCAGTGAGTCTCGGATCCATACATCAATCCATTTACCATCTGAAATAGGCTTGTCTGAGATGAGTGGAACTGAACTCTCAGATGATTTAACTTTCCAGATTGCATTTTTATCAAAAGAGTTTTTTAGATAAATGGATGATGGTTTTTCTTGGTTAACTTTAAGCACATTTGGAACATTCAAATTTTCCAATTTTCCTTTACCCTTGTCTAAAGATTTAATCTGGACTAGGTGTTTGGGTTTTGTTTTAACAGGCCTAGTTACAGATTTTACAGGTTTAGGTAAAATTGAAGTCATTTTTCTGAAACGCACAACCTTTGGCCTGATCAAATGAGAGCAAAATCTAACAGTATGCCCAGGTTCCCCACACTCAAAACAAACTTTTTCACCCTTTTTATGAAAATGTTTTAAATCAGAGAAAGACTGTTTATGTGATTTAAAAACATTTGATTTTAGCTTGTCTTGATTAAAACCCAACCCTTTTGTCCCTTTGTTACCAATAAAAGCAGACTTGGTAACACATTTTGCTTCAGACTCTTGAGAAGCTTTTACAAAGCCCAATTCTTTGTAAATCTTTGAATTTGAGATTGGGTCACCTTTCATGACTGCAGGGGCTTGATTCTGAGTAGAGACATATGAATCATCTGATTCATCCTCAGAATCTGAGACCCAATCCTCAACAAGTCCATCCACACAAGATTTCTCAGATTTTGAGAAATCGTCATTAATAAATAGTCCAGTTGGGTCTATTACTAATGGAGTAGTGACTTGAAAATCCTTAACATCTTTGTCATTTGGTGTATTAACAAAGGCGTTGAGGATAGGTGGAGGACAATTTTGATAGCTAACTTTTCCCTTTCCCTATTGATTAGTACCCCTACTGATCATGTGCTCAATAATGTAAGATGAGCTCTCATAGCTCTTGAGCTTTTGTCCCAAGGTCTCATAGTCACACTCGACTATTGTTAACTTCTTCTTGATCTCATTGATGGTATTAAGATAAGAAGTTATAGCATCTTGCTTATTCAGCACTGCGATCTCGGCCTCATGCAATTGTCTATTTAAAAGATCAATTTTAGCTTGAAAATCTTTTTCATTAAATTTTAAAATTTTGTTAGCCTCAATGCACAAGTCGAGATCGTTCATCAAATCACTATTATGTTTCTGATAAGCAAGGACCTTACTCCTAAGGTCAACACAATCAAAACACTCTGAATGTGAAGATGAACAATCAGTGTATACCTGCTCGGACTCTGATGAAGCAGAAGAGTTTACCATCAAAGAAAAATGAGTAGTGGAGTCATTATTTTCCGCATCAGATTCTTGAGTGTCTGAATCAGTCATGTTATCCGACTCTGAACTTGAGGCTTCAGCATTATTCATCTTTGTTTCTACCACAGTACTTTCCTCACTGTAATCTTCAACCTGTTGAATCTCAGCAACACAAGCTTTGTCTTGTTCTCCTTGATCTGCATTGAATCTAAAATCCCAGTTCACCCCTTCATCTTGTTGTACCATTAAAGCTTTGCTTGTAGAAGTAGAAGATCCAGCCTGAGTAGGAGAATCAATGAGAACTAATCTCCTTTCTGGATTTGAATTAGATGACTTTTGATGTTGAAAAGGATTCTTGTTTCCAGCTTTCATCGGTTGCTTGCATTGTCTAGCAAAATACATTTTTCTCCACAGTTATAACAAGTCACAGAAGCCATATCAAAACCAAACTTGGATTCTTTGTTGAGATTGATATCCTTTTCAGTTCTCTTAACAAACTCTTTTGCTCTTCGAAAAGCACTTGCTAGAGCCCACATAATATCAATCCTCTCCATATCATCTGGGTCTATTTGAGAATAATCATCATTAGTCAGATAAGGATTGCCAATTTGTCCAGCTACTAAACCATCATAAGAGCTGACAAGTGTAGACAAAAGACCCATGTGCTCCTTAGCAATCTCCACAGTAACCTTATCAAAATTGTCTGTTTTCAGGCTGGCAGCAGGTTGATGATGTTCCTTTTGAGAACTGGTTGAAGAAGATGACTGACTAAAATGAATCTGAGCAGATGATGGAGCTTCAGTAGTCTGAGAAACAAATGTTGTCTTCAATGGAGCATGAGAAGATGATTTCTCAACTGTAGGAGTAGAATAATACAACGATGGATCCTGGACTTGGGCAACTCTCTTGGCCTTCCACTTGTTCTCTATCTCTTGCTCTTTCAGCTTCTGAATGAAATCATTTATGTCCATATGAGCCAAAATCTGATTCTGCTTGAGGACCATCAAAAATGACTCCCACTTTGGAGGTAGAGCATCTGCCAAACACTGGATCTTTTCTTGAGTAGTTGTCTTGACTTCATGATTGAATAACTCACTTAAAAGATGATAAAATCTTGCAATCAACTCATCCAGTGACTCATTTCCCACATACATGAAGCTATTGAATTCCTTTCTCAATGCTTTTGACTTGATGCTCTTCAAAGCATCATTACCCTCATATCTTTGTTGCAGTGCATCCCACAATAGCTTTGCAGAGGTAAACTGTCTAAACTGACGGA
Organism: Mikania micrantha; assembly: GCA_009363875.1. Taxonomy (NCBI): domain Eukaryota; kingdom Viridiplantae; phylum Streptophyta; class Magnoliopsida; order Asterales; family Asteraceae; genus Mikania; species Mikania micrantha. The sequence continues at coordinate 22,344,834 of CM018687.1, read as the reverse complement.
AAATATCAGTGGCAATGGACTGGGATAGAATAGCATAAGCTTTCTTCTCATAATCATACAGCTTCCTCTAAGGCTCAGTCATCAGTGTGACTAGCATAGGAGTTCCATCTTCATTCAGAGGCCTCAGATAACCTCCCTCAATCATCATCCATAAGTTTGTATCCACTCCATTGATATGAATCTCAAACCGATACTTCCAGTGTGGATAATCGTCTAAGGATAACAACTTTGGAGCTTTATTAGAGTTTCCAGTCTCAGTCTCAGTCAGTAGCAAAGTCTGAATACGATGATTCTGGTTCGCCATCAGTGCTAAATCTTCCATTTAATCAGAAATGACAAGATTCAACACTTAGAAAAATTTTCAGAATTATAGCCGAATGAAGATCCTTAGGGCGAATGTCGGGGACCGAATGTGATAGAACTGGCGAATGAGAGGCTGAGTATGACTGTCTGGCGAATGAGAAGAGAGAATGAACCTATTCGGCGAATGAAAGGGTCGAATGAAGCTATTCGCCGAATGAGAGATCGAATGAGGGCTATTTGCCGAATGAGACAGCCAAATGTGGCTATTCAGCGAATGAGGCTTATTCGGCTGAAACTATTCGGCCGCCATTGACATTCGGCCAATCTGAGGGTTTCTGCAACAAAAATCGTGATAACTTGAGATTTTGACCAGATCTAAGTACCAAATTTGGTACAGAACATCATGAGATTATAATGAACAAATTGGGATAAACGTTTTGACAAAAACACCACAATAATTCACGGATTTGCAATGAAACAGTAACTTTTAGGACAAAAAGCTTAGGGTTTTTGCAGATCTCGAACGAACAATCAAAGATATGATGATTTGGATTGGAAATCGAGCAGAATCAAGAGCCAAAGCTCTTATACCACTTTGTAGGACCAAGATTGATCTCAAAAACAGCACGAAATCAAGAGAAATCTGCTCTACAGCCTCTGGAATAGTGCGGAATCCTATTCCAGGGTTTTCCAATCGAAACCAACAGCAACCATGGTGATTCGAAGGTAAGAGATGAACGTTTGAGTGAGAATCGAACACCACGAGCTATGAATCGAACTTGGACAGCAAGAAACTCTCAAATCTTCAGGGGTTTGACACTGGAGCACTCAGAGAAGAATGAGGGTTCTCAGAAGTTAAGGTTGAAATGATTTTGGACTTATATATATAGGCAGTAGACATTCGGCCGAATGAGAAGCCGAAACAACTCATTCGGCGAATGACTATGTCGAATAGGTAATTCAGTCGAATAATCATTCGGCAAATGACTCATTCGCTGACTATAGTCATACTCTAGTTACATTCGGCGAATGACTTCATACGCTAGAGTCATTCGGCCGAATGAACAATACTCATACTCAATTACTTAATTAAATCAAATCAAACAATCAAACAATCATATAATCAATATTAAACATTAAGAACGATGAATAAAGACAACTTCCATTAATATAACTTTAATCTTTACATGATGAATAGTACAAAATTGAACTAGGGACATTAAATGCATCAACAATGTCTAACGTGTGCGAAGGTAAAGGCGGAACACCAGAGACCGTCTGGTTTACTGGAACAGCCTGAGATTCCGCTCTGGAAGTGGGAACAAATAGCTATGGATTTCACTACCAAGCTACCCCGCATTTCCAGTGGTCACGATACAATTTGGGTGATCATTGACCGTTTGACAAAATCTGCTCATTTCTTGCCGATGCGTGAAAATTCCACGGTGGATAAACTGGCAAGATTGTACATCAACGAGATAGTGGTATGTCACGGTGTGCCACTGTCTATTATTACTGATAGAGATAGCAGATTCACATCCAGGTTCTGGCAATCATTACAGAAATCTCTAGGGACGTAGTTAAATTTGAGTACAGCTTACCACCCGCAAACGGATGGTCAAAGTGAACGTACTATTCAAACCCTAGAGGACATGTTAAGAACCTGTGTATTGGACTTCGGTGGGAACTGGGATTCCCATTTGCCACTGATCGAGTTCTCCTACAATAACAGTTGCCACAGCAGTATCGGATGTGCGCCATTCGAGGCTCTTTATGGACGGAAATGTCGATCACCGATCTGTTGGACTGAAGTTGGAGACAATCGAATAACAGGACCAGAACTTATTCGGGAAACTACTGACAAGATAGCCCAGATTCAAAGAAGACTACAAGCAACAAGGAGCAGACAAAAGAGCTACGCCGACAAACGGCGCAAGCCTTTGGAATTCCAAGTGGGAGACCATGTAATGTTGAAGGTATCCCCATGGAAAGGCGTTGTACGTTTTGGAAAGAAAGGCAAGTTAGCACCACGATATGTGGGACCGTTCGAAATCGTCGAACGTATTGGTCCTGTTGCGTATCGACTGAGATTACCAGATGAACTCAGTGGTGTGCACGACGTGTTTCACGTCTCGAATTTAAAGAAATGCCTTGCTGACGAGTCTCTCGTCATTCCGATTGAAGAAATTCAAGTGGATGAACAGTTACATTTCATTGAAGAACCTTTGGAGATTATGGATCGTAAAGTTAAACAACTAAGACGAAGTCGTATCCCGATTGTAAAGGTTCGATGGAATTCAAGACGTGGACCCGAGTTTACTTGGGAACGCGAAGATCACATGAAGTCAAAGTATCCCCAGCTATTTGAAGAGGAAGCTGTACCCGATAACAACTATTAAATTTCGGGACGAAATTTCTCTAACAAGGGGAGACTGTAACATCAGTGCCGAAACCGTCACTGGAACAGTGATCTTAAACAGTAACATGATCAGTAACAGGTACGATCTATATACATTTCAGTACATTTTATATTCATATCAGTTATCATTATCATTTTGAGTAATCAAACAACAAGTTCTTAAACAATTAACAGAAACAAAGTTTAGAACAATGGTTCTTGAGTCAGATAATTACCTGGCAACACAGAACCATCATGGGTTTTATTTGTTAGGACTTAATTATGTGTAAACGTATGTGAGGCTTTAAAGAACAAAACACACGAATATTGTTATGTGAATGCTAAATCGACGGGTTGTTCGTATAGGTGACGATCTGTACGAATATATCTGAAAGTTTAACGTTCTGAATGATATTCCTTAATTAGAAAACAAGATTTAAAAGTATAGTTATCGTCGTATTCACACGAATGACGATTCGAACGAATACGCGCGACGACCGTACATTTCGAGTTAAACAGTAAATTAATATTTTAAAATTTAAAATAAATAAAAGATATTAGTTAATTTTCTAGTAATAACCACTTAGATTAAAATTATAAATTCTATTTTTATAAACCGTGTTGTTTCACGGGGAAAACCTCGCGAACCGGTATTTTACGCGAAACCGAACTAGACCGAATCACCGGGAGTTTGGGACACTTAATGTGGCAATTAAATGCCACAACCACCTCCACCCAACCCCCTCTCTCTCTCCATTTTCGTTCAAGACTCTCTCTCTCTCTCTCTCTCTCTAGAAAAAGTTTCTCCACCTTCTCTCTATGATTGTGTGACGGTTCCTTTGCGGATTCAAGCCCTCTAAGTGTTAAAACGTTCATTTCAGCACGTAGATCGCAGAAGTACAAGTTTTTCGAGATTCCCTCCATTATTTTGAGGTAAATCTTGATCTAAATTTCGGTTTTCAGAGGGTTACACGAGTTCTTGTACTTATGGCTATGTTAACCGGCTCTACACATTTAGTAACCTTGAGATAACCCATGGGTAACAACTACATGTTTGTAGAAAACGATTTACAACAGGTTGAACTTGATGAAAGATGAAAGTGATACAGGTTCGTGGGTGTTTTAAGTCAGCCGAACCTTTAGCCGACGAGCATGAGCACCGAACCCTACAACCCTGCAACGAACCCTGATTCCCGAACCTACACAATCTGAGTCACGAACCTGCCCAACCTGCACCGAACCTGTGATTCTGGCTCACGAACCCTGGGCACCTGCAATCTTCTAGCCAAACCCTTAACGTTGCGATCTCTCTTTTAGTGGGCGAACCTAGGGTGACGAACCCTAGGATTCACGAGCCTATTTTGCCGAACCAGATAGGGACCGAACCCTCCTTAGCCGAACCAGAGGTGATCACGAACCTAAGTAGAATGCTACGAACCTATGACTAGTTAGGAGTTGGCCGAACCCTACAGGTTCGCCTAGTTGTGTCATGGCCGAACACTTTACATGCAAAACCCTATAATCTGGACGAACCTTGAAGGTTAGTTGGTGATAATGGGTTAGCCGAACCCAAGGCCAGTTCCTCCAAAAGGTTCGCTGCCTTGGGAAGATACCGAACCTAGAACCACCCTAAAATTCGGAATTTCTAAGGTGCATGGGAGTTTACGCATGTATGCATGCATGGGATGTATCACGTGTGTGTATAGGAATGATTAAGAGGGTTATATTTCATGCAAACTTGTTTGAAACAAACTAGGCCTTTATTGTCAAACAACAAAGACTTAAAGGTTGAGTGTTGGTTTAAAATTTCCACTTAACCTTAGGAAAAGACCGATTATGAATAACGAACCTAGGTGATTGATTATCTATGCAATAGTTATTCAACGAACTTGAGTTGGATCCATTGAGAAACAAAGACCATCAATAGGCTTAAGTGGGCCCAATGGGGCTTATCTAGGGCCCATTACATGTTAAATATTGGGTTAAAATAAGTAAATGGCGTGGTTAATAGAATAAGGTGGAATTAAATGATAAATGTTTTAAATAAAGATTTATTTTGATTATCTTGTTGGGAAATTCTTGTAACATAGACAAATGTTAATTGTCTAGATTTGAACGGAAAACAAAGGAAACTCTGCCCAAATTTTGTAAAAATAAAACAATGTAAGTTACTATAATTTATTATAGAATTGGATTATAAATGGGTAGCTAAGTTAGATTAGAAGATTTAGTTATAGAAACACTCGTAAATAGGACACTTAGTTACACACACCAAGACCAAACCTTGGGTACGACGACTAATACGTATACTTATCGTATTCAAACTCTTATAAAATAACTCAGGAACCGAAGAAACCTAAGCTACAACAAGAGCGCGCATTTGTGTTAGATCATTTACATAGCAACACAGGTGAGTTCATTGCCCCTTTTCTAACATTTTGTTTTAAACCGCGGGGCTGAGAAGTATGCGTAAACTGTTTGTTTAAATTGTTTACTTAAATGCTTTTATTTAACATATGTTTTATATGTAAATTATTAACCTAGAATCATGTCTAGGTGAATTTTATGCAGGTTTTACTAAATTCATCTACATATAATTTAAGTGGATAATTGGGTTAAACTAAACATTTCAACTAATCAAACGAAACATTTTGACGAAACAAGTGTGTCATTTCAACGAATCAAACAAAACATTTTGACGAATCAAGTGGGTGATTACAACGAATCAAACAAAACATTTTGACAAATCAAGTATGTGCGTTCAACGAATCAAACGAAACTATTTTGACAAATCAAGTGTGTGAGTTCAATGAATCAAACGAAACTATTTTGACAAAACAAGTGGGGAAGTTCAACGAATCAAACGAAACTATCTTTGCAAAGTTAATATTCGATGTTCAACAAATAAAGTGTTTGATGAACAACGAATCAAGAGTACATTTGATCAACGAATCTAGTATTCCATGATCAACGAATCAAGTACATCTTGTGACAGAATCAGACGAATCAATAAATCATTTTCAAGGGAAAATCTGGGAAATATCAGAGATAACATATGCCAACACAACGAATCTAGAACGAAACAAGAAATCCTACATTTCAAGAAGTCCTAGCTAGACCGTTTGATTTGTAGGTCATATGTTTGATGATATTTACAAAATTCCCTAACTACTAAGAACCTTGATTGACAGACTAGTCTACTCGAGTTGACCAAGGCCCAATCATTAGGACTTAGATTTTATTAAATGTTTATTTATTTATTTAATTAAGCATTTATAACTGTTTCAACAATTGCTGTGGTTGATCATATTGTGTGATGAACTTATGGAATCAACATGGATTTCAAATGATTGCAATTACAGGGACAAAGAACAGAAAGATTTTTGGGTTTAATGAGAAGGGTAAAATGCTTAACTATCATTAACAACAGTGTCATATACGGATTAGTATGTGGTGGGACGGTGGCTGGGCGGGCGGTAAGTTCGACCCTACATATGCCCTATATATAAGCATACCGATTCGGATATTACATGTGGAGTTAATGAGGTAAGGTCTTTACCGAAAGAGGTTTACAAATCATTTTCAAACTCTAAACTATATGAACTCACCAACCATGTGTTGATTTTATTTTTGCATGACTTCTCAGGTGACGAACAGGTCAACTAGGAAGCTTATGTTTTTGGATTAGGACTTCAGATAGAAGACTTAGTATTTTTGGACCTGCATATTTTTGGAAACATCATTATACAATTATTTTGTATATCTTGTGCAGTAACAAGATAGTTATTTTATGATGTTTACAATAGATTTACATTGTTAAATTATGAACGATTCGGATGTAATTTAACTTTGTAATTATATTCTATTTAGCATTTCTCATTTATATCATGTGCAATATAAACAATCTGATCACTTTGATTATCACTCACGATATCGCGCCCCGAGAACCTTCCACCCGACGGGGACTCCGATCCAACCCCGCCGGCTCAGGGTGTGATGTGACAGTTGCATACGAGAATTACGTCATAAGTGACGTGAGCACATTTGATCGTTCTAGAAATCCACGTTGTTTTAATAGTTGTAATTGTTACAGAATGATAGTAGGTAAGAAATGATGAACATGGACGAAAACCGTGCACAAAACGGAGTCCTAGATTGCCCGAAATCGAAAAATGAAGAAAAATCACTAAGTGTTGGTCGACCGGACTCATCGCGGTACGCGATGGATGGATTGAGAATCCTCCGCGGTACGCAATGATTTCAAAATATCTAAGATTCCTCCGGAAATCGTCGCGGTACGCGAAGCCCCTTTTGGCTCTTGGTCGCGGTACGCGACGAGTGTGGCGGTGGAATGATCTGATCCTTTTTATCAGATCTTCATGCAGAAACCATTTTTATAACTTTCTTGAACTCTTTCGACCCAGAAGCAAAGCAGACGAAACTTGAAGCCTCCAAACTCCATTTTGAAGCCCTCTGAACGTAAGGATCGCACCAGGGATCATCTTAACAAGTCCTGATCGTCATTTTAGCCGCAGATATCTGTCTGATTAGGTAATGATCCGTTTAAACCTTCTAGTTTGATTTTGATTGATTAGATCTTGATTTTGAACGTAATGACATAGTTAGGATTGTTGATTATTGCCTAGATGATGGCTAGGATTGATTATAAACAAAGAACACGAAGTTTTAACGGTTAAATCCTTGTTTTGATCCGTTGTAATGCCCGGTTTGCATGAAACTATACCCATGATTATAATGGTTTAATCCATTTGATTATAACAATGTAGGTGATTAGTTGGGTTAATCCTTGAAATGCAAGGTTAAATCCAAGTGTTTCAAACTAATCATAATCATTAACATACTCATTGGAACGATTATCTGATGTTAATGATAACAGTCAGATTAGTATGTTAAACTTGGTTATTACACCTATTGTGATGCTACATTGTGATATTTCATGATAATTGGGTAATCAATAACAAGGATTGATCATTCCTAAGCCATTAAATTGTCTAGAAACTGTTACAGTATCATAATCAACAACATTAACTATTTGGTTAATCTGGGATTATTCTGATTAATCAAGAATGTCATCAACCTTGTATTAGGAATCTAATGCAATGTAGGTTCCTACATTATCATACATTGTATGATACAATACTAAATTAACCAATTAACCATGTAATAATGGTTTGATGACTTACTACACAATGTCTTTGACATTGAATGTTCAGAAAGATTTAATCAGTAAACTAGAACATAAATAACTTATTAAATATAACTAAATGCAGAATCATCTCTGTACTATCAGTTTGGTGATACTCTGCTACACCTATATTATCAGGTGAGTTTCGTACAACCCCTTTTATTTTTAATCTTTTATAAACATCGGGGAACATTGTTGAACTTTTAATGAACATATGATATGTATCACTGATATCTGTGTGATTTCATGTGATTGTTGTGACTTTTGTGGGATTTCATGGGATTTTGGCCTGTAGACTGAACTCTATCATGACACTGAAAGTCCTCATTTTTGAACTGTATCTAGTGAACCCATGTGTGGCCGAGCAGAAAACATTGATAGTACTATTGGTTGACACCCCATTCGCTGGGAGGATTGCATCTCCCCTTGTGTGAATGTTTGTTATCTGTTTCCTGAACTTCTTAATGGTGTGATAGACATTAAGATAATGAGGCACTAAAATATGTACCGACGGGTAATATCTTGAGACAGACTAGACGTCCGAAAGGAACTAGATACAGGTCCCATGGTTATCCAGAACTGAACTTTTGAGAACGTGCTTATCATATCATATTGTTTTAAATTGAACTGTCGATCTCACCAGCTTTGTGCTGACGTTTCAAACTCAAACCTTTTTGCAGGTAAGCAGGAATAGACGGTGAGGATGCACTTTGAGTTATTTGCACTTTAATAATTAGTATTGTAATTAAATAAATATAGTTGTAATGTGATTGTGATTGCGACACCCTGGTAATGTAATTACTTTAAGTTAATCTGTGTGCTTATGATATTGGTTCAAGTAAGTCACCCCTCACCTCGGAGACATCACCACTATGCTTCCGCAACCGATTCAGTGACGTCAGACCAGACACGAGGTGACGAGGGGTGGGGGTGTGACATGTGACACTAATGGATACAAAAAAAAAAGGAAATACAAAAAATGGTAGGTCAGTTAAGCATAGATCACAGTTGTGGATCAAAGGAAAGACAAAAAATGACAATTATACAAATGCAGCAAAAGATATGCCATTATCGATCACTGTTGTGGATTCAGAAGGATACAAAACTCACCATAAAATTGTTGTGGATCAAAATATTTGAAAGGATCTTGAACAAACCAGAGCTTCATTCATGGGAGCGGCTAAAGAGGTGAACAAAGGCTGAGGGGAGCAACGAGGGCGACGACAGGTGGTGCGACGGCAGTGGGTGCGACAACGGGAGGAGGGTCGCCTGACGGGAACGACAGTCGGAGGATGGTCGGTCGACGGTAGCAACGGCCGAAGGAGCAGTATTGCAAGGATACCGGAGATGTGCTGCACAATCTGGAAAATTGAATTAGGAAGATGAGTGAACTTGGGTTTCTTGGTGGCTAGGCAACAATTTTTTTTTGAACGATATTTTAGGGTTTAATGAAAATGAAAAAAATACCCTTGAACTTAACTAAGTTTTTTGATGGAGTTATGCAAGTGGAGCAAAATGACAAAAATATAGAAATCATGATGTCAAATTTACAAAAAATAAGAATTTTGATGAATATGGCAAATTTATCCAAACCACAAGGAGTAAAATGACAATTTACTCAATATTATATTTGGACTAAAAATATTTGGCCTATAATATAACTTAATATATAAAATTACTAGATTACTTACCCGTGTACAACACTGATTATTTGCTTAAAAATTATAAGAACCTCAAATCTATATAATATTATACATGAATGTACACATTAAATGTAATAAAAAATAATTTATAAATTACGCTTATAATATACAAACCATTGAATATTTCCTTATATACAATATATTTAATACATGATTTGATAAATTTTTCATGTTATCTAAAATAAGTATTAATGTATGTTTGGTAACCAAGTATGATTAGTGACTTCACCTACAAAGTAAGTAAATCATTCATTTCTATAATGTTGTTTGCTACATACATATATAAAACTAATTGCATACATAACCAAATTTATCAAAGAATTTACTAAAAGATTTATCTTAACTGCATACATACATAACTGCTTACATACCTTTTTTTTGAACGGCTTGGTACGACGACACCCAAGACGGGATTTATCGTCCCCTCAGTTCTGACGTTTTGGGGCGTACGCCCAAGCACACCCTAGGAGGAACCTCACAACTGGGGTTTTCCTATCTTTCTTATCTTCAGGGATTAATGGAATAAAACAATAAGAATTTAAGTTTCATATGTTTTAAAATCAAATTTAGGTTAAAACCCATAAAGTAAAGCAATAATAACAGCAGAAATAAAGGGAATTTCTTCACAGACTTGGAAAATAATACGAACAATTGTGAAAACTTGTAGATCCTTCAGCTATAAGCAGTACAAGAACACACAATCTTATATTAACACAAAGGTTCATATACACAGTAAAAGAAGGATGATAGGTTATTAATTCAATCATTAGCATGCTAACTTGAATAGTAAATTAGCAACACCTACAGCTTAAACTCCTAAAACAATATTTGGATCACCACCTCACCACAAATCTATGTCCATTGTTATTTGACCTTTTTCAAGGCTATGAGCATATTAGTAAATATATGCACATGAAAAATCAAATTTGTGAGGACTGCAATAAGATGGTACCTTCAATCATTGGTGGTACAGTCCCAATGGATAGTTTATTAAACTTCAATGCTTTGCTACCTTATTATATGAAACCTTCATTTGGGTCTCCTTTCTTGCCCTTTTTTTCGCTCAATAAGTTTTTGTTTTTTCACAGAATGGGGCAACAATAGGGCTAGAATCATTCTTGAGGCCTCATAGGCTTTCCTCCATTTATGCATAATAACCATAGCTATGTGTTATCAGTGATTGATTGAACGGTGTTACCTATGGATCGACTGGAATTTCGATCTTTTGGACGATTGCAAACTTGTGTTGCTATTGTGCCAAGAATATAAAGAAGGCAGCCGTATAACAAAATGTGGATGTTTCTAATTAACTTCTTGTGATCGATGCTATGTTGTATTCTGGAAATTTTTATTTGAATTTGAAGTGAATGTGGTCAATTGGAAGCTGTTTAACATGAAAATTTTGAAGAATGACGATTTTAAATTTGACTGAAGGAGAAAGAAGTTACCTGTTAAAATCCATTGAAGAAGAAAAAGGCGATGCTGCTGTAAACAGAGAAAAAAGGGCGATAGTACTAAAATTAAGGTTTGCAAAGAGGTAGTTGGTTTTGAATCAAGATTTTCAAAATATTTCACAAAAATGGAAACATAGAGAAAATGAATTAACAAAAGAGGTTCCAGATTCAGAAGAAATTAGGAAACTAAACCCTAAATCACAAAACTAGCCATTTGACCACACATCTTTACCAAAATAGCCATTCACTAAAAAATTTACCAAAATAGCCTTTGACCGGGAAAATATCTCCTACTCAGCGATATTATCACATAATATATCTCCGACGTGGATATAATATAAAAATATGAAATTACGTGTCAGTTGATATCATATATATATTTAATGAGTAAAAGATATTCTTGATTGCATATATCTCCACGTCAGAGATATATTATATGCTAATATCTCCATATCAAATAATAAAATCTCTTAATCAATAAATATATTAATAAATAATAATAATTAACATTTTTATAAAAACAAATAATAATAAATCACTATTATGAAATAAAACAATGTATTTATATATATACAAAAATCGTAATTAAATGAAATAAAACAATTTATTTATATATATACAAAAATCGTAATTAAATGAAATAAAATAATTTATTTATATATATATACAAAAATTTTAATTAAATGAAATAAAATAATTTATTTATATATATATACAAAAAATCGTAGTTAAATTTTTATTTTTTATTTTTTCTTCAAAAGATAAATAATAATACAAAAGAAAATACTTATAAAAAATGTCTTATTTTTTGTTTTTATTAAAAACTAAATACTTATAAAAAAAGTCCTATAATTTTGTTTATATTCAAAACGTAATTATCTTCGTCTTAAACATTTTGGTACGAAACTAAACAAAAAATTACCTTTTTATTCTAAAAATTAACTCTATAAACGTAAATAATAATAAATATACTTATAAAAAAATTTTAAGATCCTACAAAAAAAAAATTCAAGATAAATTTAATTATTAATATTTATTAAATATTAAAAGGTGTATTGTCTTGTCAAGTGAAACTTTTTATATTTCCGATGAGATATTTCAACTTTAAAGGAGATATCTCGTCTTTCAAGGAGATATATGACTGAAAAAAGTATAAAGCGTGGTCCCGAGGATATATTTCGTATGTTAAGGAGATATCTCGTCTTTTTAGGAGATATATGTTAGAAAAAGTACAAAGCATGTTTCCGAGGAGATATATTTCGTATTTAAAGGAGATATCTCGTCTTTTTAGAAGATATATATCTTCTTTCAAAGATATATGTAGTATTTCAAGGAGATACGATATGATTAAAATATCTCCTGGAGATATTTTGGAGATATTTCAATTTTATATGAAATATTACGAGATTTTGACACGACTAGATTAGATTTTGACACGACTAGACGAGATATTCACAATTTTCCGTAAAGATTTAGAATGGTTCATTATATATGGCGAGATATTGAGTTGAAAATATTGTATTCTCAACCATTTTTATTGTCTACTTTTAAGATGTCAAAATTAGTAAGTTACTTGTTATTTTTTAAATTGTTTGTTTACTTTTTGATATTATACCATCTTATTTTTTCTTACTAAACATTTTTAACTCTTTTTTTTGTAGGAATTTTACCCCGCTCATGTCACAATAAGATGTAATTTGAAAATTATACAATGGATATCAGATAAGTTAACCAAAAATTCTGATAGATATTTGATTTTTAGCCAAACTTGTTTTGGAGATTGGCTCAAATGTCAATGTATTAGTAGTGAGCCACCACTTGTACATATGATGCTACAAACACATATTTTTAGTCCGGCACCTGAATTTGGCATTAACTTTTTTGTTGGTGGCCGTAATGTAACGTTTGGACCACGAGAATTTTGTTTAATAACAGGATTAGTGTTCGGTGAGCAAACACCCGAAATTACCGTACGGGGCAAGTCATTTAATGATAGGCTATTTGGTGATAAAAAAGATCATAATTTAACGATAGATGACTTGTTATATCTTTTTAGGAATCATCTTGATACTTTGAATGATTTAGATGCTATTAGGATATGTTTATTGTTGTTAGTTGAACATGGTTTTAAGGGTCGTGATGGAAAAAATTTTGTTGATAAAACGATGTTATGTCTTGTTAATGATATGAGAGCTTGGAATGCATTTCCATGGGGTTCTTATCTATGGAGTAATACTTATCCACACATTCACGATGCCCTACAAAAAAACGCTAGACAAAACCTTAAAGCTATGTTAAATTACACTCTGAAAGGATTCACTTGGGCATTCAAGGTTAGGTTTTAAAATTATTAAACATGAAAATATATTTTCTTATTTTCCTATGTTAAAAAAAATTAAGATAATAATTATTATTTTTTTTAGATGTGGATACATGAGATTTTCCCAGAAATCGAAAGGTTTGTTGGACGGATTGGTTCGTTTCCGAGATGTTTTGGGTGGCGAAAATCACCTAGAATTACTTGGGAAAAAGCACAATCAATTTATCATAATAGTTTCATGGTTAGTTTTAAATAACCATGTTCAATTTTCGTAATTATTTTAATGTGCATATTATTTTTTTTTAAAAAAAGTTTACATTATGTATATTTCAGGAAGGTTACACTCCAATAGATATTTTCTCTACTGTACATGAGATTAACATGTCTTACTATAGGATCAGCTGTTATTTTTTTGGGGGGAGACTTCATCGGTTGATAAAAGTGGAAAAGAGCAGCCAAATGCGAATACTTCTCTTCAATTCATGACCCATACTTATGGCCATGATAATAATGATCATTTAAATAGTATAAATAATAAAATGAATTATATGAGGCGTGAAAATATCACAACTGATGAAGTTCTTCAACAGATTTATGATCTTTCCAAAGTAAGAATTGTCAAGTTATATATGATATCTTATTATTCATAATTTTTTTATTAATTTTTTTCATTATGTTTTATTTTGTAAACAGAAAGTGGAGACACTTACAGATCGAAGTCATTTGGAGGAAATAATCAATCAATTAATTGTAATACCCAACTATATTATATATTTATTTTTTAATAGAAATTAAATGCAAATATTTTTTTAGGAAAAATCTTTAAATAAGACGAATCGAGCAACAACTAGTAACTACAATGTAGTAAAGTCTCCTCAAGATTTATTCACACCATTGAACAAGACAAATGACTTTAAAGATCCGTTCACTCCTGTTGGTGAAAATCAATTTATATATGAAAATACTAATGTCGTAGCAACTCCATCTGTTGTAGAATTGCCAATTGAGGTAAATAATTTATAATCATGTATTTATTTTTTAATTATTTGCACTCCATACCTATTGTTTTTTTATATTCGAAACATTTTTTACATATATTTAACAGGATATTCCATTGGCTCAAAGAAAGGGGAAAAGAGTAATGAAGTCATCAGCAGTTTTGCTTTCACCATTTGAGATTATTTCAAGCACACCTAATTTGAAGAAAAAACAAAACGATGAATTAAAAGATATTTTTGATTTATGCAAAACTGGTATGCGTTGCACCACAGCTCTCACTGATAGTGTGAAATTAACCTCCGAGTTTTGGAGAAGCTTACTGGTTTTAGATGGATCAGCAGGATGGTTGGAGACAATTGTATAATAGTGATTTTTTATAAATTTACTTATTGTCAACAATATTTAATTATAAACTATATTACTAACAATAAAAACGGTTGTAAATTATTTAATATCTATAAAAGTTTTGTAATTAATTTTTTTTAAACAATTTTTAAAAATATTTAAAAACTTTTGTATCTAATTTAATATTTATAAACATTTGTTAATAATTTTTTTAAAAAAATATTTTGAATATTAAAAAATGTAGGTATATTATTTAAAATCAATAAACGTTTGTCTTTAAAATTTTTAAAACAATTTTCAAATAAATTTAAAAAAGTTTCTATATTATTTAAAATCTGTAAACATTTGTTCATAAAATTTTTGAAACAATTCTTATAAATATTTAAAAATGTTGGTATCTAACATAAATAGTTAAACGTTTGTAATTAAATTGTTTGTATCTAATTTAATATTTATAAATGTTTGTTAATAAAGATTTTTGAAAATTTTTTATAAATATTTAAAAACCTTGGTATGTAATTTAAATAGTTAAACTATGGTAATTTAATTTTCTAAACAATTCTTAAAATTATTTAAAAACGCTTGTATGTAATTTAATTTTTTTAAAAAAAATTTATATTTTTTTTGTTATATTTGCTGAATTTTTTTTCAATATATTTTTAATAATTTTTTTCTAAATTTTATTGATTTAAACAATTCTTAATAAATAAATAAAACTCAGAGATATTTACACATAATATATCTCTGACGTGTACATTTAATATCTCTGACGTGGCTCGCTGACGTGTAAATGTATATATTTTTTTATTACGGGGGATATTATTTAAGATTATATATCTCTGACGTGGAGATATTTTTACAGGTCAGAGATATATTGTTGACTAATATATCTGACATGGAGATATTTTTACACAAGAGAAATTATCTCATATAATATATCCGTCAGTGATATTTGGCCAAATGGCGAGTTCTGATTGGACGAAAATAGGAGAAAAGTTGAAAGCATTTGGCCAAAATGCCACTTTGACTGGTCAAAGTGGTTATTTTGGTGATTTTACCATTGTTTTAACCCATGAACTTTCTCATATACATAGAAAGAGACGGATATGTAGGTGCCTAGGTGGATATATTTAAGAAAGAAACATGAAGTGAAAAAATGGGCTGGAATTTTTTTTCTTAGTAGCTAATGTTTTGACAAGTGCCATGGTATGTTATTGTTTATTAGTTTAAGTAGATACGTAAATATCTATACCTTCAGTAAATCATTTGAGATTTTGGTATCATGTTACTAAAAAAAATATACGACTTTATATTTTGGTGTCATGCATTGACAATTTGAAATTTGTGTCCATGCATATAGCTTTTGCTTTCATGAAACTAGAAAAATAAAAAATGTATTGTCTATACATTATTGAATTTTTTAAAGGTGCTATATACACACACATATATTTATTTTTTTGCTTTTTATCTTAGAAAAAACCAAAATTTGACATAAAATTTTGGTTATTTAGAAAACTTATAACAACCCATTAGTTTTATTTGGGTTATGTTAATTAGGTTTGGATTTGTATTTTTTTTTTTTTTGGTTTTTGGTTGTTTTCGGCTTCAAAAAATAAGGTAACCATCTAAATAATTTTAAAAAAATTTTAATTAAATTATATAATAGGTTATTCCTAAAAACATAAAACATAAAAAAATTAATAATAAAGCACATGTATATTATGTGTATATGCAAATTATCATGTTGTGAGAAATTAACACGTGATCTTTGTAATTAACAAACGTGTAATATGTAATTACAAAATATACATTTATCCACGTGTTACTTTTTAAAGCATTTGAATCTATGCATTGATATGTGTGTGTATGTATATGTATATGTATATGTATATAGGGTAATGTTTAAAAGTTAACTCACTATTAGAGCATTAACTCAAATAACTTTGCCAAGATGAAGCCAAATCCTGAAAATACATCATTGTAACACATCTATAACACTTTCTTCTTTTATGAGTTTGCGAAAATTCATTACCATTTAAGACATAACATCGTTGTAAGTTTTTAACTTACAACACTGTAACTATTTTAGACCCAATGCTTAAAACGATGTTACGTTTTAAACGGTGATAAATTTTTGCAAACTAATAAAAGAAGAAAGTGTTGTAGATATGTTATAATGATGTTAAAAGAAATCCAAGATTTGGCTTCATTTTGGTAAAGCTACTTGGGTTAATGCTTTAAGAGTGGATTATTATATGTTCACAATCCTATGTATATAGAGGGTGAAGTTAAAGTAAAATTACTTAAATTGGTGACAAGTATGAGAAAGATTTTTGGTCATTATATTCAATAATTTAATGGTTGAGATCAAAATTAAATTAAAAATTAGTGTAAGGGTATTTTACTAATAGACACTTTTATTGACTTTTTATCGTGTTCTTCCAATTTTTTAAACGATCATAACTTTTATAAACGATATTATTATTTGAAACAAATTACACCAAAAAAACGTGTCTTTTTTTATCTTTAAAACGAGTATATGATTGATATATTAAAAATTAAAATAAATACATTTTTCTTTCACCTTTTATATTTGTAATTCGTCATTGTGTCTCTTTGTCTGTTATTTTGTCTTTTTGTTTGTCATTGTTTTTTTTGTTCCTCATTGTGTATAACTGTTTTTTCTAAAATGATGAGCTTTAAAAATAATAATGGTGAAACAACTAAATCGTGTACCTTTTATATGTAAATCATAATGATAAAACAAAAAAAAATTCATCAAATACATAAAAACGATGATAAGATAAAATCAAATGGTCAAAAACATAAAATACAACGATAAATACATATGACACAATAACCTGAAATATATGTTACTAAAAAAATGAAGTTTTGAATAATAAAATATTGAAATAATATAATTGTGTACTTCTAATATGAAAAAACATAAAAATAAACAACAAATTTATTTAATATATGAAAAAAAATAACAAAAAAACATGAAAAGTTAAAACATATAACGTAATGAAGAATGCATATAACACAATGACCAGAATGTAAAACACAATGTTAAGTATTTCACAATGACATGGACGTTAAACACAATGATGAGTATATTACACAATGACCTAAATGTAAAACACAATGATCAGTATTTCACATAATGACCTGAACGTAAATTACAATGAGGAGTATATTACTCAATAACCTGAACGTAAAAAACAATGATGAGTATATTACACAATGACCAGAACGCAAAACACAATGACGAGCATATTACACAATGACCTGAACGTAGAACACAATGACGAGTATATTACACAATAACCTGAATGTACAACACAATGACGAGTATATTACACAATGACTTGAACATAAAACACAATGATAAGTATATTACGCAATAACCTAAACGTTAAACAGATTGATAAATATATTACACAATGACATGAACATAAAACATAATGACCAAATATATTTTTCAAAAAGTTAAGCTAATTTATGATTTTTAAAATTATTTGTTTTTAAAAACACAATGATGAAATAACACAATTATGTACTTTTAATACAAAAAAAAACATAAAATAATTAAATAAAATAATTAATTTAATATATAAAAAACAATAACAAAATAACACATTATTATACAAAAAAATAAGGCACAATAATAAAGACATGTTACACAATGACATTAGATATTAAACACAATGACCAAAATATCATTTTGAAAAAATTAGTGGAATGCCACTTGTCAACTACACAATATTTCTCACACTTCTCACCAATCTTAATCCTTTTTATTAGAACCTAATCCCCATATATATATATATATATGTGTGTGTGTGTGTGTGTGTGTGTGTGTGCGCCCGCGCGCTCGCGTGCGTGTAATATACTTAGGCTAAATTAAATAAGTTTCTTATCCTAAAAAATCTAAGAATGGTCTTAAATCATCAAATCATTAATCAACGGCTATGATTAAATCAAGTTGTTGAATTAAGTAGTAACTACTTTTATTAACTTTTTATCAAGTTTTCTCTCCTTCTTTAAACGTTCATAAATTTTACATAAGAAATTATTTTTTAAAAAATATATATATATACCATAAAAACGAGCATTTTTAATCTTCAAAATTAGTATATTGTTGCTATAGAAAAAATTTGCTTTTTAGTTCATTATGTCTTTTGTACATGTCATTGTATCTTTTGTGCATGACACTGTGTCTTTTGTATAAATCATTGTGTCTTTTGTGTTTAATGATCAATGTTGTGTTTTCTTAAATAATTTAACACACAATGATGTTGCAGAATGCATAATGTGAAGCAAGGATGACACAATGACGAGAATGAATAACACAATGATGTTTAAAAAGAGACAATTGCCTGTAAAAGGAACATAATGATGAGTATACACAATTTTGTACAACTCATTGTGTTTTTATACAGGGCATTGTGTCTTTTGTACATGACATTGTGTCTTTTTGTAACATCCCAAATTTTCAAAAAACACAAGTTATTTGGACTTACGAATGGGTAACGGATAATTAACTTGTGAGAAATGGGCGAAAAAAATAAAATGTTAAGGCTTCGGGTTCGTGTACTCGAAGTCTAGCCTTCGAGTACACTGTATTCGAAATTCTGTATTTGAACATCCTTCATATTTCGGGTACAGGACATTGCCTATAAATAGTAAGGCCTTGGGAAACGTGCTAACCTTTGGCTGAAGCACATTTTCTCCCGAGTACTCGAAGTTGGAGCTCAAGAACTTCAAGATCGAGTTTTTAATCGACCAAACGGAAGAGGGAACGTACGAGGATCTACAGGAGTGCTCATCTACCTTCAAGTAAGTGATCCAAACTGGAAATTTAAGATTTTTGTACAAAAGTTAGGATGGACATACAAAAGGGAACTTATGCATAAAGCTCACACCTTTATGCATAAAGTTCGGAACTTTGAGGTTCCAGTGTGTTGGTAACAACCTAAGGAACCTAGAAACTAGCTCCCCAAAGTCTTAGATGAATTTCTGGTATGTTCATGAAGAAAATGATGAGTACACGAAATCATGTACAGAGGGTACTCGAAATTATACATGTTATTTCGAGTACATGGTCATTTCGAGTACATGGCATTTCGAGTACAAAGACTATTTCGAATACGAAGGGGTATTTCGAATACACAGGTTATTTCGAATACATGTGATGGTTTCGAGTACCAGCCATTTCGTGAACTCTGTAATTTCGTGTACATGGGAACTTAATGAACTTCAAGTGTTTCGAAGACTTAGCTAAGTTTCGAGAACGGGAAGTTAGAAAGGGGAAGCTAGTAGTGATGGGGACTTAGAATATATCCTAAGTCTAAGAATGGTATGTAATGAGACGATGTAACTAGTGTAGGTCCCTAAGGCCCTAGCTAAGGAGTTCGGCTAAGGATAACAGGAGTCTACTATCAGGTGAGTTCTAGACGCCCTATTTACACTTACTGTTTTGGGCTGGCATACATGCTTATTGTTATGTTATGTGATTATGTTATGATGATTAATGAATGATGTTATGCCATGATGATGTATGTATGAATATGTATTTCACATGATGAAATGTGTCTGGGAATATGCTAAGGTATGATACGTGCATGGTAAATGAGTTATGATGACATAACATGTTAATGAGAGCATGCATTATGATGCTAACTAAGACAATAGTTAATAGATGCTTTGACGAGGTCCTAGAATACTAGGATGCATGAATGTTGAATGATGATTATATGCTAGCATGATATGAAAATATGATGCCATGGTGTATGAATGAGGAAATGATGCAAACACTACATGATGCCATGATAATATGCTATGATGCTTGCATGCTATGTATGAAATGATAGAATGTTATGATGAATTCCTATACATGTTATAGGAATGTATGCATGATGTACTAGTACCAGTACTAGTAAGTATGGACGATGACGATGGTTATATGGCTACGAGGATGACATGGTTATGTGTTATTGTTTATGTGTATGATATAACGTTTTCATGTTAAAATGTTTAACTCACTAAACGGTTATGATATTTTATGAAAACTAGAATTCACCAGCGTAAGCTGACTTTATTTAGCATGTATGTCAGGTTAAAGCTATGATAAGAGAAGGCATGGAGCTCGGGCATCAATCCAGACGATACGTTGGTTTTAGCAATTCGATATGATTTTGATACAGACACTTTATTGAATTCTATTTATCAAACTATGTTTACATTTCCGCTGCATGATTATGAAAGTTTCTAGTTTAAGAGCTATGTGTTATGATGAAAACCAACCTCTGTGGGGTCTCCCGGTTTCGGGGCCTTACAAGTTGGTATCAGAGCCATAGTTTGAGAGATCTTGGCATCCCAAATGCCAAGACTTAAACTGAGAATGGGATTAAATGATGCGGATTTCCAACCACGGATGAACGGATGCCGCGAGCTGAATGTTAAGTATGAGTTAAGAGGTAGATCTAAGGTTAGAAAGGTAGTTAGTGACATGCACATTGAGGAGATGGGATGGGAAACGTTTAGAGCCTATGAGTTGGGTAAATGGTTAATAACACCTGATCAACGTCATTAACGATTTACAAAGCTTATTTCGTGCTAAACTGATCCTATACTGACTCATCAATTGTTGCATTATGTAGAAATTTTAGATGGCTGGACAAAAGGGTAGACCACGTAAGCAACCACAGAAACCTAAAGAACCACGTGTCGAGAATGAAGGACCCATCAATGAGGACGACCACGAGCACAACGAGCAACCAGAGAATGAAGAAGAGTTCACTCTTGAGCCTATTGTAGTGAAGGCTATTTCTGATGAGGTCTGCAAGATCATGGATGAGAAGATACCAGCCTTGATTGCTAAGGCACTGAAGGATACTCTGAAGGACAAGTCTGAGGGAACCAAGGAAAGCTCTAAGGAAGATGAGGATGTTGTGATCGTCGAGACAAAGAGCAGTGATTCTATGTCTGGGAAACTGAAGGGTTGTGATTACAAATCCTTCAAGGGATGTAACCCACCGACCTTCGATGGGAAGAAGGATGTTGTGGCCACCTGCCACTGGATTTCTGTGATGGAGGCTGTTATTTCCATCAGTGAGTGCCGAATTGATCAAGCTGTCAAGTTTGCAGCTCACTCCTTTGTCGAGGAGGCACTTCACTGGTGGAACACCATTAAGCAGTCCAAGGCTGCAGCTGATGTGGAGAAGATGACTTGGGACGATCTCAAGGAACTTGTCACTAAACAGTTCTGTCCCAAGAGCGAGCTGGATAAAGTTGAAAGAGAGTTCCTGGTACTGAAAGCTGGGAGTCTAAACCACAGGCAGTACACTTCACGATTTAATGAGATGGCGAGGCTTGTGCCTCATCTAGTTGCTACTGAGGAAAGGAGGGTGAAGTTGTACATGGAGGGCTTGCCTCCAAAGGTCAGAATTCATGTCAAGGCCAATGCTCCCAAGACCTTCGACTCCACTATTGAACTCAGTGGGATAGTTTGGGACGATGTTATGTCTGCTGAACCAGTTAGAGAAGAAGCAAGGGTGAAGGAGTCCTCCGGGACTAAGAGGGGTCGAACAGACCAACGAAAGTTCACAGGAAAGAAGGTGAAACGGGAAGATACTGGGCTATGCAGCAAGTGTAGCAAGAACCATTCTGGGCCGTGCCGTGTGGGCACGAACTTATGTTTCAGATGTGGAAAGGTGGGGCACTTTTCAGTCAACTGTCCCGGTACGATTCGATGCTATAATTGTAATGGGGTTGGACATCTGTCCAAGGATTGCAGGCAACCACGGGCCGATGCTTCGGGTTCGGGTAAGAAAGAAGAAAAAGGAAAGGAGAAGCAGAAGGCTAAAGCACGAGCTTTCACGATGACAAAGGATGATGCTATTGAGGGCCCGGACATGGTCACAGGTACCTTTTCTATCAACAATATTCCTGCTTCTGTATTGTTTGATTCTGGTTCCAGTATGAATTTTGTGTCTTCTACTTTCTGTGATGGGTTATCTGGGAAGGTTAAGAAGATAGATCGGGTATTTGATGTAGAGACGGCTATTGGTAATATGACCAGGGTGACTGAGGCTATTGATGATTGTTATGTTGAGATAGAAGGTCATAGCTTCCCTGTATGATTGTTTCTGATAACCTTAGGAGGCTTCGATGTAGTTTTGGGTATGGACTGGTTAGCCAAATATGAGGCTAACATTGTATGTCGACGAAAGATGATATGTTTACGTGCGATGGATGGGAGTTCCGTAACGGTTTATGGTGATAGAACGATGTATGCACCGAAAATCATTTCGATGATCAAGGCTGATGATATGATGAGGCGAGGGTGCGGTGCCTACTTGGCCTATGTGATTGAGGAACGTAATGATACGAGGACGATTGATGATGTTCCTGTGGTGCGTAACTTCCCCGATGTATTCCCTGAGGAATTGCCTGGATTACCACCTGAGCGGGAGATTGAGTTCCAGATCGACTTAGTGCCAGGGGCACAACCCGTTGCCAAAACACCTTACCGTCTAGCTCCAACTGAGATGAAAGAAATGATGACCCAACTACAAAAACTCCTCGATAAAGGTTTTATATGACCAAGTGTCTCCCCGTGGGGAGCACCGGTGCTGTTCGTTAAAAAGAAAGATGGAAGTATGCGTATGTGTATGTGTATTGATTACAGAGAACTGAATAAGTTGACCGTAAAGAACAGGTATCCTCTACCTAGAATTATGACTTGTTTGATCAATTGCAAGGTGCAAGCTGGTTCTCAAAGATAGATCTCCGATCCGGTTACCATCAGTTGAAAGTTAGAGAGCAGGATATTCTAAAGACTGATTTCCGTACGCGTTATGGACATTACGATTTTCTCGTTATGTCGTTTGGATTGACGAATGCTCCTGCAGCATTTATGGATTTGATGAACAGGGTATGTCGACCGATGCTGGACCGGTCGATGATAGTGTTTATAGATGATATTTTGATTTATTCAAAGAACGAGGGAGACCATGCTTGCCACGTACGTGAGGTATTGGAGATCCTGAGGAAAGAGAAACTTTATGCTAAATTCTCCAAATGCGCTTTCTGGTTACGAGAGGTACAGTTTCTGGGTCACGTGGTGAACCCAGAAGGCATTATGGTAGATCCAGCTAAAGTTGAAACGATTATGAAATGGAGCCCTCCGAAGTCACCGACTGAAGTACGCAGTTTTCTTGGTTTGGCCGGTTACTATCGGAGATTTATTCAAGACTTCTCCAAGCTAGCGACGCCATTGACAAAGCTCACGAGGAAAGATGTAAAGTACGAATAGGGACCGAACCAAGAACAAGCGTTTTCAGTGCTAAAGGAGAAACTTACCCAAGCTCCTGTTCTAGCACTGCCGGATGGAAATGATGATCTTGTGGTGTATGCCGATGCGTCACGACAAGGGTTGGGATGCAAAGGGGAAGGGTGATAGCTTATGCTTCGCGCCAGCTAAAGATTCATGAGGCTAACTACCCGACCCACGATCTTGAACTCGCCGCAGTAGTGTTTGCATTGAAAATATGGAGGCACTATTTGTATGGAGTAAGGAGTACCATCTATACCGACCATAAGAGCTTGAAGTACTTCTTCGAGCAAAAGGATTTGAATATGAGACAAAGACGATGGCTTGAGCTGTTAAAGGATTATGATTGTGATATTTTATATCACCCGCGAAAGGCCAATGTGGTAGCGGATGCTTTGAGTCGCAAGACGGATCATCCTGCCATACGGGTAAAATCGTATAGTTTAGTGATAACGCCAGACTTTCTGAACGAGCTCAAGCAGGCGCAACAGGAGGGATTGAAAGAAGAGAATGTGGGTTTTGAACGTGTCTTCGGACAAGTCAAGAACTTGGAGAACAACGACCATGGGATAAAGGTACGATTCGGACGGATGTGGGTGCCCAGAAATGGGGACATTCGAGCGAGAATTTTAGATGAAGCCCACAAGTCACGTTATTCAGTGCACCCTGGTGCGACGAAGATGTACCAAGATCTTCGACAGGATTTTTGGTGGCCAGGCATGAAGTTTAATGTGATGCAGTATGTGAACAGGTGCCTTACTTGTGCGCAAGTGAAGGCTGAACATCAGAAGCCCTACGGATATGTGCAACCTCTTGAGGTACCGGAATGGAAATGTGAACACATCACCATGGATTTCATCACCAAGCTACCGAGGACAGCTAAACGACATGATACCATTTGGGTGATTGTGGACCGACTGACAAAGAGTGCACACTTTCTTCCTATCAGGGAAACGTATACGTCTGAAAGGTTGTCTGAGTTGTTCGTGAAAGAGATTGTGACTCGACATGGAGTTCCTGTCTCCATTGTGTCAGATCGAGATACGAGGTTTACTTCCAGATTCTGGAAGCAGTTTCACGATGCTATGGGAACGAGACTGAACATCAGTACCGCCTATCACCCCCAAACGGATGGACAGTCGGAAAGGACTATTCAAACGTTGGAGGATATGCTGAGGGCGTGCATTATCGATTTTGGAGGTAGTTGGGATGACCACTTGCCATTGGTGGAGTTTTCGTATAATAACAGTTACCACTCAAGCATCGGAATTGTCACACCCCGGGCTCTCGGCGGCCCGGGCGCTGCGACCCGATTGGTTTCATTGATAATTACTGTCTCGGTCAGAGTTTATTATTCGTTTTAATATGTTTCAGCGGAAGCTTCGTTTCATAAATTCGTAATTTTATAAATAATTCACATGCATGGAAGTGAAAACTGTTTTTCATGATTTATAAATAGTTCATACGCGTGGGTATGAAAAACCATATTTTCATTGCCTGTAAATAACTTTTCAGGATTTTATAAAATTTCATATGCATAGATATGAACACCACATTTTATTTTATTTTAAACCGAGTTTTTACAAACATATATTTTACATATCTCGGTTTACACGGGACTTGGAGGTATAACTCCAATCGCTCCTCGTTTCGCCACAAGATTTTTATTTAAGGCGTCATAGGCCCTAAACCTCTAATCTTGCTTCTGATTTGTCATTCATTATTACCTGAAAAGTTTTTGAAAATAAAACGTCAACATAAAGTTGGTGAATACAAGTAACAGACTCGATATGTAAGCATAGCATGTTCGGTCCTTTAACCATAATTAATAGTGGCAATACTACACATTTAGCAGGTTATTTCACTGATCGATACAACTACTGCATACACTGGTTTATAACTGTCACTGGTTAGGAACTACAGCGCAGCGCGTCTTACGTTTTGTTCCCTCCAGCCCACAGCTGGTCACTGGTTAGGTTGCCTGCGCAGCACGTCTTACGTTTAACCTTCCAGCCCACCTGTACCAGCCACGTATGGGAATTTCACCCATATGCGGATACGATTTGCAAATCATACGTATACTAATAGCCTAAATGCTGGTCTAATAGTATCCCTTTATGCGTCAAAGTTTAAACAAACCATGCTCATAAAAAAAAAATGCATTTATATTTAAAAAGAAGTTAAATGTATTCACCTGAATTTCTTTTGATTGGCTGTGCGACAGCTTAAAATTTCTTAATATAAATTTGGGCAGCGTTTCAGCTTAATCTATCTTCATAACTATTTGCAAGGATGAATCCTGAAGCGTTTATTTTTCTGCTCCTAAATTAGATCATAACTTCAATATATGTATACATACATCGAATCTTAACATTAACCTCAAAATTAATATTATACGAAAATTTAAATTTACAAGTTAATCTAAAATTAAAACACATACCTTACTTCTTAATCGAACTTCCCAGTTAAGACATTTCTCTTTAAAAAAAGATTGAAAATAAATTGTATAAGGAAGATTTCGTATTATTTGTAGGATGAAGTACAATTTTATTTTATTTTATTTTTTTTTTTTTGTATTTAAACTACACGTGTGCTTTCACACTTCATCCTAATCTTGACTCAAAATCTTATTCACCTTGCACAGCACACGTGCACTTCATTTGAGTTTTCATTTTTTTTTTTTTAAACACAATCACACGTACACATACATAATAATAATTATTATTATTATATTGTTATTATTATTATTATAATTAATTAACCTCAAAATTTGTTTTACTCTTATAATTTTTCAAATATTGTATTTTATAAAATTCTAAATATACGGTTAAAACCTGCTCATTTTTATCTACGTTTTGACCTAAGTTTCGTTAAAAACGGATCAAGTTTCATTATAACATATTTTATGAGTTTTTAGACGGTCTCCTATAATAGTAACTGACTGTTCAAATAACGATTATTTCTAATAATTGTTTCATCATACTTATTCGTTTAAACAAGCGTTAAAAATTTTGAACGTTTATTTTTACTCATATACTCTCGAACAATCATATTTATGAAATAAACTATTCTATATTATTAGTTAAGACCTTACGTTTTAATTAATTATTTTTTTTATTATTATATTTTTGACTAATAATATTTTAATTATAAATGAAAGCATTTTATTTATATTCATAAAACGGGATGTTACATCCTCCCCACCTTTGTTTTAATCTCGTCCTCGAGATTATTGAAATAAGTGTGGGTATTTCTTTCTCATCTCTGACTCTAGTTCCCATGTGTATTCAGGACCACGTCTAGAGTTCCACTTGACCTTAACTAACACCAACTTTTTACGCTTGAGTCTCTTTTCTCGTCGGTCTTCGATTTGAAGTGGTTGTTCGATAAATTTTAGTTTTTCATTCACTTCAACATCTTGAAGAGGCATTAATAATGATTCATCGGCCAAACATTTTCGAAGATTCGAGACATGAAACACATCGTGTACTCCGGCCATTTCTGCAGGTAGTTCGAGTTGATAAGCCACCGGTCCGATTCTTTTGAGAATTTTAAAAGGTCCGACATAACGTGGATTTAACTTTCCCTTTTTACCGAATCGTACTACTCCTTTCCATGGTGAAACTTTGAGCAGCACTTTATCACCAACGTTGAATTCTAATGGTTTTCTTCTTCGGTCTGCATAGCTCTTTTGTCTATCTCTAGCCGCTTTCAATCTTTCTCTAATTTGAAAGACTTTGTCAGTTGTTTCTTGTACTATTTCTGGACCAGACAACTGATTTTCACCAATTTCAGACCAACAAACTGGTGTTCGACACTTCCTTCCGTAAAGAGCTTCAAATGGTGCAGTCTGAATACTTGAGTGATAACTATTATTGTAAGAGAATTCCATCAGAGGTAAATGGTCATCCCAGCTTCCTCCAAAGTCTATCACACAAGCTCGAAGCATGTCTTCCAATGTTTGGATTGTTCTTTCACTCTGCCCATCAGTTTGTGGATGATAAGCAGTGCTGAAATTCAAACGTGTTCCGAGAGCTTTTTGAAAACTTTGCCAGAATCGAGACGTAAAACGACTATCCCTATCTGACACAATGGATAATGGCACACCATGTAAAGATACAATCTCATTTACATACAACTGTGCTAGCCTATCCATGGAGTAAGTTTCTTTCATTGCTAGGAAATGAGCAGACTTGGTTAATCTATCAACGATAACCCATATCGTATCATTCCCACGACTAGTACGGGGAAGTTTAGTTATAAAATCCATGGTTATCATTTCCCATTTCCAAACAGGCAGTTCCAGTTGTTGCAACATACCAGAAGGTTTCTGGTGCTCAGCTTTAACTTGTGAACAAGTTAAACATCTTGCAACATACGTGGCAATATCTTTCTTCATGCCAATCCACCAATAGTTCTCTTTTAGATTCTTGTACATTTTATCACTTCCTGGGTGCATCATGTATTTAGATTTATGCGCTTCTTCCAATACTCTTTCTCTTAAGCCGCAAGTGACTGGCACCCAGATTCTTGTGTTCATTCGAAGAATTTCATCGTCTCCTTTGACCAGCTGTTCAGTCATGCCCTTCATTCCTTCTTGTTGTTTGTTTTCATCTTCTTGGGCTTGTTTCTGTGCTTCTTTAATTTGATTAAACAAATCGACTTTGAGTTCTAGCCGTAAAGCACGTACTCTTCTCGGTTTCTCTACCTCTTTTCGGCTTAAGGCATCGGCAACCACATTTGCCTTTCCTTCATGATAGATAATTTCACAGTCATAGTCATTCAACGTTTCCATCCATCTTCGTTGTCGCATATTTAGTTCCTTCTGACCAAAGATATACTTTAAACTCTTGTGATCAGTATAAACTGTGAAATGAACGCCATACAGATAGTGTCTCCATAACTTTAGTGCAAAGATTATGGCGCCTAACTCCAGATCATGAGTTACATAGTTCTTCTCATGAGTCTTCAATTGACGTGATGCATAAGCAATAACTTTGTTTCGTTGCATCAATACGCATCCCAATCCTGTATGAGAAGCATCACAATAGACAACGAAGTCTTCAACACCTTCAGGTAATGCTAGGATTGGAGCGTGAGTCAACTTATCTTTAAGAATTTGAAATGCTTCAATTTGCTTGGAACCCCATTCAAATTTTACAGATTTTCGAGTTAATGAGGTGAGAGGAACGACTATTCGGGAGAAATTCTGAATAAATCGGCGATAATAACCCGCCAAGCCTAAGAAACTACGCACCTCTGTAGGTGACTTGGGGTTCTCCCATTTGGTAATAGCCTCTATCTTAGATGGATCTACTTGAATACCTTGAGCATTAATAACATGCCCCAGAAATTGTACTTCTGTGAGCCAGAATTCACATTTGGAAAATTTAGCATACAATTTCTCATGTCTAAGTAGTTCAAGTAGGGTTCTAAGATGTATAGCATGATCCTCGGGTGTTTTTGAATAAATAAGAATATCATCAATGAACACAATGATGAATTTATCCAGATAAGGTTTGCATATCCGGTTCATCATATCCATAAAGGCAGCTGGAGCATTAGTAAGTCCAAATGGCATAACAGTGAACTCATAATGCCCATACCTTGTACGGAAAGCAGTTTTAGGAATATCTTCATCCTGTACTTTCAGTTGATGATATCCTGATCGAAGATCGATTTTAGAAAAATGACAAGCTCCTTGAAGTTGATCGAATAAATCGTCAATTCGTGGAAGTGGATACTTGTTCTTAATTGTCACCTTATTTAGCTCTCTGTAATCAATGCACATCCGCATCGACCCATCTTTCTTCTTGACGAATAAGATTGGAGCTCCCCAAGGTGATGAGCTAGGTCGAATAAAACCTTTTTCCAATAGCTCGTCTAATTGTTTCTTGAGTTCTTTCATCTCCGTCGGTGCTAATCTATAAGGAGATTTAGCAATTGGAGCAGTACCTGGTACTAGATTGATATTGAATTCTACTTCACGTTCTGGTGGTAAACCAGGCAATTCATCTGGAAACACGTCGGGAAAATCAGCTACAACAGGTACGTCTTTCAATTTCTTCTTTTCTTGATCTTCAGTTGTGACTGAGACTAGGTAAGCTAAACAACCTTTGTTTAGATATTTTGTAGCTTTGATCATAGAAATGATTCCGACATTATTTGTTGACTTATCACCCTTGATGATCAATTTTTCTCCCGTTGGAACACGAACTTCAATGGATTTGGTGTCGCATAAGATACAAGCTTGGTTTATAGCTAACCAATCCATTCCGATTACCACATCAAAACCAACCAACTTCATTGGTAAGAATTTCACAGGTATGTTGTGCTTAAAGAGTGTGATCTTACCATTTTCTAATGCTTCATTTACTTTGACTACATCACCATTAGCGGTTTCTACCAGATAAGGCTTATCTAGTTTCACTAGTGGTTCATTTAAAAGCTTACAAAATTCATAATCAATAAAGCTTTGATTTGCTCCCGAATCAAACAAAACCTTAGCATAAACATTATTGACAAGAAACGTACCGGTAATAACATCCGGCATGTCTGCAGCTTCCTTGGCATTAAGAACAAAAGCTCGAGTTGTCTTCTTTGCATTTGTATCGGCTTTTGCTCCTGAACCACCAGCCCCGCTAACTCCACTTGCCTTGATCAGTTTAGGACATTCGGTTCGATAGTGTCCTTGTTCATTGCAGTTGAAGCACGTCACCATTTTCTTTCTTCGGCATTCATCCACTGTATGACCCGTCAATTTGCAATGACTGCAAAATTTTGGTCGAAGACATTTTCCCAAATGATTTTTTCCACACATTTTGCATCGTGGGATTACACCACTACCTCCTTCTTTCTTTTCAAATCTTCCTCCAGGTTTCTTTGAACTTTGATTGACCTTTTGGATCGTTTCTAGACTTTTCTTTTCTTCTTGGGTTCTCACCATCCCATCAGTAAGCAATCCTGCAAGCTCAACAGCTGAATCAATGGTCTGAGGCATCGCCGCCTTAACCATATCCCGAATTTCACTTACTAATCCCCAGATATAGCGACTGATCAGGTTTGATTCTGGTGTCACAAGATGTGGCACCAATCGAGCATACTCAAAGTACTTGGAAGTGTACTCACGATGCCCAGCACCGACCATACGGTGAGTCAGGAATTTTCGCTCGATTTGTTCCTTCTCATTCATTGGGCAAAACTTTCGAGTTACGAGATCTCGAAAACTTTCCCAAGTCATAGCATACGCATTGGTTCTACCTTTGGTTTGAATAATGGAGTTCCACCACTCCAATGCTCCGTCTTTAAAGGAATTCGAAGCATACAGAACCATATCTTCTTCGGCACATTTGCTAATAGCAATTACCGCTTCAATCTTTTCTAGCCATCTTAATGCTACCACAGCTCCTTCTATTCCAGCGAACTCAGGAGGTTTACAAGATTGGAATGTTTTATATGAACATCCCTCAGTTTTGAAACGTTTCAAACTAGAAACTTCTATATTTTCATTGTTCGAACCAGACACCTCTTTTGCTTTTGTCACTGTGTTCTCTGGATTCGAATTTTCATTATTTTTCATAGCTGCAATAATCGTTGGAATTGCGTCCTTAATTTCCTTTGCTATTATTTCCTTGAGTTCAGCCTTTTGAATCACAGGTTCATTAGCATCCGTCTGCGTTCTCTTTTTCCCACGAGTGTTTGCAGACGGCCCGCCAGAATTTTGGTTTCGAGACATTGTCTACAAAATATGATATTTGACAAGTCTTAAAATAATTCATCATAATTTAGCATATAAGCTATCATCAGAATTCATCATGTTAATCATTCTTAGTATTTCAAGTACTCTATTCTACCTATTCCTTTGATAGGCACTTATCTTAATTCGGTTAAAGCTTAGATACAATCATTAGTACCTATTTCGCTAAAACCAGGAGCTCTGATACCAACCTGTCACACCCCGGGCTCTCGGCGGCCCGGGCGCTGCGACCCGATTGGTTTCATTGATAATTACTGTCTCGGTCAGAGTTTATTATTCGTTTTAATATGTTTCAGCGGAAGCTTCGTTTCATAAATTCGTAATTTTATAAATAATTCACATGCATGGAAGTGAAAACTGTTTTTCATGATTTATAAATAGTTCATACGCGTGGGTATGAAAAACCATATTTTCATTGCCTGTAAATAACTTTTCAGGATTTTATAAAATTTCATATGCATAGATATGAACACCACATTTTATTTTATTTTAAACCGAGTTTTTACAAACATATATTTTACATATCTCGGTTTACACGGGACTTGGAGGTATAACTCCAATCGCTCCTCGTTTCGCCACAAGATTTTTATTTAAGGCGTCATAGGCCCTAAACCTCTAATCTTGCTTCTGATTTGTCATTCATTATTACCTGAAAAGTTTTTGAAAATAAAACGTCAACATAAAGTTGGTGAATACAAGTAACAGACTCGATATGTAAGCATAGCATGTTCGGTCCTTTAACCATAATTAATAGTGGCAATACTACACATTTAGCAGGTTATTTCACTGATCGATACAACTACTGCATACACTGGTTTATAACTGTCACTGGTTAGGAACTACAGCGCAGCGCGTCTTACGTTTTGTTCCCTCCAGCCCACAGCTGGTCACTGGTTAGGTTGCCTGCGCAGCACGTCTTACGTTTAACCTTCCAGCCCACCTGTACCAGCCACGTATGGGAATTTCACCCATATGCGGATACGATTTGCAAATCATACGTATACTAATAGCCTAAATGCTGGTCTAATAGTATCCCTTTATGCGTCAAAGTTTAAACAAACCATGCTCATAAAAAAAAATGCATTTATATTTAAAAAGAAGTTAAATGTATTCACCTGAATTTCTTTTGATTGGCTGTGCGACAGCTTAAAATTTCTTAATATAAATTTGGGCAGCGTTTCAGCTTAATCTATCTTCATAACTATTTGCAAGGATGAATCCTGAAGCGTTTATTTTTCTGCTCCTAAATTAGATCATAACTTCAATATATGTATACATACATCGAATCTTAACATTAACCTCAAAATTAATATTATACGAAAATTTAAATTTACAAGTTAATCTAAAATTAAAACACATACCTTACTTCTTAATCGAACTTCCCAGTTAAGACATTTCTCTTTAAAAAAAGATTGAAAATAAATTGTATAAGGAAGATTTCGTATTATTTGTAGGATGAAGTACAATTTTATTTTATTTTATTTTTTTTTTTTGTATTTAAACTACACGTGTGCTTTCACACTTCATCCTAATCTTGACTCAAAATCTTATTCACCTTGCACAGCACACGTGCACTTCATTTGAGTTTCATTTTTTTTTTTTAAACACAATCACACGTACACATACATAATAATAATTATTATTATTATATTGTTATTATTATTATTATAATTAATTAACCTCAAAATTTGTTTTACTCTTATAATTTTTCAAATATTGTATTTTATAAAATTCTAAATATACGGTTAAAACCTGCTCATTTTTATCTACGTTTTGACCTAAGTTTCGTTAAAAACGGATCAAGTTTCATTATAACATATTTTATGAGTTTTTAGACGGTCTCCTATAATAGTAACTGACTGTTCAAATAACGATTATTTCTAATAATTGTTTCATCATACTTATTCGTTTAAACAAGCGTTAAAAATTTTGAACGTTTATTTTTACTCATATACTCTCGAACAATCATATTTATGAAATAAACTATTCTATATTATTAGTTAAGACCTTACGTTTTAATTAATTATTTTTTTTATTATTATATTTTTGACTAATAATATTTTAATTATAAATGAAAGCATTTTATTTATATTCATAAAACGGGATGTTACAGGAATGCCCCCATACGAGGCGTTGTACGGGAGACGATGTAGAACCCCGGTATGCTGGGGAGAAGTTGGACAGAAAGAGATGGGAAATAAAGCTCCAGTAATTGATATGGTAGAAAAGTTACGGGTGATAAAAGCACGTATGAAAGTTGTGCAAGATCGCCAAAAGTCTTACGCTGACAAGCGTCGAAGACCGATTGAGTTTGATGTTGGCGATCGAGTGCTGCTGAAAGTATCACCATGGAAGGGAATCATTCGATTCAGAAAGCGAGGCAAGTTGAGTCCGAGGTACATCGGACCGTTTCAGATAAAGGCAAGGGTAGGGAAAGTCGCGTATCGACTGGACCTACCAGAGGAGCTGAACGGGATTCATCCTACCTTCCACGTGTCACACCTTAGGAAGTTTCTGGCAGACGAGCAAGCACATGTTCCTTTGGATGACATTGAGGTAGACGACCGACTGAATGGGTAACGGATAATTAACTTGTGAGAAATGGGCGAAAAAAATAAAATGTTAAGGCTTCGGGTTCGTGTACTCGAAGTCTAGCCTTCAAGTACACTGTATTCGAAATTCTGTATTCGAACATCCTTCATATTTCGGGTACAGGACATTGCCTATAAATAGTAAGGCCTTGGGAAACGTGCTAACCTTTGGCTGAAGCACGTTTTCTCCCGAGTACTCGAAGTTGGAGCTCAAGAACTTCAAGATCGAGTTTTTAATCGACCAAACGGAAGAGGGAACGTACGAGGATCTACAGGAGTGCTCATCTACCTTCAAGTAAGTGATCCAAACTGGAAAGTTAAGATTTTTGTACAAAAGTTAGGATGGACATACAAAAGGGAACTTATGCATAAAGCTCACACCTTTATGCATAAAGTTCGGAACTTAGAGGTTCTAGTGTGTTGGTAACAACCTAAGGAACCTAGAAACTAGCTCCCTAAAGTCTTAGATGAATTTCTGGTATGTTCATGAAGAAAATGATGAGTACACGAAATCATGTACAGAGGGTACTTGAAATTATACATGTTATTTCGAGTACATGGTCATTTCGAGTACATGGCATTTCGAGTACAAAGACTATTTCGAATACGAAGGGGTATTTCGAATACACAGGTTATTTCGAATACATGTGATGGTTTCGAGTACCAGCCATTTCATGAACTCTGTAATTTCGTGTACATGGGAACTTAATGAACTTCAAGTGTTTCGAAGACTTAGCTAAGTTTCGAGAACGGGAAGTTAGAAAGGGGAAGCTAGTAGTGATGGGGACTTAGAATATATCCTAAGTCTAAGAATGGTATGTAATGAGACGATGTAACTAGTGTAGGTCCCTAAGGCCCTAGCTAAGGAGTTCGGCTAAGGATAACAGGAGTCTACTATCAGGTGAGTTCTAGACGCCCTATTTACACTTACTGTTTTGGGCTGGCATACATGCTTATTGTTATGTTATGTGATTATGTTATGATGATTAATGAATGATGTTATGCCATGATGATGTATGTATAAATATGTATTTCACATGATGAAATGTGTCTGGGAATATGCTAAGGTATGATACGTGCATGGTAAATGAGTTATGATGACATAACATGTTAATGAGAGCATGCATTATGATGCTAACTAAGACAATAGTTAATAGATGCTTTGACGAGGTCCTAGAATACTAGGATGCATGAATGTTGAATGATGATTATATGCTAGCATGATATGAAAATATGATGCCATGGTGTATGAATGAGGAAATGATGCTAGCACTACATGATGCCATGATAATATGCTATGATGCTTGCATGCTATGTATGAAATGATAGAATGTTATGATGAATTCCTATACATGTTATAGGAATGTATGCATGATGTACTAGTACCAGTACTAGTACTAGTAAGTATGGACGATGACCTGAACATATCAGGAGAGTCGACCGGACTATAAACATGAGAGTCGATCGGACTATAAACATGGTAAGAGCCGATCGGGCTATAAACACAGAGTCGACCGGACTATAAACATGAGAGCCGATCGGACTATAAACATGGTAAGAGCCGATCGGGCTATAAACACAGAGTCGACCGGACTATAAACATGAAAGTCGATCGGACTATAAACAAGGTAAGAGCCGATCGGGCTATAAACACGGAGCCGATCGGGCTATAAACATGGTAAGAGCCGATCGGGCTATAAACATGGTAAGAGTCGATCGGACTATAAACATGGAGCCTTGTGCCGGCATAAGCCCACTGCTCATGTTGATAACAGTGGTTATGATGATGACGATGGTTATATGGCTACGAGGATGACATGGTTATGTGTTATTGTTTATGTGTATGATATAACGTTTTCATGTTAAAATGTTTAACTCACTAAACGGTTATGATATTTTATGAAAACTAGAACTCACCAGCGTAAGCTGACTTGATTTAGCATGTATGTCAGGTTAAAGCTATGATAAGAGAAGGCATGGAGCTCGGGCATCAATCCAGACGATCCGTTGGTTTTGGCAATTCGATATGATTTTGATACAGACACTTTATTGAATTTTGTTTATCAAACTATGTTTACATTTCCGCTGCATGATTATGAAAGTTTCTAGTTTACGAGTTATGTGTTATGATGAAAACCAACCTCTGTGGGGTCTCCCGGTTTCGAGGCCTTACACTTTTGCACATGACATTGTGTCTTTTGCATTTCCAGCACAATGTTATGTTTTCCTTAATAATTTAATTCACACTGATTTAATTCACAATGATGTTGCAGATTACATAATGTTAAGCAAAGATGACTCGATACACAATGATGTTGCATAAAACATAATGCCAAGCAAACATTACACGATGACGAGTATGAATAACACAATGATTTAGAAAATCAATTATTGTAAATTTATAGCAACACTATAATTATTTTAAAGATAAAAAATGCTCGTTTTTATGATATATATATATATATATAATTAAAAAATAATAATATCATATATAAAGTTACGAACATTTAAAAAATGTGGGGAAAGTGATCATGGCTAAATTATCCTCCAACAATTTTTCCCTCTAAAATTTTGATTTTTTTCTCTTAAATTTAATCTATGATCTAATGTTCAATAATATTTCTCGAACTTTTTATGATAATGAGACTATTTAGTTAAACATAACCCATATATAATAATGATATATGAAAGAAAATAATATTTGATCTTGATAATGGTTTACGAGTTTTAACTATAAGAAATGATTTTTAAAGATACAAGAGCTATATATAAGTTGAAATCGTTAAAAGAAAGTTTGTCAAACAAAACCTAAAAACTAACATTTTTATACCATATTTGTGTTTTATTGTATTGTATTTTTAAAAAATGTAGAAAAAAAATAATAAATTACAGTGCAAACAACACAAATCTAATAGAAAAAATGCAAATCATTACAAAAATTAAGTGTTTTTAAATTTGTTGACAAAATTTTGTGTTTATATTTTCATCTATATATGAGTGTGTGTGCGCGCATGCGCATATTATAAGGGAAGGATTCATCTTAGGAAGTGCAGTCATGCATGCAGCTGATGCATCCTAACAGACCGATAGACTTGAACCTTGATCTTACATGATCCGGTCAATTCGAGCGGGTGATGTTTGTTGATAGCTCTAAAATGTGTCTATAAAGCAATTTGAGAATTCTTCTGATATGAAATCTGTAAACCCACAATCATTTAAATTTACACCATAAATTTACAACATTGTAAGTTTTCTTTTTCTTACATGTCTCTACAAATTTTTAATTACCTACACTACTATAACATCGCAAACGGATGTAAATTTACACAAACACAAAAATGTTGTACATAAAACATATAATTAAAACTAAGATTTGTTTTATGTTATTGCATAACAAACACACATTACATATTTAGCACATATCTATCTATCAATGAGATTGAAATCATATGATTAGCTAATGATTAAGTAAACCAAATTAAATCTTATTTTTTTTAAACAGCAAACGCCCGATCACCCGCAATCACCCTAGCAAATAGATTACCCTTCCATCCAAATAACAGAGCGTGGTGACCTGACCCAGCAGCCCAGAAGGAAACCTATAAGTAGGAAAACCTCCTACCTCAACCCAGAGCAATATTTGCTCTAGGTGAGACTCAAACCTAAGACCTTTTAATAAGAGAAGTCAATGGGCTACCACTAATCTAGAAGCCATTTGGTAAATTAAATCTTATCTGATTGTTGTTAATCTAAAAGTCAAATACATATGCTTGTGTCATGTTTCTTTCTTATTTTTTTAATAGAAAATAGTATTCAAGATAATTTAGATACTATGAAAAAAGATAGAGTTAATACCAGTATCACCATGTAATATATTTTAATTAATTTATTTTTTTCCTTGAAAAGCGGAGTTGCCTAAAAAAAGTTTGAAGAGAAATATCCAAAGACACTCCTAAGTCATTGTTACTTAAAAAAATATTATATAACTATAAATAGTTATTTTTTCTTAATAATGCTATGTTTTTATGATAATAGATTCCTATGTATATATGTTAAAAAAATAAATAACTAAAAAGACATGTATTATTTTATGGGATAATATCATATATACCCTTATTAAACATCAAAATTACATATATCCCCAATGTTAAACTAAAATTACAAATATCCCCATGTTCCAAGATTGCCCCTTAGTAAGGAGAAATATGTAAATTGTTTTTAGTTAGTTCATTAAGGGTAAAATAGGAAATAAATGATTTGTTTTTTAATGAAATGGATAAATTTGTAATATATTTGGTTTAGGAAGGGGAAATATGTAATTTAGTTTTATGATTGGGTAAATATATAATAAATGGCTTTAGCAAAGGGATATATGTAATTGACCCTATTTTATAATATCTTGTCAACCTTATGTTTTTCCTAGGAGTGAGCAAAAAACCGAAAAAACCGAACCGGAACCGAATTAATCGAAAAAACCGAACTGAATGAATAATCGGGCAAAACCGAACCAAAAAAACCGAAACCGAATTTTTAGGTTCGGTTTCGGTTTTTATAATATGAAAAACCGAAACCGAACCGATTTTTAATATTTTTTAATTTTTTAGAAATTAATATATATATGTGTGTGTGTGTGTGTGTATTGCTATTTTCATACATATTTAACAGGAAAAAACACACAAAAAAGTTTACCGTTGAAGATGGTAAAAATTTAGATTAGATGAAATCTATCATTTTAATAGGTAAAGATCGGAATTATTGCATATTTAGTTATTTACTTTTGACTTTTTAAATTTAAGAACATAATGATAATTATTTTGTATTATTTTAATTAGCTGGTGTTCGATCAATTAAGTTATTAATTGTTAATCATGTTTGCATTTTCAATGTTGGGCATAAGATAGAACAAAAAAAACAAAAGAAAAGTAAAGTAAAAAAACCGAAAAAACCGAAAAAACCGAAAACCGAACCGAAACCGGCAAAAAAACCGAAAACTGAACGGTTTGTAATAAATAAAAACCGAACCGAACCGTGCACACCCCTAGTTTTTCCCATCCACAGCTGTTTGGTCGTTTGAGCAACATAATTAAATAAAAAACTTTATTCACTAACCTTGGGCAATCAAATGGTCCACCTACCTTTGGTTGGTTTTTTAATATTATTTTTTTATCTCATTCAAAATTTGGCAATTTTTGATAGGTTGTGTAGAGAATGAAAAAATTAAATTTGATTGGATTAGGAGTGAAAAAATTAAGTTGGATTGGTTGCGTAGATGGAAGAGAGAAATTATTTTTTTAATAAAAAGTTTAGGTTGGTTGTGAGTTGTATACATATTTCTAAATTTTTAATATAAATTTAATTATAAATAATTATTATATAATTAACTAAATAATTTATAACCCTTAATCGGAAGTGTCGGTGGCAAAGGGCCACCGACCACTTCTTTGATATAGCTAATACATTCGAACAGCCATCAAGGAAAACGACCTAGATGAGATGGTAAGCTACGCGTGAATGTACTTCCAGGTCGCAGGTTCGAAACCTGCTGCTGACACTTTTTTTTCTATGTTGCACCGATCACTTCTTTGGTATAAGGAATACATTCAAACAGCATTCCAAGAAAACGAGCTAGATGAGATGGTAAGCTGCGCGTGTTTATACTTCCAGGTCGCAGGTTCGAAACCTGTACCTGGCATTTTTTTTTCTATGTTCTCACATCTTTGTTATAAAGAAAAGTTACTAACACTAAACCAAAAAAGTTGGTTAGATGAGTTGGTTATGCTGCCTGCGTTTCTCCAGTAGGTCTCATGTTCAAAACTTGTCAATGCACTATTTTTAGGTTTTAGTCACTTTTTTTCTTAAATAAAATTTCATTATACTATTAAAGCAAGAAACTACTGGGATGATTTGATTAGGAATTTAAGGTGTTATTTTAGCGGTCAAAAGTTCATAACCTTTTGCTAACAAATAATATCTTTTCACTCTAGCATTTCTAATGTTTCAATTCAACTCACTTACTATGTATAATATATGTGTGCATGGTCCTTTTTTTCCATTTATAAAAGCCTAATTGCGACTTGATTTAGGCATGCTATTTGGATAAACACGCTTATATCTTACGATGTACAAACAAGAACAAGTCCGCCGCGAAGCGCGGTCACGTCATCTAGTTACAAATTATTATTCAATTTTTTTGTTTATTTAAGGTTATATTTATAGTAAATTATATAACACAAAAGATCCTTATGTGGTCTACATGGTAAATTGACAAGTGATTTTTTCAAATTTTGCAACCACCTTTCTCGGCTTTTGATGCAGCCTTGTCCGCCCCCCTTCCCATACAAAAGCAAAAGCCCTTCAACCAACCACACACTGCTCTTCTGGTCCTGCTTCCTTTCAGACATGTTACCCAAATTACAAAATTAACCTTACAAGCACTAAAAACCAATTTACCAAAATGGACCTTCAAATAGATATAAATTGTCAAATTGCCACCATAGTTTCCACATCATCTTTCAATCTATATAACAAACACCCTCCATTCAGACATGTTACCCAAATTACAAGATTAACCTTCCAAACACTAAAAAAATAATTTACCAAAATGGACCTTCAAATATATATAAATTGTCAAATTGCCACCATAGTTTCAACATCATCTTTCAATCTATATAAGAAACACCCTCCCTGCCCCTGTACATTCATTCTCTCTTATTCTCAAACAAAACCCACCCCCTCCTATAACCAACCACTTTTTTTTTTTTTTAATTTCTTCACATATATGCTTGCTACCCACAAAAATGTTCCAAGGAAAATAATTAAAAAAAAAAACATCATAATAATCCAATTCTCCCTCACCCAACATGTACACCCCCCCCCCCCTTTCTCTTTTTTCTTTTCAAGGCTGTTGAGCATGAATGAACCATAGTGCAAGATTCAAAGAGATTGTGATTGAATCTTGGTCACCTGTCTTCAACAAAGATTCTGCCTATGAAATCACGAAACCTTTTCGAATAAAGCTTTGGATCCACAGCCGAGATGGACGTGGGGTCGGCCTGTAATGATTTGTATGCATGTTCAAGCTTCTTGCTAATGTCGTAATCTTGTAGGATGTCGATGATTCCAAAGTAGAGAACCACCTCGTATGTTTCACCACAACTTCTTGAAGGTGTCAAAGTGTTGAACCCACCAGGGATATATTGGTCAAAATCACTCCGCCTACCCATCCTCTCGGCTCGCGCTGGCATGTTTGCTCCCAGCCTGATCAACGGCTTCCTGATGAAATAAAAACTATTAATGTATATGCTTCAAATCCAACGGGTTGTTATGTATATTTAATAAAAAGTTTATACAGATGCTTGTTTGCATAGACGAAGTCAACAACTGGCCACATGCCATATGGAACAACAAGACGCAATTACATGAATGTTTTTTGCAAATTTGATGTCAAAAGTCAAGCAAAAACATGAATAAATGTCAAGAAATGCAACAATAATACATAAAGGTCCCACTAACAAATCTTGTCTGATAAACCACATCAAATAGCCAATCAAACAACAATTCAAATTAATTGTTTCCAACCACTATAATCAAAAACATCAATGAAAGAAATTGGTTGTCCGCTTAAAGATCATTAAATCTATCAACCACCAAGACAATATCACAATTATAAACCAATTAAATAGGTGTATCCCTCCTCCGATAACGTCTCATTTGCGGTGTACACATATAATGTATATATGTGTGGGGCCAAAGTAAAATTGCACTAATTTCAACGTTATTTTACTTATTTTGTGAAAATCAAGGTTTAAAAAAGCGGAAACAAGCCTCAAGGCGTTTTCTGTTAGCCTCGAGGCGGACCGAGGCGTAAGCCTCAAAATTATATTGAAATATAATTAAATTACAAATATATTTAATAAAAGTTGCAATTTAACATAAAACAAACAATAAAAGTGTCACAATTTAAACATCAAAATACTCCAACAAGCAAAGTGAATAATGTTTTAAAATTCAAATGTTAAAAAATTCATCTTCCGCTGAAGAAACACCTAACCGGCGAAGACCACTGAGCACCGAGCGCCTACTGCCGTTTTTGTGAGATTGGAAGTGAATTACGTGAGCGATTGAGAGCAAAATAGGGTTTGCAGATTATAAATTTACTTAAAAGGTCAAAAAGAGTCAAAAAATACCAAAAAGGTCAAATTAACAGGTCAAAAAAAAAATGTCTGTGGTGAGGCTTAAGCCTCACCGCCTCGCCTCGCCTCACCGCCTCTACACGCCTCGGCCCACCTCGACACAACCGAGGCTTAAGTTCCAAATCACCGACTTGAGGCTACGCCTCAAAGTCGTTTTCTGGCCGCCTCAGCCGAGGCGTAC
The DNA here is from genome assembly GCA_009363875.1 of Mikania micrantha. Classification (NCBI taxonomy): domain Eukaryota; kingdom Viridiplantae; phylum Streptophyta; class Magnoliopsida; order Asterales; family Asteraceae; genus Mikania; species Mikania micrantha. The sequence continues at coordinate 22,302,049 of CM018687.1, read as the reverse complement.
GCCTCGAGGCGTGCCTCACGACACCTTTTTAAACTATGGTTAAAATAACGTTAAAAATGTTGGGATGATCAACTTTAAACGATAACTTTGAGCCAGGGACTCCTTCAAAGTAGCCTCTCTGTCTCTACTGGGATAAGGGTAAGGTTTGTGTCTATCCTTCCCCTCAAACCCTACTGAAAAGTGGAAACATACCGAGTAAGTTTGTTTGTTATCCCTCCTTCGATAGAACCACAAGATTGATGAAAAAACACACAAGGTCGAGACTGGCAAAAACTATTGTTTTGTTTTATTTAAAAACAAAAGGATTTGAGAAGAAACATACCGGCCATCCAGAACACGATCCATGTCTTGTAACTCAGCTTCAAGAAACCGACACCCACGCATGAACTTTTCAGTTTGATATGAATCATTCTTTCCTGAAATGGAATTTGAGGTTACAAATAGAACTTAATTTAAAGGTTATAAGCACAAACATCTACAGTTTTTTATTTAAAATATATATTATTACCATTCCGCAACAGAAACGGAGATAATCCCATTTTGTCACCCGTCTTATCATCACGAAAGTGCATGCCAACTAGAAGGCTATAATCCATTATCCTCACGGCTTCAAGAAACTCACAATCTCTGTTGATTTGTCTGAAAAATCATAAAACCAACATGATATATAAGCAAAGTGATAGAGGATAGAAGTTAGAACAGCCTTATAAGATGAAATTTTTACTAACTTAATTAGTTCTTTGAACCAAACTTCTTGAAGGCGAAACACATAGTTTAGGTCGAGATCTTTAAGTGTGGTAGTTTCATCAATTTCGTCCTCAGGTTTATCAGTTGTGCGCCCATGTGATGATCCTTTAAGATCAAATCTTCTATGGATACGATACTCCGAGCAAAATAGATTGCCCATCACAATAAACCGAGTCTTGACATGGAAACAAACAAACATGGTTAGACACTCATAGCAACAGGTATATAATGTCTATGTGGTGGTGTTGTACATATATGTGCAACTGAACCTGTGTTTCGATATAAGTATTGATTGTGATTAGTCAAAATAATATGTATAATAAAACAGGCTTGTAAAATATCGGCGTTCGGAAATGCTTTTGAGGTTGTGATCAGATAATCACAAATGATCCTAATAATGGAGTATCATATTTTGTGAAAAACTAGAACCATTTTGTGAAATGGAAATCATCAAGCCAGAAAATTCAATACCTTGATGCCGCCAACAGGTTTGACACAATGGACACCAAAAAACTTTGTGACAAGAGAATTCTCATAACAACAAACATGTTCGTGATAGCTTGGTAGCATTTTGATTAAGACCTGAAAAAAAGTTGTCAGATTCTAGTTTCAAATGACAATATATCAGCTGTCACATTATGGGAAACAATCAATGAAGATGATCTTTCTACCTTAACTTCTGATTTTTTCACGGTTTTGATCATAAACCGATCATCCTGAGTCAAATAAAAGAAACTCCCACTTTTCCCAGGTGAAGAAAGCTCCCGAAGAGCATCGTTCCCACAAATTGCTAACATATAATCTGCAGGATCCACTTGGAACAACTCCCTCAAATGTCTGAAATCATAAATCATCAACAATTTCTCAACTAACTAACATAGTTATATTGAGGAATCTATAAATTGAATTTAAACCACACCTAAACACGATCGGGCAATAATCTTTCCAACGAAACTCCCCGGACTGATGTGGCGGCGTAACCTTTGAACCTTCTGGTGGAAATCGAGTCCAGAACTTCTCTTTTGGATCAAAATCAGTGGTCTTTAGGTCCCTAATTATGGAAGCATGTTTCCCAACTGAATACCTATAATTAACCCATAAAGTTTTATTAAGATTGGAACTCATCCCAAAAGATCATTGTTCATCGGTTAGATTGCTCATTTGGTCTATTAACCACATTCCGATTGCGCATACAGTCAAATAATACACAAAATCAATGGAAACCAAATCAAATTTAGAACTATTGAACGAATTGAAGTTATTACCTGATACCCAATTGAAGATTGAGCATCAAATCATAATTTTTATGTCCTTTAGATATCATCTGACCCGGTTTCTTCACTTCTCCCCCACTAAAACAACAAGGGTTCCTTCTGAACTTCCTGATATCATCCCTACCAAACCTGTACAACATTGAAGCTTCAACATTATCAATTATGTCACAAGTGATATCACCAGCTTCACCATCTGATTCCCAGATACAAATCCGTGGGAAGTTTCTTTCTGTTAAACTCCCTCTTGATCCGTCCACAGATGATCGTTTTTTAGCAGTTGAAACTCTGAAATTATCCTCCAAAAATGGCGCAGAAAGCATACGAGTAAACCCTAATTTGTCATCTTTTCCGGCAATGTTGTTTCCCGGGTAAAAAGTTCCGTTGAGAATCTGTTGAGGTTGAAAAGGGTTTTTGAAATTGAAGTTGTTTTCTTTGCTCCAGCAGCCGACGTAGCAGCTGCCGTCAGGCCAAGTGAATATTCCGTGACCTTTGGGAACGCCGTTTTCCCAGTTCCCGTCGTAACGGTTCTTGTTCGCCCAGATCAACATCCCTCTACCGTTAATAACGCCGTTTCTCCATTCGCCGACGTACTCGTTTCCGTTTGTCCAGACGTACCGCCCGTGTCCGTCGGGCAAATTCCGGCGCCATGATCCTTCGTAACAATCGCCGTTGCTGTAACGTTTTTGTCCATACCCGTGCTTTCGGTCCGACGACCAAGAGCCACGGTACGTGTCGCCGTCAGCACCAGTGAACGTCCCGGCACCCTCCATCCGGCCGGACTTAAACTCGCCCTCGTAGGTCGCACCGGACGGCCAAGAAAACTTACCTTTTCCAGATGCCTTTCCTCTTTTCCAATCTCCTTCATACATACACCCATCTGACCATAAATACTTTCCGGATCCGTGAGGCACGTTGCCGGAAAAGTTTCCGATGTACAGATCCCCATTCTGGAGCCGTTTCTCCGTCGATGCCGTTTGCGAAGTTTCCGGTATGGAAACAGTGTTTGCCGGAGCAACACGACGAGTGGCGACCTGAGATCTACTCCGGCCGACTGAGACCAACGGTTTAGGGTCCGTTTCATCTTGGGATTTCTTCTTCTTGGTAGCGCAAGTGTCTTCAATCGACGAGGATACCAGTGGTTCCAGCATGATTCTGAAATGGGTATGTCTGGATTCGTGTTAGAATTTCAAGAAATTGGTATCCGAAGCAGCATTAAGCATTGAATCTATCAAAATGGGGTAAATCTTGAACTGAAAAGTGAAGATTAGAGAGAGAGAGATCAAAGTGAATAGTTGTGGGTTGTGTTGGCTAATTACATTTTGCATCGGAAAACGTTAAGGAAGGGTGTGGTTTCTTTTATATACGTATAATAATTACAAGGGTTATGCTAAATATACCCGCCTTTGTATTTTTTTACTTGTCGTACCCCATCCTTAAGTTTTTTAAATATATACAAGTAAACCTTAAGTTTTTAATTAACTAAAAAGATCCATAAACCTTTAAACAAAAACATGAGGGACTGTTTTTACAAAACTCAAACATCACGGAATCATTATCATCATCAATTCATCGTTTAAAAATCAAATAAATACGAAATTTAAGCTTAAATAACCATAGTCGAACTCAAACTCAAACTCTATTAAAACGAGCATAAAACTCAAAATTAATTGAACCCAAACAATCATTTAACCTCTGTGAAACTCTCTGCGTAAACAAAAGCTATTCACAATCTCAACACAAATCAAGAAAAAGGCATGTAAGAACCCGACGGTTCGACATCGGTTCATCAAGCAACGAACATGAATTAGTTAGCCAAGGTAGGTGTTTCATATACAATTACACTCGTTTTTGTTCGAGAAACGAAAACCCTATGTTTGTAACAACAATCGGGCCTCAGTTCAATCGAATTTGAACAAAGAGGAACTAGGGTTCATACAAATAAATCTGATTTTGGATGAATTTAATTTTATATTTTGTATAGGGTATGCCAAGTAAGAGGGGATACGTTTAGTAAAATTTAACGTAAAAATAATATTTGGTGTATTTTGGTTGTGTTATATAGTTGAAGGGTTGATTATAACAAATTTATATTTAGTATTTTAGGAGAGGGGGTATGACAAGTTCAAAAGAGAGGTACATTTAGCCACACCCTAATTACAACCGTTTATACAACTTTGTATCCTACGGTTAACATAAATTACAGAATCACTCCCTATATACTCATTTATGTAAGAATTAATTTAAAATTATAAATACCTCAAAATTTGAAACTGAGAAATGTTTATTTATATTTCAAAATTTTAAAACATTTTCTATTAACACTCCATAGTATATATCACATCATAAAAATTTAGCATAGAGTGTTAATGAAAATTGTTTTAAAAGTTATGTGTGTCTATATACATTTATATAAAAGTTAACTAGGTCTTCTATATTGATTCATTTATGCTTCATTTGTGTTGTTGAATTAAAAAGGTATATAGTACAAATCATAGGTTATGTTAAGCATGTCGATGTTCAACGGGCGTTTGTTTAAAATATCAAAATACTGCTACAAAATTATAATTATCTATATTAACAACAATTAGTGTGGGTCCTGTAATCTCTAAGGTTTTTAGTTTCATAGTTTAACTATAAAGGTACTAAGTTTTAATTCAAGTAAAATTAGGGGCGTCAATCATGTTGGGTTGACAGGTTGCGAATTTGTGAGTTGAATTTTGCAACCCAAACCTGACCCATATATTTATTCGTGTCAAAGTTTTCAACCCTAACTCGGATTGACATAAAATGACTTGTTTAACCCGTTTATATAAATTAATCAAACGAATTTACAGATTATAAGCTGGTTGTTGGTGGAAAACATGTCCATAATAGTGTGTTTAATATGTGTGTATGAGTAACAAATAGTTAATATAGTATTTTAACATAAAAAATAATATTATTATAACAAACATATAATTATTTATAAAATATGAAATTTAAAATAAACTTGTTAGTATAGTTAACTGAAAAAAATTAAAATCATTTTTGTAAATAAAAAATATATATTTTGTTACTCGATCAATTAAAGTATGGAAAATAATCAAAAGAAAAACAATTAAATATATGTTTCAAGAAAGAAAAAATAATAAATTAATAAATTTGAAATCTTAAATGGATAATGGGTCAACCCAAACACGACCCATTTTTTAAAACGGGTTATACTTGCCAACTCAATACTTTATTATTTTCATGGCGTATTCAAGTCGTGTTTCGGGTCGTGTCAAAAGTTGTCACTCCTAAGTAAAATTCATGAAGATTTCATCGACAATTTTATTCATAAACAAAAACACATTATAAAATATGGGTTAGGTTAACCTAAATAAGTCTCTTAACCTAAAAAACCTGAGAAGGATCTTGAGCAATTAGATCATTAATCAATGGCTATGATTAAATCAAGTTGTTGGAGGGTATTTTAGTAATGAATATTTTTGTTGACTTTTTATCAAGTTCCTCCATTTTATTTAAACGTTCATAACTTTTACATACGAAATTATTTTTTGAAAAAAAAATATACCATAAAAATGAGCATTTTTTTATCTTCAAAATTAGTATTGTATTACTATAGAACAAATTTTGTTTTTTAGTTCATTGTGTCTTTTGTGCATGTCATTGTGTCTTTTGTACATGTCATTGTGTCTTTTGTACATGTCATTGTGTCTTTTTTGTTTTTGCTCAATGTTGTGTTTTCATGAACATTTTAAAACACAATGATGTGCATAATACATTATGTCAAGTAATGATGAAACAATGACGAATATAAATAACACAATTATCTTTAAAAGACACAATAACTTATAATAAAGACACAAAGACATGTATGAACAATTTTGTACATGTCATTGTGTCTTTTGGCTAGGTCATTGTGTCTTTTATGTTTCTTTTCAATATGATATTTTCCTGAACAATTTAAAACACAATGATGTTACAGAATATATAATGTTAAGCAAGGATGACACAATGACGAGTATAAATAAAACAATGATATTTAAAAAAAGACACAATTATCTGTAAAAAAATCACAATGATGAGTATAACAACTTTGTACGAGTCATTGTGTCTTTTGTATAGGTCATTGTGTCTTTTGTACATGTCATTGTGTCTTTTGTGTTTATGCTCAATGTTGTGTTTTAATGAACAATTTAAGACACAATAATGTTGCAGAATACATAATTTTAAGCAATAATGACATAATGACGAGTATGAATAACACAATGATCTTTAAAAAAGACACAGTTACTTTTAAAAAAGACGCAATTACCTGTAAGAAAAACAAAAAAAGATAATTATACACAAATATTTAAAAAAAGACACAATGACGATAATTAGACACAATTAGCTGAAAAAAAATTCATTTTTATAACAAAATTATGCTCGTTTTTATGATATATATTTTTAAAAAAAAATAATTTCGTATGTAAAAGTTATGAACGTTTAAAAAATTTGGGGAGAAAGTGGTTATGACTAAATTACCCTCTAAGAACTTTTCCCACTAAAATTTTAAAATTTTCATCTTAAATTTAATCCTATGATCTAATGGTCAATAATCCTTCTTAGCCTTTTTAGGATAAGAGGACTATTTAGTTGAACTCAATCCTATAAAAATATATACATATATACAAACATAAATTGCTACATATTTTAAGACAATATATAGTCAACAAATTAGATGTTCATAAAATAAATCTTATTAAGATTGAAGTAGAATCTTTTATGTGAGTGTGCGTGTGTGTATATCATATCTGTATACATAATAATATAAACTATAATTTACAACATAAATAAGAATTGTGTGTGTGTATATATATAACTTACAAAGATAAAATATACATAGCAACAAGTTTATAAAGTTTTGTAAACCTTTTGCATAAAATAATGAGAAATAGTAAACTAGAAGGATCAGAAGAGGAAATTCTAAAACTCAATTTAGAGCTGTTAAGGTTTAAGTCAAAAGGGAGATACACGCAAACCCTGAGGACTTAAACTACCAATCTTTGAATTCTTTCATCACCCTCTTCTAAACTCGCTTTCGATTCTTAAAGCTCCGATTCAATTCCATTCACAATCAAAACGTGGATTTGATTTAAAATTTCAAATTATAATGCGTATAACACTTAATCGCTCTATGGATTTAATTCCAAAAATACAAAGAATTAAGCATGTATAGCTAATCTATGAACAAATCAACTAACGCATTTACTAATTAGCAAACATAGAAAATAATCGCTTAAATTGATGATACAAACACATTCACGATCTTTATTCTGAGACGAACAAGCACCCAAACCCTCTCTAACATTCTTTGGTATTGCATATCAGATTCGAGATTGAAGTCGAGCTGTTCTTCATTCAAAACCCTTTAATTCGATAAGCTAACGGGTAATTCATGATACCTTTGCATTTGTTTCGACCCGTAGAACAATAGCCCCATCATTTCAGGGACTCACATTCCGTTTAACAAACAAATTAGAAACAAATGGGGAACTAGGGTTCTAATCTGGGTCTTCATTAGGGATGAGCGTTTGGTACCTGGTACCCGTACCGGTACCGAACCGATACATGTTTAGTCTATAGGGTACCGGGATCGGGACTCATTTTTACTAAATTTCGGGATCGGGACTAGTGGGTACCGGGACTAGGTACTTTACCGAAATATACCCCTTGGTCCCGTTAGTACCCATCAAAGGTGTAATGTGTTTTTCATTATGAGACCAATAACTGAATGTGCATATATCTTCTAGAACATGAAGATTTCTAATTCTTGATAATGTACAGCAAAAAGCACCATGCAACTTCTTTTGATTTTGGCTATTATAAATTCTAGTTCAGTGTATATACTGCCACTCTTAATATAGTTATTATTTGTTTTTCAAAATTTGAGAATGCTTTAAACAAGCTAAAGGAAAATGGTGGGTTAACATAGCAAGAGAAGATGTTAACTTTTTTTGGATGTACCGGGTTATTAAGGCTTTATTTATTTTTAGTTAGTTTGTTTGGTTTCTTGACACTTGAGAGTTGATGGTACATTTGTTTTGTTTTGACTTTTGGAAATCACTAGAGTATCTTGTCGTCTTGTCGTGTGAATTTTTATCAGTGTACAAGTATACAATCAGGTAATTCGTTTTGGGTACCAATACCCAAACATGTAGCAAGCATTAAAAAGTGAAACTGTATCAGGTACCAAACAGATACCGAGTACCGAAATACCGGTACCGGTACCGGTACCCATTTATAGATTTCGGGACCGGGACTAGTGGGTACCGGGACCGGTACGGGACGGGATTGGTACCGAGCTCATCCCTAGCCTTCATTTTCACAAGAGTGAAAGAATAAATAGATTTGAAATCTATTAGCGAAGCCCCGTCCTAGAGAAGCGGTAAGACACATGCATTTTGGCCGTGGCTACTCGAGCTCGAAACCCAGCTGGCGCGGGTTTGAGCCGGTTTTCCGGTTTTTTACCTTTTGACCAGCTATTAAATATTAAACAAAAATTCCAAAAAGTTTCCTAAATTTCTAAAAAAACGTTTTTGTGCATTCGATATATATATTTTTTTGACATTTTCAGAATTGTTATCATTTTGAATATATATAAATGGAATAAACTATAGTTAAAAATGCGTAATGTCATAATACAAGTTATTAACCATTCTAGGACTATTATAAAGTAGATATTTGAAAGAAAATTTTTCAATACATTCTTAAAACTAATAAACTAGTAATATATATTATTCTATAAACAAATAAACTCAATTGTAAAAGTCTTATTCAATTATTATAAAACTTTAATATATATATATATATATTATAATTTGAATATTAGAAAATTATTATTATTGTATAAAAATCATAAAGATGTTTTTTTTTAAATACCTAAATAATTCAAGACTCATATTAAAGGAGAAATTACATAAATATTTTAAGTACTTATATATCAAATCTTTGATATATTTTGTTTGAAATATTATTTTAATGAAATATTTGTAATCATTATTTTTAAGAACCAATTTTATGAAAAAATTATATAAATTATAGTTTTGAAAAACAAAAACAATAAAGATATCATTAAATATAAATATATATTATATTTTTTATATTAATATCCTAATACTAAGTATTTGACAAAAAAATTAGAAATGCTTATTTAAACTAATAGATAAATACCTTTATTAAACTTAGAGAATAATGACAATGAATTCTAGACACACTCATTTAAGCATTCCATAGTGTGCCATAGATTAAGCATTTAAACTTGAACTTTAGGATATTTAGCTTACTAAGTGTGTCTTTATAACTTTAGGGTAAGGTTTGCTACCTTTATTCCTTCCACATCCTATTGAAAGATCTTGGAATCGATAAACAATCATATGAGTTTCGCTTATACTCCTTTTATATTTTATACTTTTGGGATGTTACATATGTCATTATTCAATCAATGTTATTCTAGAGTCAAAACCAAAATAGATGCAAACTCTTAGTCTAAGTTGTTTGACTTGAATGTTATTGTTTGCCTGCTTGTTTATATGTTATGTTTTATCATGTAATGACATGTATATCTAGTAAATAGTAGCCATTGCCATATAAAGTAGGTTATTATATATTGCAAATGTGAAAAGGCCAAAAATCAATGTAAATAGTAGTCTTTGCATAATAACTTTGGTTATTGTATAAGGCAAAGACGAAAGAGCTGAAAATCAATTATTGTTCTAGTAGTCTTTGTCAATAACTTATGTTATTGAATTACAAAGGTGAAAGTGCCTAAACTAGTAGCCTTTTATTAATGACTTATGTCATTAAGTGCAACATTTAGGGTTTTTTTTTGAAATTTTAATGGGGCTAAAATGTAATAAACAAATGGTTAATATATATATATATATATATATATATATTTGTGTGTATGTATTAATACATCTCTTGATAATATAAATGTTGTTACATATATGTAAAATTATATATGTGTATAACCAAAGTATATTGATATTTAAAATAATCATTATATAATCAAAATATGTATGTATATATGAATGTAAATATAAACAAACAAAAGTGGATGAATAATTATATTGATCATAAACCTTGGTTAAATAGATATTTTAAGTTGCTCCTCCATGTTGTGGCTATGGAGGTGGGGCTATCGCTGCCTGATAGAGACAGAAGGGGAGGCCACCAGAGTGATCTGCGTCGACTGTGTTGATTGAAAGAAAGAAGAGAGACAACTCAAATGTCAGCACGGAAATAGAAAAGAGTCGTGCCGAAAAAAGTGGAAGTTTATTCCATCTCATTCCATTCCGGCTCCGGGGCAAGCGGCTAATACTAATTTTATTTAGATTTAAAATTTATAAAACTTTTTTATAAATTAACTTTATAAATGTTTGAGGTAAAAGCTTTACAAATAAAAATCATTTTATAGATGTTAATGACATAAAATGATAAACACATAACAAGGGGGTTAAAATGTCAGTTTTGAAAGTTCCTACCCTTTTCCATCTCTTAATTCCAGCAAGAGCCCCACCGAATTCTAGCACACCTTCGCCCCAACCCACGAAACCGACCCATTTGAGCACCAAACGAACGAATTTCGATGCCCCATGAGTCAACCGACAATCCTAACGTTTCTAGCTCATAAACACGTAATAATAACGACGTTTAATCCAACTTTTAAGTACCCCAACCGTATGCATTAACTCACAATCAAAATCAATCAGTTCAAAAGAATTAACACTCAAAACTATAGGGCTTTTTACACATTTCAGTATTTGAAACATAACCCCACTCGCAATTCTCTCTAAATCGTCTCTGAAATCCAAAACGTGATAGCGTTCTAAGTGGACATTGTTCATAACATGATCTCGCTCATCTGATATCGATTCCAGGTAATTTTATAATCATTTGATTTGTTTTTTAATGTAGATCAAAAGCCCTAAAGATTCAAACTATCACATTTAACGAATTGGCTGAATTGGATCAAGAACAAAACTAGGGTTATTAGTAGGGGTGTTCATCTTCGGATACCCGAAATTTTCGGATAGTGGTTTTTTAATATCCGAATCCGAAATTTCGGATATCCGAAATCAGAAAAAAATAATAAAAAATTTAGAAAAAATATATTTCGGATATCTGAAAATTATTCGGATATCCGAAATTTATCCGGATATCCGAAAAATATCCTAAAAAAATTCGGATATTCGAAAAATTATCCGAAAAAAGTATCCGAATATTCGAAAAAAAACTATTTCGGATATCGGATATCCGAACTATCCGAAAATTTTCAAAATAGGTATCTGAATCGAATCCGAATCTCGGATTTTCGGATATTTCAGATTTGGATACAGATTTTTTTGAACACCCCTAGTTATTGAGGATTTTGGGGAAATGTGGTTATTATGAATTGAAACGTATTCTAAGCAGAGAACCCATTGTAGCGCAGCGGTTATGAATTTTTGCCATTTTTCATTTTATTTATTTTAATTACTTTAAGCTTTATTTTAGTCCAAAAAATCTGAAAAAAAATTCTAAAAAAAAATTCTAAAACCATATCTCTAACATTCTATAAAAATTCTGGAAATTTTCAAAATATTTTTTTATTTTTTTTCTATTTAAATAGTTTAAATAGGATTAAAATACTAAAACATTTTTGAAAATTATGAAATATTTACACAAATCATAAATTATGTTTATAGACATTCTGGAAAGTTTAAAATTTTTTTGTATTATTATTTTTATAAAGTTAATATTTAATTGTTTAAATAAAATTTAAAAATGTAAAGATTATTTATAAAATATTATAAATAATCAAAAAAATTATTTTGAATATTTCGATATTATAAAAATCAGTTTTATTTAAATAAATTATTTATTTATAATAAAACTCAATCATATTAGTTTCTATAATTTATGAAGCAATAAATCTATATGAGTGTGTATATATACACCCTTATATATTTTTATGTAAGAATATTTTAATAAATATTTTGAATTTATTCATAAAGTTTATCATAACAGTTTATTTAATTTGATTGAAGTAAAAATTATAACATTAATATTCAAAGTGTTAAAACAAAAAAAATTATATATAATTCAAGAATTGATTTATAAATCTTACATTAATATTTTATTTCAAATAAAATATTATTAAAATCATATTCAAATCAAACATTTTAAGATCTTTTCTCTATATTTATATAACATTATAAAGTGGCTTTAGGATTTCCAAATTTGGGTTTGAGAAACATTATATCTTTTAGAAAGATCTGTTACAAATGACTTAGGTTTTTTAAGATTTTGTATGAAATTTAGAATTTATACAAAATCATATCATAATATAGGGTAAATTTTGACTTCACAAACTCTTACCTATATTCAAGAACATCTTTTAAACAAGTTTTACATGAGAGTTATTCTCATACTTCCCTTTTTTATTTTCGTAAATTTTGTTAATGTCACGTATGTCTTATTTCAACTCATTGTATTCATAGAGTCAAAACATGATGCAATTACTTAGTTTGGTATATTGTCATTAAGTTTTATATGAATTACTTGAATGATAGAACATGTGATGACTTAGAATTCTTGTATGCATATTCATTATACACAAAAGTAGCCTAAGAATGGTTAGATACCTTTCTTTGCATACTTTGGTCTTTGTGTTAAAAAGGTGAATTGTGTACATTTACAAACTTGTATATTAACTAACTGAATCAAGGTCTTGCAAACCTTGATTTATAAGTTATGTTATATTACATGTTTGAGGACAATTGTAAAGGACAAATAACATTAGAAAGAACTTGATTATTTATACATGTTGAATGACAAAAAGTTGTGTTGACTTGTGATGAATTCTTTAGGTTTAGCATGCTTCTAGATAACTTGTAAGAATATGACTTAGGTTTATTGACACTTAGACTTAGTATTGCATCTCTTTACTAATATATATATATATATATTATAACTTGTATGAGTGCTCACCAAATATGCAAATAGTTGACAAAATGTATTTTACATGTGTGACAGGGAAATGAAGGATGATGAAGACAAGCTAAAACTAGAGGACCTAGTTAATAAAATAAACAATTTATATTATGTTGAATTATTGCAATGCTTTTGAATATTGAGATGTTAAATGTAATCCCTAGGATTTCTAGGTTGATTTTTGAATTCGTAATTGTGTTCGGTTTATAACAAAATAAAGTTATTAGTGATCAAAGAAACATTTGTATCTATTTATGCATACACACAAACACATATTCAATACACAAATGTTAGTACATACATACACAGACTCATATAATATTAAACTAATAAATTCAAAAGAATTTCCTTTTAAATATTTATAAATATATATATATATATAGGGAATGGTTATTTTGGAAACTTGGTTGGGATGAAGAAACTTAGGAAACTCATTAGTAGCCATTGATTCAAAAATTGAGTGGATGAGATTAATGTTGAAAAAGAAGATGGGATGGTTAAATATTAAAAAAATGGGATAAATGACAAAAGGTACAATAAGGTTAAATTGGTAAAATACTCATTTGAACTATTTGTATATTAAATTAAAAGTACATCTTTTTGAAGAATTCTACCTATGTACTATTTGTAATATTAAATTAAAACACATTTATGTAATGTCGTTTGATCTTTTAATATATTTTATATTATGTTACATCAAAGTTACATAATTTAAAACTATTTCAGCTACGTACTTTTTATTTGTATTATGTTACATCAAAATTACATGATAAAACGGTGGGAACTTCGGTGGGAGGTGTCGTGACGAGGATGAATCGAGACCGGTGGTTGTGTGGAGAGGGGGATTCCGACTAATTATGTAACGTGGTTCAATTTTATTAATTTTATATACGTAACCAATTGTTACATGTATGTTACATTGACATTACATAAAATTACATATATGTAATTTTAACATCTATGTAACACATATATCTTCCAACAAAAAAATAATAATCTGGTTATACTAACTTTACATATGTAATTTGCATGTAAACATAAGTTTAAAAATATTTGTGCAAAAAAAAAAGAAAACAGAAAAAAATACAAATTATGAAATATTGAGCAAAATATAAAATTTGTAACATCATATTCTGGTTATACTAACTTTACATATGTAATTTGCATGTAAACATAAGTTTAAAAATATTTGTGCAAAAAAAAAAGAAAACAGAAAAAAATACAAATTATGAAATATTGAGCAAAATATAAAATTTGTAACATCATATTCTAGTTACAATAACTTTAAATATGTAACAATAACGTAACATAATGAAATGTTATATAATGTAACATTAAAAAAATTAAAACAGTATAATAATATAATTAATGAAAAGTTTTGCATGAAAATTATAAAATAATTAATAATTAATACACTAGATGGAAAATACATTTGATAACATGAACTTAATGGAAAATACACATAACTTACAGTGTTATGTGTAACATTAGTGTAACAACTTAATTATATTTAAACGTTAAATCTCAAAAAGAATAACTTAGAAAAACTGATATTATATATAGAAAAATAATTCTTGTATCTTTAAAATTGTGTACATACAAAATAAAATGAATTTATTTTTATGTTTTTTAAGAAATCAAGTCATGAATACTTAATTATAAAAGGTACAATAGTACACCTTTTGATTTGATGTAGAAGACATATTTTATTGTAAAAGGTACAAATAGGAAACAATCAATAATTAAATGCTTATGTAGTATAAAAAAAAGATAAATTATGATATTCTATAAAAAGGACAAACAATAAAATATAAAAGTGTATATAAAAGACATGTTCAATTAGTCCGTTGAGATGTAACATAAACGTAACTTGAGTGTTAGTTTCTATAATATTGGATTATAAGTATCTGATTGTATAAAATATTACAAACCATAAAAAATATAGATTATACGTAATATTGTTATAAAATAATATATAATTTTTTTTATTTAAATATAACGAGAATGCAAAATTCGGGAATTTATTATGAAATTATGCGTTAGAAAAAAGGAATATTACTTCAAAAAAAAAAGGAATATAAAAAAATTCAAAAATTTTAAGTATAACAATAAATACACACAATACCCTCGACCAACGTATCATAGATGTAACAACGACAACATTTAGATACAACCAGCATACTATCAATTTTTTTTTCAATTAAAAAATTCTGGTGTGGAAATAAAAGAGGGGGAATATTTATTTTTTTTTGTTTTTGATTTAAATTTGAAGAGGGAGAATGTGGTTAATTAATAAAATAGTGGGTAGTGGTACATGCGAAGAAATTGACCTAATTGCCCTTCTATTATATTAGGTTATTAAAAAGAAAGAATGATGTGGCAAATTGTGGACCAAGTATTGGGTTTCCATAGTTTCCTCATCTCATGGGGGTTTCCAAAATATACATTCCCTATATATATATTATACTTTTTTTTTGAACAGTTAAAATTTTATTTCACCCGGGGCTAACAAGAGTCTAAAACCCCATAATAGAAAACACCAAAAGAAAAAAAGCATTTACATCAAAATAAACCCAAAGACATGACAAGAGACACAAAGAGGACACCAAAAATATATATATTATACTTAATAAATCAAAACAATTGGTGGACACATGTCACAAATCTAGAGTATGCTCACACTAATTTTCCCGTTTCTCTCTCCTAATAAATACAATACTTTAATAAATACAATACTTTAATAAATACTTATTATATAATTATATATTCTTTATACCTTTTTTTAATTAAAAAAGTTCTTAATATTAAATAAAATATATTACATAGTAGTATTAAATACTAATTATATTATATATACCTTTTATAACTAAAAAAAATTTCTTAATATAATAAACAATATTTTAATATTAAAAACCACACTTTTAAAAAATCAAATTATTATAAACTATGAAAATTTTCCAATAATTTATAACTCATAATTTTTTTATAATGCGTAAGTCATCATTATTAACTACTTACTTTTTTCTTTATCAACTTGTGTAATAATACAACATCCTATAATTTTGTAAAAAATGACATTTTCTTAAAACAATTTTTTTTAAAATGAAGTGTTTTAAAACCGATCTTTGAAAAAGGAATTTTTTTAAATACAGTATTATTATTTTATTTTTTATGTAATGTTGATCAAATTTTAAATAAAAAATCATTTACAATTTTTAAATTTATATTATTGAATACTCATTAATTTTTATTCAACCTGTGTAATACACGGGATACTAACCTAGTAAATATATATAGGGAAAGACATAAAAAATAACCCTCTTTTTTGCTACAACTATATAACCCATTTCAGCCAATAACAAAGTTACAAATAAGCTTTTCATTAAAATATTAAAAAATGCATGATAATAATTTTACTTGTGTAAGTTTACCCCTCTCTTTTTTAAACATTAATAACTTTTTTATAATATATAATTTTTTTTAAAAAAATTGCACCATTATATTCGTCTCATTTTTTCTTTAATTCCGTTATAGTCTCGACTTTTTTTTTTACCTTTTTTAGATGCCCTATATTTACATCATTGTAACGAGCTTAAATATAACAAATTTATTTGAAATTTTTTCTAACAATGATAAATTACGGTGATGTAATTTACATTGACGTAATTTACAGTGATGTAACTTATTATTTACATTATTTACAGTGATGTAACAAATTATTTACAGAGATGTAACTTATTTTTTACCTTATTTACAGTGATGTAACACTTTAATTTACCGTTGCTAGAAAATTTTTTTTTTATGTTTATGTTCGTTACATCGATGTAAAGCGAGATATTTGAAAAAAAAATTAAAAAACTAGTATAGATTAAAACGGAATCAAAGAGGAATTTACATCACTGTAAATAATAAGTTACATCTCTGTAAATAATGTGCTACATCACTGTAAATTACATCACTGAAATTTACCATTGTTAGAAAAATTTTCAAATAAATTTGTTATCTTTAACCTTGTTACAATGATGTAAATATAGGGCATCTAAAAAAAATAAAAAAAATAGTCGAAACTATAACGGAATTAAAAAGAAAAATGAGATGAATATAATGGTGTAATTTTTTTTAAAAAAAATATATTAAAAAAAGTTATTAATGTTTAAAAAAGAGGGGGTAAATTTATATTAAAAATTAGAAAGAGAATTAGGGAATTCATTTTACAATAATACCATTTTCTCATTCAAACCAAATATAATATATTTTTTTATTGTGGAGCTAATAGTAGCCATTAGATCTAAATTTAGATTCAATTAGATTGTGTTAATGGGTTGTAACAAAAGTTATGAGTTATTAAAAATTCCATCCCCTATATATATATATATAGATACAAATACACACACACATATATACACATATAAAGGTATTTTTATCTAATAAGATATATTATACTTAAACACATAAAAAATACTAATAAATATTTTTAATAATAAAATCCATATAAATTGGATTTATATCAAATAAATAAATAAATAAATAAATAAATAATAACCTATAAAGTTTTTACAAAGACAATAATTTGCAAAGTTCAAATAAGAAGTTTTAAACTCTTATAAATGGTTTTTATAAACTTTAATATACAAATAGAAGATTAAAGGGGCCTAGATTGCAAACAATATAATCTTAAGTGTGAGTGTAAAAGTTAAAAGAAGCATTTAAAGAAAGCAGAAAGATCAAGAGCTAAATATGTAAAAATACAAAATTACTCCTTCTTCTTCGCACAACCCCCCGAACCGTCGACTCGGACCCGATTCGCGGCCTGAAATCTAGCCAACTCAATACGCGCGTTATCAGTTCGATATGTTATAACTAAGGCAAGGATTCGAACCACCAAATCTCTCCTAATCACTGATTCTGTCAAGAAATCTCACAAATAAGGAAAACTAATTCGAAAATATACTCTTGGAATCGAAATTCAAATTAGACTCAAACCAGTATAATAATCAAATCAACTCATTGAATTCTACTCCTTGAATTCATACGAACCTGTCTGTAAAACTCAAACCATCTTGCAAACTCTCTGAAGTCGGAATCAAAACCAAGAATGACCGACACCCTTCATTCACTCGAACTCCATCATTTCGAAACAAATCCAGGTAAGTTCGAATGCCATTATGATCGTTTTTTGATGAGGATTAAAAGCCCTAAGATATCAGGGGCTTAGAATCGATCCATTGATCGAATTGGATAAGGCCTAAATTAAGGTTCATATGATTTGAGGGTTCTATCCAAAGTCTGTATAAGACAATACTGATTCGAAGTCCATCTGTGAACCTCGGCCTAGCGTAGTGGTTAGACCACATGCACGCGGGATTGAGGTCCCGGGCTCGAAACCCGGCCGGCGCGGGTCTTGGCAGGTTTTTGTACATATTATATTCTAAAAATTTTATATTAAATATTACGGAATAAACAAATGAGTTTTAAAATTGTTAAAAATTATTTTTCTATTTAAACTAGTTATTTGTACCTAATAATTGATTATAAAATTATTTTAAAACTTAAATAATTGAATTAAAAACTATAATTACTCTTTTAATATTATTAGTAACATTAATATTTTTTTATGTGAATTATTACTAACATCATTTTATTACTTACATATATTTTAATTATAAATTTCACTTTTATTATTTTTAATAATAAAATGATGTATAAAATACATGTATGAGTATACTTTTATTATAAACATTTTTTTGAAACAAATTATATATGCAAACTTAGTTGTTTTAATAGACAAATTAGATTGTTTGAAAAACTAAATATTATTTTAAACTATTAAAACAAACTAAAACAATGTTATTCTGAAAACAAACTTTTATGAACAAAGGCATTAAATTATTTTAAAATAAATCAATTATTCTATTTGAATAAAAAGTTAAAGATTGTAAAGTAAACACTAATCTTTTATATACATTTTTTTATTTCATCATTTATTTTATTAATAATTTATTCTTTTAACCTAAGTTCTTAAACTTTAAATAATGAAACCTAATTAAATAAAAACAAAAGGATGGAAACTAGGATATTCCAAATACCAGGTGATATTCAAACTGTTATTTAAAATCAATTAGGAATATTTATTTATTAGATAAATAAATAAATAATTCCAAATGAAAATCATTTAAACTTAGACACAACAAATAGGACTCCTATAGTATGCCATATAATCTAGGATGCCAATACTTGAACTCTAAGTATAGACTATGAAATTCTATTGCCTTTAGGCTAAAGTGTGCAAGCATAACCTCACAAATCCTAGGCAATGATCTATTAGACAACGCTAGGACATCAAGTGAGTAATTCTACACTCCCTCGTTACATTTTTGTACTTTTGGGATGTTACATATGCCAGTTTTAAAATTCAAGTTATTCTTGATTCAAATTATATAGATGCAATGCCTTTAGTCTATTTGGTTTGATTCTTTGCTATGTGATACTACTTGCTTTGTGATTCTATGTTATTCGATACTGAGTAGCTTAAGGTGTGTTGGATACTACTTTCACTTTGACTTAAGTCAAAGGTGTTGGTGAAAAGTACAATCATGGGCATACTTGTGAAATACTTAGCTTTGTGCTATGTATTGATCAAGTTTGGAGATGATATAAACTAATGCAAACTTGTAGATATACTAAACTTTTTAGCTAAGTATTGATACGAGTTTGAAGACGATATATTCTATTAACATGATTGCAAACTAGTAGGATATGCATGCTAGAGTTTAACTTTGTAGTCTAATTGAATTGAATCAATTTTCTATGTATACTATATAAACTGTAAGGGTTACTCACCAACTATGCAAATAGTTGATAAAATATTTATTTTGCATATGTAACAGGTTAATGGATGCAATGGCGAAGACATAAGATAGGATTTATGTTAGTCGACCTAGTTTAAATTAAAAGATGTTAGACATATTCAATTTATGTAATTTGGTTTTGAAAATAATTTAATAAAATTTTGTTTTATTTATTTTAATATAAATTAATGTTTGCTTGTTAAATATTTAATATTGTTACAATAACTATTGAAACTTATAACATAGCACCATGAGCTTTTGAGCATTCGAGGTCGCGCCCCGACGTGTTCCGCCGTCGGTCAGGATGTGACATATTGGTATCAGAGCCATGGTTATATGGATCTAGGTTATTAGAAAACGGTGGCCTAGACTATAACTAAGCTATACCCAAATATGAGTTATCTCATATTATTATTATTGCATGTTCATTACTTGTTTATGTGCTAAGTGCTATGCAATATCTATTGTGTTATATTTTATACATGTTACCATAGAGGAATGCCATAGATGTTAACATACCTTTGCTTAAACTTAGCTAAGAATGCCTTAGTTTAAGATAACTTCTTGTATTGAGGATTACTTAGTTTAAGTAATTAGCTTATAATTTGCTTTCGAGTAAACTCTATTCCAAACTCACGTATGCGCAAACCATTTTTAGATGATAGATATTCAAACTCATTACACTTAATGTCTAATATTATCCCGTAGACAAAATAGGAATTTCGATATTGATTTTAAGATCCCGTTAGAATTAAGTTTGTAAGGTGGATATGTACTAACTGGAAGAGTGTAGTACCGTTAATTGGAACTCCTGTCTAGGAAAGGTATTCGTATAAATCCCCGAGGTACCGTGTGACCTGTCTAGCTTTCATGGGGACTTTTGATGAGAGTACAATCACTTATAGGCCAATAGGCCAAAGCATATCACTATAAACTCCTTGCAAACTAAATAATTCTAATATGTCATAAGGTATTCAATTTTGAGTACCATTTCTTATATTTTCAAACGAGTTCAAATGATTGTTTTTGTGTCATTTTATCATTTGTTCAATTTTGATTGATACCCTTTTTAAAATTAAGTAAATTAGGATGGACATGTACTAACTGGAAAGGTGAATACCGGTAGTTCAGACTCGTGTCTAGAAATGCGATTTGTCTAATCCCTGACAAGGTACCTGTCTTGCTTCAAATATTTGTGTTTTTTTGGTTCTTGTTTGATCCGGTTCGGTTTTGATCTATCGGGTCACACTAAAACCTAAGAACTCATTAAAATTTAAACCTTAATAAGAATCCTTGGTTATACTTGTCAAATATATGAAATATGTATGTTATCGATCTTATTATGTTTAGTATGTGTGTAAAGTGTGTATGGGTGTTGAAGTATGGTTATCTTTAATCTTGATAAAACTTTATATGAGTATGTGTAACCAAGTTTAGAGGTGTGTGATGTATGCTAAGGTATGTGTTTGTGAAGTTTGTGATGTGTAACCAAGTTTAGATGTGTGTGATGTATGCTAAGGTATGTGTTTGTGAAGTTTGTGAGGTACGTGTTTTTGAATTTTGATGAAATTTGCTGATTTAATGAACTCACAAAGTTTGGTGATTTAACAAACTCATTAATTATATAGCTACCTAATTTCAGTTTTGTGGTGCCCGACAGTTTGAAACCCACAAAACCAGAAACTAACTGTGAGGCCCCGATTCTCGGGCGCCTCGCAGAGATTGGTTTTCATCATAACACATAGCTCTTAAACTAAAAACTTTCATAAATAGCAGCAGAAATCAAAACATAGTTTGTCAAACATGAAATAATGTCTGAAATAAAACTTAAACGATTGCCAACACCACCGGACTCTCTATCTTCATGCTTGAGCTCCACATTTCTTCTTACCTTAGCTTTAACCTGACATACATACTAAAATGGTTTTCATAAAACATCGTAAACGTTTTGGTAAGCTAAAACATACTTAACATAAAACATCATTACGTTCACATAGTCCATAACCTTATCACATAACATCTTAAACCTCATCATCATATGTACATCCACTGTCATTAACATGAACAATGGGCTTATGCCGGCACAAGGCTCCATACCCTGTTATAGTCAGGTTGACTATCATACCCTATTATAGTCAGGTTGACTCTCATACCCTGTTATCGGTTGACTCTCAAACCCTATTATAGTCAGGTTGACTCTCATACCCTGTTATAGTCAGGTTGACTCTCATACTGTAACATCAGTGCCAGAAACGTTACCGGAACAGTGATCTGCACAGTAACTTGCACAGTAACTCAGGTTCAAACTATGTGAACTAATTGTATGCTATTAACATTATGATGCTTGACACTAAACTATTATGCAATTATTTCTGTAAACTGAACAAACCTCACGGTTTAACAGTCAGAAATATATCAGAAAACATGGAATTTACATACGAATGCTTGTAATATGCTATTTTGTATAAACGTATGCGAGGTTGAACAAAACAAAGCAATAACGGACGTCGTTACAGAAATGCTAAACGGACGGATTATTCGTATAAGTGACGATCTGTACGAATATATCTGAAAGTTAACGTTCTGAATGATGTCCAATAATTAGAAAACCATATTGAAAAGTGTAGTTATCGTCGTATTGGTACGGGTGACGATTCGAACAAATACGCGCGACATCTATACGATTCGATTTAAACTGTAATTTAAACGTTTTCAAAAATTTAAAGAAAACGACATATAACTAGTTAATTTACTAGGAATAACCACCTAAATAACTTAATAAACTCTATCTTTAAAGACCGAGACGTTTGTCGCGAAAACGAAACACAAACGGCGCGTTTACGCGAAACCGAGCGGAACCGAACGAACCTGAACACACCGGGTATTTTGGGAAGCATTTAATGGCATTAAATTGCCATAAACACTCCCCAACAACCAGCCACCATCTTCATCTCGTTCACTCTCTCTCTAGATCCACACACCTTAACTTTCTCAAATCTTCACGAAATCGACTCATTTTGGTGTCAAAACGACCACCATCACTTGTAGATTGCAAAAGTACAACAGATCTAAGCTGTTATCCATCTGAATCGAGGTAAAATCACGAAGTTTGTACGATTTTAGAGTTTGAAAACCCTATAATTCGTTCTCCTTTGAAAACCGACTAAACCACTTCAATACACTAGGGAAAACACCTCAAACACACCTAGAACGAACTAGGAACTTGTATGACACCATGAATAGGATAGGAGGCTGAATTAGAGGGGCTGCACCTACAACGTTCGAACTCCCGAATGAGTTCTGCACCAGCTCATCGAATGAGTTTCCATTCGGCCGAAAGGCTAGCGAAGCAGCCTAACCTCATTCGCTAGAAGCCTCATTCGGTCAGGCCAGGTCTTATTTGGCCAAGGGTTCCAGGGCTGGGTCATTCGTCTTCCATTCGTCGTGGCCTCCTTTGGCCTATCCCCATTCTGTCGGCAGCCCTTCCTTCGGCCTATCCCCATTCTGTCGGCAGCCCTTCCTTCGGCCACACCCTTCTTTCGTCCACAACTCTATGTGACCAAACCTATTCGGCCTAAGGTCATAGGGTGGCTGTTAATCGAGCTAGTACATGGGGCTTGAACAAGAAGATGGCAACAACTATAAGGATCACATTGGGGGGTCACGTAAACCTTATTGCATGGGTTGAATGGTGGTGTGTGCATGGGTAATTGTTCGGGTTTTTCTAAACAAGAAACCCACCTAGTTTTAAATAAAGGGTGATAACCTTATCATGATTAAGACACCAATAGTTTGCTAAACAAATGATAAACCTATATCTTGTTATTACATGGGTTGGAGGGTGAACAAGGATTAATGCCACAACGCTAAGAATTCTAACGATTTCAAACGTAAAGCAAGAATTTCAAGAAACAAGGAAGTAACTAAGGGTGGGTGTGGATTAATTTCCAATATCCAACACTTAGTAATTCTATGCAATCATATAACCAGGATAGGGAGCCTCATGGGGATCTCTAAACTAGGTTGTATACATGAATGATTGAAACAACAAAGGAAGCTAAGACTAGATTTTAGGCTTAGGATTAATCAAATTGGATTAACTTAAGCATAACAAACTAATCTACGATTTCCTTAACACACATTATGATTTTATTAAAAGAAATTGATAATAACTCTCTAAGAAATTAAATGATTACTAAATTAAGATTTATTTAAAACAAAATACTTTACAAATATTTAATCAAAGTTTGAAATCTTACTTATGGAATCAAGGGTT
Organism: Mikania micrantha; assembly: GCA_009363875.1. NCBI lineage: Eukaryota > Viridiplantae > Streptophyta > Magnoliopsida > Asterales > Asteraceae > Mikania > Mikania micrantha. The sequence goes on along the minus strand of CM018687.1, from coordinate 22,277,900 downwards.
ATTAAAGGGCAATACATCTGGGATTAGATAGAAGGAATTCTAGTAACACATTAGTAAGATAAGACACATAGTTGCACACCGAGACCGAAACCCAAGTTACGGATACTATAACGACTTATCGTATTCGAATCTCTTAAACCAACTCAGGTGTTGAAGATACTTAAGCTACAATCAATGAGCGCGAATTATCTGTGGTAACTTACACTTAGTAACACAGGTGAGTTCATTTGTCCCTTTTTAAACAAATTTGTTTTACCTCGGGACTGAGAAGCATGTTATACATTTTAAACAAGTATTGAAATGTTTTATAAATGCTTTTACACTTATTCATAATGCTAATACTAATGCTTATGCTTGTTACACTTATTCTAAAAGCTAAAAGCTAAGACTTTTATCTAAGTGCTAATGCTATATGCTAATGCTAATACCAATGCTATATACTACATGCTCAAACTAAATGCTAATGCTAATGCTATGAACTACATGTTTCAACTCGATGCTAATGCAAATGATACAAGCTACATGCTAAACTATATGCTAATACTACATGCTAATGCTACAAGCTAAACTATATGCTAATGCGAATGCTATGAACTGTATGCTCAAACTATATGCTAATACTAGATGCTAAATGCTACAAGCTATGATTACATGCTAAATGCAAAGCTTGTATCTATGCATGAGATACATGAATGCCAAACTATGCTAATGCAAAGCTGGTATCTATGCATGAGATACGTGAATGCAAAACTATGCGAATGCAAAGCTTCTGTCTATATATGAGATACGTGAATGTTAAACTATGCTAGAGCAAGGCTCGTATCTACATATATGAGATACGTGAATGCTAAAACTATGCTAATGCAAAGCTAGAATCGATTCATGAGTTACGTGATGGCTAAACTATGCTAGAGCAAAGCTTGTATCTAATCATGGGTTACGTGAATGCTAAACTATTCTAGTGAAAAGCTTGTACCCATGCATGAGATTCGTGAATGATAAACTACAATTCTGTGAAGCTATTATCCGCATACAATATACTTAAAGGCCGAGCTATGTGAATGCTATAAACTTGTAAACTTTTAAACAGTACGCTAAAGCTATGATGAGGACGGGATTAGGGTGTAGGTAAAATGCTTAATTATCATTAACAACAATGTCATATGTGATTTAGTATGTGGTGGGACGGTGGCTGGGCGGGCGGTAAGTTCGACCCTACATATGCCCTATATATAAACATACCGAATTGGATATTACAGGTGATGTTAATGAGGTTAAGGTTGTTACCGAAAGAGGTTTGCTAAAGCTAATTATCAACTATTAAACTATATGAACTCACCAACCATTGTGTTGACTTTTTTTTCTTCCATGCTTTCTCAAGTGACGTACATGAATAAGCTAAGGTTAAGGAATGCATGCTAGGATGCCCAGTTAGAGGACCTAGTAGATTTTGTAAAGCACATGTTTTGATGAACGTTGTGAAGCTATTTTGATATCTTGTACAGATACAAGATAGAAAACATTTGATTCTTTTGATAGGTTTACTTAGTTAAATTATCAAACATTAACAGTTGTAATTTAACTTTGTAATCCTAGTTAAATGTTATTTGTCCAATAATTAGAAAACCATATTGAAAAGTGTAGTTATCGTCGTATTGGTACGGGTGACGATTTGAACAAATACGCGCGACATGTATACGATTCGATTTAAACGTTTTCAGAAATTTAAAGAAATTGGATTAACTCTCTAAGAAATTAAATGATTTCTAAATTAAGATTTATTTAAAACAAATTACTTTAAAAATATTTTATCAAAGTTTGAAATGCTTACTGATGGGATCAAGGGTTATTAAAGGGCAATACATTTACGATTGTTAGAAGGAATTCTAGTAACACATTAGTGAGATAAGACACATAGTTGCACACCGAGACCAAAGCCCAGTTACAGATATTATAACGACTTATCGTATTTGAATCTCTTAAACCAACTCAGGTGTTGAAGATACTTAAGCTACAATCAATGAGCGCGCATTATCTGTGGTAACTTACACTTAGCAACACAGGTGAGTTCATTTGTCCCTTTTTAAACAAATTTGTTTCACCTCGGGACTGAGAAGCATGTTATACATTTTAAACAAGTATTGAAATGTTTTATAAATGCTTTTACACTTATTCATAATGCTAATACTAATGCTTATGCTTGTTACACTTATTCTAAAAGCTAAAAGCTAAGACTTTAATCTAAGTGCTAATGCTATATGCTAATGCTAATACCAATGCTATATACTACATGCTCAAACTAAATGCTAATGCTAATGCTAATGCTATGAACTACATGTTTCAACTCGATGCTAATGCAAATGCTACAAGCTACATGCTGAACTATATGCTAATACTACATGCTAATGCTACAAGCTAAACTATATGCTAATGCGAATGCTATGAACTGTATGCTCAAAGTATATGCTAATACTAGATGCTAAATGCTACAAGCTATGATTACATGCTAAATGCAAAGCTTGTATCTATGCATGAGATACATGAATGCTAAACTATGCTAATGCAAAGCTGGTATCTATGCATGAGATACGTGAATGCAAAACTATGCGAATGCAAAGCTTGTGTCTATATATGAGATACTTGAATGCTAAACTATGCTAGAGCAAAGCTCGTATCTACATATATGAGATACGTGAATGCTAAAACTATGCTAATGCAAAGCTAGAATCGATTCATGAGATACGTGATGACTAAACTATGCTAGAGCAAAGCTTGTATCTAATCATGGGTTACGTGAATGCTAAACTATTCTAGTGAAAAGCTTGTACCCATGCATGAGATTCGTGAATGATAAACTACAATTCTGTGAAGCTATTATCCGCATACAGTATACTTAAAGGCCGAGCTATGTGAATGATATAAACTTGTAAACTTTTAAACAGTACGCTAAAGCTATGATGAGGACGGGATTAGGGTGTAGGTAAAATGCTTAATTATCATTACCAACAATGTCATATGTGATTTAGTATGTGGTGGGACGGTGGCTGGGCGGGCGGTAAGTTCGACCCTACATATGCCCTATATATAAGCATACCGAATTGGATATTACAGGTGATGTTAATGAGGTTAAGGTTGTTACCGAAAGAGGTTTGCTAAAGCTAATTATCAACTATTAAACTATATGAACTCACCAACCATTGTGTTGACTTTGTTTTCTTCCATGCTTTCTCAAGTGACGTACATGAATAAGCTAAGGTTAAGGAATGCATGCTAGGATGCCCAGTTAGAGGACCTAGTAGATTTTGTAAAGCACATGTTTTGATGAACGTTGTGAAGCTATTTTGATATCTTGTACAGATACAAGATAGAAAACATTTGATTCTTTTGATAGGTTTACTTAGTTAAATTATCAAACATTAACAGTTGTAATTTAACTTTGTAATCCTAGTTAAATGTTATTTGTGCTTTAGTTATTCTCAATGTTGATGCTATGTAAACAATCTGATCATCACGATTATCATTTACGATATCGCGCCCCGAGAACCTTCTGCCCGGCGGGACACACGAGTCGACCCGCCGGCTCGGGGGTGTTACACATACCCTGTTATAGTCAGGTTGACTCTCATACCCTGTTATAGTCAGGTTGACTTTCATACCCTGTTATTGTCAGGTTGACTCTCATACCCTATTATAGTCAGGTTGACTTTCATAGTTACCCAACACAAGTATTGGAGCATAATTCATACATATCCCATAACAAGTATAGGAGCATCGTCCATTTATCATACATGATATACTAGCATTATATCATCATTCATCATACTCATCATAACAGTTCATGCTAGCATCATAACATCATTCATCGTAGTCATCATGGCATCATAAACATGTCATACTAGCATCATTTAATCATATAATCATAACATTTTAGCATCATACACATGTCATGATAACATTTTAGCATCATACACATGTCATGCTAGCCTCATCATCATATCATAACATCATACTTCCATCCTAGCAACCTAGGACCTTATCATAACATTCTATAACTATCATCATAGTTATCATCATAGTTATCATCATAATGCATGTTATTATACAATCATCATCATGTCATATCATTATGTTATTCATCTTCATAACTCATTTATCATGCATCCATCATACTTAGCATATTCTCTTGCATATTTCATCATACATCAAACATTCATCATCATAGCATAGGCACATAGCATCATAACGCATCATAAACATATTAACAACATGTATGTCAGCCCAAAACATAAGTACACACAAAGTGTTGAAATAGGGCGTCTAGAACTCACCTTATAGTAGTTCCTTGTCTTCTTAGTCGAACTCCTTAGCTAAGACTTAAGAACCTACATCAGTACATTGTCTCATCACATTTAGAGCTGGCAAAATTGGTAACTGTTAACACACGATAAGACCTGTTTAACAAAAAAATTACTATTTGATTTTATACTTTTTAAAAAATAGGAAAAATTAAGAGGTTAAACTTCATCATTTTTCTTTTTTGCTACATAAAATGTGTTATTATCATGCTTAAATCACCAAACCAAGTGTTAAACAAGTCGTTTTCATGTTTTATATTTGCATTAACCGCGTCGTCTGAAACCTGTTAAAACCCATTAAGACCCATTTTGCCAGCCTTAATCACATTCCATTCTTAAACTTAGAATTTATTCTAAGTCCTCATAGCTACTAGCTCCCCCATTATAACTACAAGTTCTCGAAACTTAGCTAAGTATTCGAAACACTTGAAGTTCATTAAGTAGTACACGAAATCCATAAAGTTCCCGAAGGACTTGAGTACTCGAAATTCATGGACTACACGAACCCATGAGTACTCGAAGCTAGTGTACTCGAAACTGGTGTAATCGAAACTAGTGTACTCGAACCAAGCATGATTTCGAGTACACCCCTTCGTGTATATTTTCGAGTACGTGTCTTTTCTGCATAAACATATTAGAAATCCGTCCTAGGCTTTTGGGGAGCTAGTTTGTCACACCCCGAGCCGGCGGGGTTGGATCGGATTCCCCATCAGGCGGAAGATTCCCGGGGCGCGATATCGTGAGTGATAATCGAAATAATCAGATTGTTTACATTGCACATGATATAAATGAGAAATGCTAAATAGAATAGAATTACAAAGTTCAATTACATCCGTAACGTTCATAATTTAACAATGTAAATCTATCATAAACATCATAAGATATCTATCTTGTAATTGCACAAGATATACAAAAATAATTGTATAATGATGTTCCAAAAGTATGCAGGTCCAAAAATACTAAGTTTTCTATCTGAAGTCCTAGTCCAAAAGCATAAGCTTCTTAATTGACCTGTTCGTCACCTGAGAAGTCGTGCAAAAATAAAGTCAACACATGGTTGGTGAGTTCATATAGTTTAGTAATTGAAAATGATTTGTAAACCTCTTTCAGTAAAGACCCTAACCTCATTAACGTCACATGTAATATCCACATCGGTATGCTTATATATAGGGCATACCCCTGAGTCGAGCCTACAACCCGCCCAGACGCCGTCCCACCACATACTAATATGCATATGACACTATTGTTAATGATAATTAAGAATTTTTACCTAACACACACTTCCATTCACAATAGTTCAAATGTACACTCAAAACCTTTGTTAACCCTCGGGTAACAACCTTAATCTCATTAATATCACATGTATCATCCAGATCGGTATGCTTATATATAGGGCATACCCCTGAGTCGAGCCTACAACCCGCCCAGACGCCGTCCCACCACATACTAATCCACATAGGGCATTGGTGTTAATGATAATTAAGCATTTTACCTCTACCCGTAAACCATTAGTTCATCAGTTCTTTGTTCCTGTAAATACTACATTTTGGAATCTATGTTGATTCCTTAAGTTCATCACAACTATGATCAACCACAGTATTTGTAGAAACAATTATAAATGCTTAAATAAATAAATAAATAAACATTTAATAAAATCTAAGTCCTAATGACTGGGCCTTGGTCAACTCGAGTGGACTAGTCTATCAATCAAGGTTCTTAGTAGTTAGGGGACTCTGTAAATATCATCAAACATATACCTACAAATCAAACGGTCTAGCTAGGACTTCTTGAAATGTAGGGTTTTTGTTTCGTACTTGATTCGTTTTGTTTCGTCCCTTGCTTCGTCTAGTTTCGTTGGCATATGTTGTCTTTGATATTTCCCAGACTTTCCCCTGAAAATGATTTGTTGATTCGTCTAGTTTTGTTGTAAGATATACTTGATTCGTTGATCATCAAACACTTGGTTCGTTGAACATCGAATATTAGTTTCGTCAAAGTAGTTTCGTTTGATTCGTTGAACTCACACACTTGTTTCGTCAAAATATCGTTTGATTCGTTGAACTCACACACTTGATTCACCAAAATAGTTTCGTTTGATTCGTTACAATGTTTAGTTTAACTCAATTATCCACTTAAGTCATAAGTAGATAAGTTTAGTAAAACCTGCATAAAATTTACCTAGAAATGATCTAGGATAACATTCACACATACAAGACATATAGAATTTAAAAGCATTTTAGTAAAATATAATCCAAAGAAAATAATTTGCGCATGCTTCTCAGCCCCGCGTTTGAAAACAAAAATGTTTAGGAAAAGGGGCAATGAACTCACCTGTGTTGCTATGTAACTGATCTATCACAAAATGCGCGCTCTTGTTGTAGCTTAGGTTTCTTCAGTTCCTGAGTTGTTTTAAAAGAATTCGAATACTATAAGTACGCGTATTAATATTCGTATCTAAGGCTTGGTCTTGGTGTGTGTAACTAAGTGTCCTAATTTACTAAGTGCTTCTATGATCTAATCTAATTAATCTAACTTAATTACCCCTTTGGTGACCCTCAGTCCATAATTAGTTACTATAAATCTTGATTAATATGCTTAATAACTTCAGTTTCAAATCAAAACATTATTTTAGAAAATTATTTAATTCTAATTTAATAGGTTCATAAAACATTTTATTTTATTAAAAATTTCATTACTTGAATTACATGACATTTGACATGTGACGGGCCTTAATCAGGCCCATTGGGCCCAATTAGACCTATTGATGGTGTTTGTTTCCTTATTGATCACCATTCAAGCTCTTTCCATGATTTAATATAACCCATTAACTTACATAAGTTAATTATCCATGTTGGGCTTTCAATAACTATGTGGTAGTTTTATCTAATAAAACCCTAGTTATCATCCCATGCACACACACACAATATTAATCCATGCATGCAACTTATGAGATTTAATCCTTATGAGAAGCTTAGGTTAATGGTCAACTAACCATTCCCTAAGTTCGTAATACTAGTTTTGATAGTCATAAGTCCCACATCAACCTAATTAGGCATTAATAAGGTTCGGATTCTAGTTAGGGTAGCGAACCTATTGCCTAATCCCTTAGGTTCGGCTGAGTTTGAGAAATGTAGGGTTCGGCTACATCACCAATAGTTCTAGGTTCGTGTAAGGGTTCGGCTCATCCATGCATGCAGGCTCGCTAATCAGCTAGGGTTCGCCAAGAAGAGGGTTTCCCAGGTTCGGCTTGCAGAATCCCATGGGTTCACCGGGCTAAGGTTCGGCCAATATCAGTGGGGTTCGGCCAAACAAAGGTTCGGCTCGCTGGTTGTTGTTGACACGTTCGGTTCAGGACTTTAGTCAGTGTCAACAGGTTCGTGGCTCAGAGTGGTGCAGGGTTCGTTGCAGTCTTCATAGGTTCGGCTAATGAAAGAAAAAGGTTCGGCCAACTCCATCTTCATCTAACAGGTTCGGCCGATCACTTACCCATCACCATCATCGTTTCTCTTAGCTCTAACCTATTACAGATCAGTCTCTAGGGTTTTCTAGTTGTTAACCATAACTTATATCAACATTACTAAGTGTTTAAACCCGGTTAACATAAAGGTAAACACAAGGATCGCGACATGTCATAAAACTGAGTTAAGTTTGGAGATTTACCTCTAATTTGATGGATGTATGCTTGAAATTCCTGTACTTCCTTGATCTACACAACAAGAGGAACGTTTTGACTCTAAGTATGCTTGAATCCGCCTAGAAACGAGCTCTAATTCTTAGAGAGAAGTTGGATTTCTTGAGAGAGAAATAGAGAGAGAGAGAGAGTGAAAGAGGTTGGTGAATGAGGTTATGGCATTTAATGCCATAATTAAAGCTTCCCATACCCGGGTTCGTTCGGTCTCGCTCAATTTCGCGTAAAATAAAAATAGAATTTATAAAATTATTTTAGGTTGTGATTCCTAATAAATTAACTAATATCTTTTATTTATTTTAATTTGTTCAAAAATATTTAATTAATTTACTGTTTAAATCGAATCGTACGGTCGTCGCGCGTATTCGTTCGAATCGTCACTCGTACGAACACGACGATAACTATACTTTTCAATATTGTTTTCTAATTATCGAATATCCTTCAGAACGTTAAACTTTCAGATTTATTCGTACAGATCGTCACCTATACGAATAATCTATCGGTTTAGCATTCACATAACGACATCCGTTGTTATTTTGTTCTGTAAAGTCTCACATACGTTTATACATAATAAATCCTAACAAGTAATCACATGATGGTTCTATGTTGCTAGATAATTATCTGACTCAAGAACCATAGTTCTGAACTTTGTTTCTGTTAAATGTTTCTGAATTTGTTGTTCGATAACACAAAATGATACTGACCAATGATATGAAAAGGAAATGCACTAGAATGTATATAGTTCGTACCTGTTTACTGTTCATGTTACTGTTTAAGCTCACTGTTCCGGTGACGGTTCCGGCACTGATGTTACATAGTTCAAGGTTCTTTAAGGCATTACCAACACACTGGAACCCCAAAGTCTCGAACTTTATGCATAAAGGTGTGAGCTTTATGATTAAGTTCACTTTCGTATAAAAATCCTAACTTTTATGCAAGAAACACTTACTTGTCGTTAGACGATCCCACTGGTGGCTTCTCTTGTGTTCCTTCTTCTCCTTGAGCGATTTACAGCCGATTCTTTAGGTTCTCGAACTGAAATTCGAGTACTTGAGAGAAACTGTGTTTCCAGCCAAAGGTGTGCACGTTTCTCAAGGCACTCATATATATATAGGCAGGTTCACGAACTAGATACTCGAAATTTTGTTAATTTCGAGTACAAATTTCGAGAACTAGGGTTCTCGAAATCCATACCGAGTATAGACATTCGTGTATTTTACTTAGTGTATTTTCCGTTTATTTTCCGACAAGTTAATTATCTGTTACCCAGTCGTAAGTTCAAACAACTTGTATTTGAAAATTTTGGGATGCTACACTAACCTGTCATATTTCGATCTAGTTATCGGTCCTTCAAATTATGCTTTTACGATTCTAGTTTGACCCAATATAGTCTGGTTCTAAACCAATACTCACCTCTAATCATCATACACGTTGTGACATTCCTATTCCTTATCGCTACTTAATTTTCTAAATTCAAGAATTAATTATTCAAATTAATTTAGTCATGATTGGATACACACAAACACATGTGAATGTATGTATGAATGTAAGGAAATTACAAGAAGGAACAAATTCCAAAAGACAATACTTGAAATTGTCGAATTACGTTAAATCGCAATGAAGATGTCATAACCATGTGGATCCATGAACCGAAACCAAATTCAAACATCAAAAATAAATCAATATAACTTATAAAACAAATTAAAGAAAAGAATATTAATAACAGAGCTCAATTAAGAAATCCCTAAGTTCTAATTAGTCAAATCGCAAAAACTTGCGAAAAGGCAATTCGGCATGCGTTATTGGAGATTCACGACAACCCAAACTTCCTAATCACATTTTATTCCTAATGGAATGTAATTGGGAGTATAACCATGGTGGTTGATCAAATGTAGAAATTACTGAAGATATGCGCGAAAATATCTTAAGAAAACTTAAACCCTTTCACACCTATACTTCTCTAATCTGGTTGTTAGACATTTGAAACCAAAATATCTTTAGGAAACTTGCCGAGGAAGTCAATTTGATATAAATTTTTGATGACACTCTTCTCACCAAGAATTTGACCAGACCCTTCTCTAACCTTTCTGGAGCTTCAAACAACTTTTGATCCTGATTTCTAACAAGTCCTTACTGATAATCAAGATTAAGAACAAGTGGATCTAAGAATCAACCTCAAAATCTCCTAAAGTTGATTTTTTGTGGGTTTTCAACCAAATCTTCATTCAAGTAAGTTCTAGTCCCAATTCTCGATTGTAATAGCTTCAAATAGCATAAACAAACATGTTTGAATGTTGGTTGAGGTTAGAAAATCATCAAAACTTGAAAAATCCATGAAAAGGACGTTTGATCAAAAAACACGAATTTTTCAAAATAGTACAAGTCAAGATTTTTCTTTACCAAACTTTAGATATAGGTTAAATATTAGGATCAAGAGATTTTTGCACGGTAAAAGTATTGAAGATGTATTGATCGAAACTATCGATGATGTATTCCAATTAACTGATCTCTATGTCATCATCTTGAGTTGAGCTCAACAATGTCAATGTACCTTCTTTGGTTCAGGGAAGATGATTTAGGGTTTTGTGTGTGTGAGTGTGTGGTTGTGTATATTGATTTGATTCCGAGTGAGAGAATTCTTTCTCTCTTTCTCAACTTATTATAGGCCTTAGTGGGTCCCTCACTCCTGTTTGTTCAGGGGAAAATGAGGGTCATTCCTCATAGCGGACCCCACCATAACTGCCTAATCATTCATTTTGTCCTTTTCTTTAACTGTAAATTTATATTTATATTTGTATACATGAATAGGCATATTTGCTCAAATATATGTCATATTTGTCATGCGCAAAGTGGCGTGGTCGTGTATAGAGCCGCGCGAACCGTTGGTTACGTCTTCAAGTATCAAAAAAATAGTTTTGTGTGACATTCTATCTTGATTCACGAAGTAAATACCCACATTAAGCGTTAATGTAGGTTAATTACAAGGAAACATGCTTATAAATGTAAATATGAAAATGAGTATATATATGTGATTCAATTCCAAAAAGAAATTCATTTCAATTACAAGTCGTAATTTTACTTAATTGCTGTGAAAAATGGCAAAAATGTCAATTTCACCAAGTTACAATAAACGAAGATGATTTGGGATCCAAAATGAAGGAAACACAAATTACAAAGTTAAATGATGACAAAGGACTACAATAATACATTCAAATTGAAAAATTCATATTTTTTGGAAAAATAGTCCAAAAATTAGCAAAAGTCAGTTCCTAACGCGACACCAGCGAATACCCGACAACCGAATGACCCGACCTGCTTTAATATATATATATATATATATATGCAGGGACAATACGGTCATTTCATATGAAATCATGACATATGGATAATGCATACATGATTTATGCATAAATAATCATGTAGATATACATGTGCTATCATCACCAATACAACTTGCATCCTCTAGAACAATTTAAGAAGCTAATGAGCTGCTTTGGGAGGTTAAATCAAACAAAATATTCCAGCTAATGGCTGATTACATCAGCCTTGGGATCAAAAACATGAAGATAGAACTAATTTTTCAATTTTATGAACCAAAATTTGTTTTTTTGCTTCTTCCAGTCCCATGGATCCGGCAACAACCTTCAAACATCTCTAAATATTACTTCTAAATGATCCGACGTGATAGCGAAGTCCAACTCTTGCTTTAAGTACAAGTTTTAGTGGTGGATTTCCTTTATTTTTGTCAAAAACTCATAAATCAAGGTTTTGGAATCTCTTCAATTGAAGGCCTGAATTCAATTCCTACATGTTAAGTATTAAAAGCCATGGAAATCTACAAAATATCAAGCCTTAATTCCAAAGGAATCAAGTGAATTGCAAGAAATTGCAAAAAATCAAAGTTCTTGAGCAGAAATGTATAAATCTTTGATTTGGTGAGTTTTGATTTTAAGTTTCTTCTTTCACTAGTTTCATATAAATTAAACAAGGACTAAGAAGCTTGATTCCATGGTTGGAATAAAGAAGATCCTTCAAAAATACAAAAAGGGAAAAATAGTCAAAGTATGACTTTTTGCGAAAATCACAGATCTAATCATCAAAATCTGAATTCTTGATAACTAACAAACTATATGATGATAATAATTAGGATTTTGAGCTTGGGGTATGAGAAAAGTAGGATAAAAATGGATAAAGTCCTTAAAACCCCACCCTGGGTCAAATCTGGCCCATTGGCTTACACGCGGAGCATGTGGCTCGATCGCGGCCAGATCAAGGTCTGCACGCGACCAGCTCGCGGCCTGATCCTGGCGTGGCCTTGGCATGATCGTGACAAGGTATTCCAGATAATTATCAAGGCATTGCCGACCAAGCTCGGTTACTACCAAGCCAACCTATCCTCGCCATCGAGCTGCCGCCACAGGCTATCGAGCCACCAGCCCTGGCCATGGGGCCACAAGCATCGGGCACTGAGCCGCTACTTCCGGCCATCGCACCGCCGTTGCTGGGAAATTTTCGGGGACTCGTGGAGAAATCTTGCTGCTTCTGGCTCCCAAATTCCGACCAAAACCCTAATTTGATCGGTTTTGCGTTCTGAGCTCCGTTTCGCGGCCCGCTTCGCAATTTGGCAACCCGATTTCGATCTGTAAGCTAATAAGATTCCGATTTGTGATATAGAAGTCAATGTCACAACAATTAACAATACTTTAACAAATTGCAGATTTCACTTCAAGATCTGCATACTTATCTTGACAATCAGTTATAAAACTTCAATAACACCGGTGAGTCTCATACCCCTTTTAAGTATTTTGGTTTACAAAACTTGGGGATATCAATACTATTATAAAGATATTACGTGTCTCAATTTCATTGAGTTTCATAAACCCCCTTTCAATGTTTTGTTTTCCAAAACTCGGGAACTCTGTTACAACTACAATATGTTTCCATATTTCAATTATAATGATATACTTATGTGAGATCATTACCCTTTTTAAACCGTTGTATTTCTAAAACTCAGGGTTTGCATTACAATTAAATTATGGTTAAATATTTCAAATTAAAATGATATGCTTGCATGTTACTTGTGTATTTCAACTCTTGTCTCATGATTACATGAAAAATGATACGACTATTGTAAAATCCTCACATAACAACTATAACCAATAAAATCATGGATGGGATGGATGATAACATTGATAGTACTATCGGGCTGACAACCCCATTCACAGGAAGACAGCGTCTACCCTGATGTGAATGCCTGTTGCCATTTATTACAATACAAGATATTAGCTTAATGCAATGATAGGCATTAATAGTGAGGCTAAGGTTTTACCTTCAGGTATTGCCGCAAATACGTTACAGTCACATAGGATTTGGTTATGGGTTTTCATGGTGAATCATATTCATAAAGTTGTATATACATGTATACTTATCATATCACATCACATCAAGGCTATTACAACTATGAACTTATATCGAGTCTATTACATCTTTGAACTTACATTGAGTCTATTACAACTATGAACTCACCAGTAATCGTGCTGATTTTTATATTACAAAAACCAGTTTCAAGTGAACAGCGACTAAACGAAAGAATCGAAGGTGTGGATGCACAATAGGTTAACGCATTTATTAAACCTCTAAGTTACTTTGGATAACTATAACAAAGATAATGTAATCTTAATTTGTCATTTAATATAACTTATGTTTAGTATGCCATGTATGTGATTTGATACGACCACAACAAAAGTCCCACCCCTCTCGGTGATTTCACCATAAAGCTTTTGGAACACATTACGACAACAAGTGACATCATCGGGTGTTGAGAGGTGAAGGTGTGTTAGGTTGATATCAAAGCTAGTGATTATAAATAATTAGGCTGACTTAGAAACCTAGGCTATAACCTTAGGCTCATATGATAACATAGAGTGCAATTACATGCGTATTTTACAAGAGTACTTATTATTACTAGGTATTAATGACATAATATTGATATGATACCAAAATTTTCATACTGAGATCCTGAAGTTACTTAAAGAATACATTGTGGAGGTTATACATCGAGTTCTCATTGATGCCATTTCTTCCAGTTTTCTACCTCTGATAGTGATTTTGCTGAATCTCCACACCTGGCACCTAGTGCAACGGTGTCACATGTATCAACTACTCCTTCACAACTTTGACCACATGTTAGATAACCACATGAATCTGATGATGATGTTTCTGATGCTAGTCATGTTGGGGATTCTTACTCTTAGATCCATTATTCTATTAACTAGAATTTGATAAAAAGAACTTTCAAGTTCACTACGAAAAGGATGATCATTGTCAATCTCAAATTTCAATATCAATATATACAGTGGCGGATGTACATACAAAAAATGGGTTCACAGGAACCCACCGAGCTTCGGCTGGTTAGTAGGAAAAAAAATTTCGAAGGAGTTTAACAATAGGGTGAACCCATTGATATTTTAGGGGTGAATCCTGAAGTGAACCATTAAGATTTTTAAGAGTGAATTATTAATGAAATTTTCACAGTAATTTATCAACTTGATTGATACAGGTGATATTTGTTAGAGAAAATCTTGATTATTGCAGGCGGAAGTGAATTATTTAGGGCAATTTTCGCACCAAAATCTGGTGAATTTGATTGGGTATTGTTTGGAAGATGAACATAGGCTTCTGGTTTATGAATTTATGCCACGAGGCAGCTTGGAGAATCACTTGTTCAGGAGTAAGTCCAGGGGCGGATGCAAGAAGAGGTTAGTGGGTGGCAAGGATCCCACTCAACTTCTTAAAAACCATGTAATTTATATTAATGTTGATTAAATAAAATAATTAGGCACCCTTGGAATTTATTTTAAGGCCCCTATGGTTTCAACCGCGACAGTTGAGAGATGTTTTTTGGCAGTGAAGATCGTAAAGACAAATGTGCGGTTGAAAAGGAAGCACTTGAAAGCGTTACGAATGGATTAAGTGATTTTTGTTAGATAATTCTCGATAATCAATGCATGAATTTATATAGAATCGTGTTAAATAACTTTCCGAAATTAATATTTTTTCCTAAATTTCGTTTATGTTTCGGGGCGTTGCCCCGAACCCCACCAGGGGCGCGACCCCTTTGACTCTCGTTTAGTCCGGAGCTCAGAAATCTTAAACGAGCGTACACTTCGCACCTTCGAACTCTTTAATTAATGACGATATCTTTTTAATTATTGACTTAATATATTGCATTGTTATTACGTGATATACATTACAAGACTCGAACCGTCAAACCGACCCGAAATTTTTTGTGTCCGGTTCTATCTAATTGAAGTGTTTATAACTAGTGAACCCACTGAAAATTTTTCCTGGATCCGCCACTGAATATATATATAAATTTCCCCACTGCTATCTTTAACTACAAAGTCTCATCAGAGATGAAATTCCAAATGTCCTTGATGCCAAAAAAAGACGTCGTGGGAAGGATGATATCTTGTCGAGATACCCTCTACCACCTGGACAATACCTTGTGCGGGGTTAGCTAGCTCCATGTGACCTTTTCCATCCTAGTTACGAGCAAGAGAGTCCTCTGCACATGTCGAGCTACGATCACGGCTACATAGGGTTAAGGTAGATCTCCAGGATACGTAAGACCAGTTTCAGGGAATCATAGGCTACAGGACTTATAATACTGTCCAGCAGACTGCTGCTTCGCTGGAACAAGCCCGTACTGATGAGTGGAGCCTTAATGAGTAGTTGACTGCTATGGAGGCTGATTCGATATCTTGGAGGATAGGGTACGTGGACCGGCGAATGTGATTCTAAAGCACCACACAGAATCTATGATTCAGCTGACAATTGTATCAATTGTTGGGTCGTGCGGCTGCAGTTGCAACCTTCGTAGTTTTTGGTTCATGCCTACCTTTTTATGGAAAGTAGCTAATACTGATGGTGGATTCTAGATTTTTACAATTTAAAAGTTGTACAGTGGACATGTTATATGATTGTGAGAAATGGTGTGTGTACAGTATGATAGTGTATATGGGAGTGGTGATGGAAGTATTGCACGCAGGATATCAAACATGCGTAATCGAGTGATTTTCAAAATATATATATAACTCCACGTATCTAGTTTAATTATTATTTCAAGGTATTTAATTTATAGAAAATTTCTTAACTTGAGTTGAACTAAGGTAATCAGGTGGTACAATTCACAATTATGAGTGGCCAGCGTAATTGGATGTGAGACCCCGCAAAATCCAGGTTAGGATTTTGTTTAATTTAATAATATTTTAAATTATTAAAGCATACGTGGAACTTGAATTAGTTTAAATTAGTGTGACATGAGGTACGATAGTTCAAACACAAACAATCGCATTGTAATTCAATGAAATACCAAAAATGCACACACGTGTCTTGATCTCACAAACGTTAGTGAATTATCGAAAAAGGAATTCAAAAAAAAGTTAACTAATATTTGAGCGCATAACAAACAAAATTAAGACGAATGTCAACAAACGATAATCATTGACCGAAAACCGGACGAAAAACGAATCAAACAAAAGAAAATGGGCAATTGGGTTTGCCCAAGTGTAACATCTGTGCCGGAATCGTTACCGGAACAGTAAGTTGCACTGTAACTTGTACAGTAACTCAGGTACACATTACGTGAAACTATGTTTATACTATTGATGCATTTTGATTAACATGAAACTATCATATGATTGTCTGAATCTGACTGAAACCATAGGGTTTAAAAGTCAGAAACATGTCAGACAACACAGTGTTGAAACACAGAAATTTGATTGACACTATTGTGTATATACGTATGCGAGGTTAAACAAAAATGAAACTATAACGGTTATTGTTACGGAATGCTAAACATGTGACAGTTGCGTACGAAGAATTCGGCATTAATGACGTGAGCACATTTGGTCGTGCTTGAAATCCACGAGGATTTAGTAACTTTTGTTATTGGGGATTGATAGTATGTGAAAAATGATGAACGTGGGCGAAAACTGCGCGCAAAACGGAGTTCGTATGCTCCCGGAATCGCGAAAAGATGGTCTAAAATCAAATGGTGACGGAAGGTGACGTGGGGCGCTACGCCTAACCCAGCCCTCCAACCCAGGCGTTACGCCTGGCGGGCTATGTCGGCCAAAAATTGGTTTTAAACGATCAGAATCGTCCAGAACGTATTTCTTCACTTCTTTCGACCCCAAGCGACCTCCAGGCGAAGTTTTGGCTTCCTAACACCTTCATACTTCAAATCAAAGCCCCTTAAACATCCGGATCATCCCAGGAATCATATATACAAGTCCTGATCGTCGTTCTAACCGCAGAAATTCGTCAGAACAGGTAACGGTTCGTTTTAACCTTCTAGTTTGATTTTGATTGATTAGATCTTTATTTTGAACGTAATGAGATAGTTAGGATTGTTGATTATTGCCTAGATGATGGCTAGGATTGATTATAAACGAAGAACACGAAGTTCTAACGGTTAAATTCTTGTTTTGATCCGTTGTGATGCCCGGTTTGCATGAAATCATACCTATGATTATAATGGTTTAAACCATTTGATTGTAACAATGTAGGTGATTAGTTTGATTAATCTTTGAAATACAAAGGTTAAATTCAAGTGTTTCAAACTAATCATAATCATTAATATACTCATTGGAATGATTATCTGATGTTTGTGATAACAGTCAGATTAGTATGTTAAATCTGGTTATTTCACCTATTCTGATGCTACATTGTGATATTTCATGATAATTGGGTAATCAATAATAAGGATTAATCACTCCTAAGCCATTAAATCATCTAGAAACTGTTTTAGCATTATAATCAACAACATTAACTATTTGGTTAATCTGAGATTATTCTGATTAATCTAGAGTGTCATCAACTTTGTGTTAGGAATCTAATGCAATGTAGATTCCTACATTATCATACATTGTATGATATAACCTTAAATTAATTAATTATATAATTAATATCGAGTTGATGATTTGCTAAGCAATGTCTTTGACATTAACGTTCAGAAGGATCTAATCAGTAAACTAGAACATAAATAACTTATTAAAGATAACTAAATTCAGAATCATCTCTGTACTATCAGTTTGGTGATACACTGCTACCCTATTATCATCAGGTGAGTTTCGTACAACCCCTTTTATTTTTAATCTTTTATAAACATCGGGGAACATTGTTGAACTTTTAATGAACATATGATATGTATCACTGATATCTGTGTGATTTCATGTGATTGTTGTGACTTTTGTGGGATTTCATGGGATTTTGGCCTGTAGACTGAACTCTATCATGACACTGAAAGTCCTCATTTTTGAACTGTATCTAGTGAACCCATGTGTGGCCGAGCAGAAAACATTGATAGTACTATTGGTTGACACCCCATTCGCTGGGAGGATTGCATCTCCCCTTGTGTGAATGTTTGTTATCTGTTTCCTGAACTTCTTAATGGTGTGATAGACATTAAGATAATGAGGCACTAAGATATGTACCGACGGGTAATATCTTGAGACAGACTAGACGTCCGAAAGGAACTAGATACAGGTCCCATGGTTATCCGGAACTGAACTTTTGAGAACGTGCTTATCATATCATATTGTTTTAAATTGAACTGTCGATCTCACCAGCTTTGTGCTGACGTTTCAAACTCAAACCTTTTTGCAGGTAAGCAGGAATAGCCCGTGAGGATGCACTTTTGAGTTATTTGCACTTTAATAATTAGTATTGTAATTAAATAAATATAGTTGTAATGTGGTTGTGATTGCGACACCCTGGTAATGTATTTACTTTAAGTT
This sequence comes from Mikania micrantha, assembly GCA_009363875.1. Taxonomy (NCBI): domain Eukaryota; kingdom Viridiplantae; phylum Streptophyta; class Magnoliopsida; order Asterales; family Asteraceae; genus Mikania; species Mikania micrantha. The sequence continues at coordinate 22,259,055 of CM018687.1, read as the reverse complement.
AATCTGTGTGCTTATGATATTGGTTCAAGTAAGTCACCCCTCACCTCAGAGACATCACCACTATGCTTCCGCAACCGATTCAGTGACGTCAGACCAGACACGAGGTGACGAGGGGTGGGGGTGTGACAAAACAGATGAATTATTCGTATAGGTGACGATCTGTACTAATGATTCTGATAGTTTAACGTTCTGAAATAATGACTTAACAGTAGAAAACAAGAATCAGAAAGCCAACCCATCGACGTGTTCGTTCGAATGACGATTCGAACGAATACGCGTGATGGCGACGCGATCTGACGAAACGAGAACGAAAACGAATAACGATACGAACGATAATAATTTTAAGGAAATATAATATTTCTTATTTTACAATTTTGAAACTCATCATAAACAAATTAAACTAAACTATTTAATTAAATCGCGAATGAATTAATAAAACGCGTAAAATATTATGATTCGATAAATAAATAAACGCAACGAAATATAAAATAATTTTTAGAAATAAATACTATCCAAGTAGTTTAAAATAATTCTTTTTATTTAAGATACGAAAAACACGCGCGTAACGTGCCGGATACGCGACGAAATTACGAACCGAGTAACCGAAATGAACCCGGATACCCCCGGGGTATATAAACCCTAAATGACCACATTTATTTCATTTTCAACCTCATCTCTCTCTCCACTCTCCATTCCCGGTTTTAACACTTCAACACCATTTCTCAACTTTGGAGCTTCATATCTCCCTCAATTCTTAACGAAATCACATGATTCTTGCGCCCACGCGAAGATCTTGAAGCCCTCTACAAGGAAGTACAACTCATCTGAGCTTTAGCCTGACTAATTTCGAGGTATGAGAGAAAGAAAACTCACGAAAATAGAGTTTTCTTGGCCCTAGTTCGACACACACATATATAACCGATCCTTGGCTCAAGCTTTTGATCTCAGTACCTTTGGATGTTATATGTAGCATAAAAACAACATTTCAAACGAATTAGGAACCACTGGACCAGTGTTGATGATGAAGAGCTGTGCAGGTTTGTGGATGCTACGGCCGAACCCTCCTGGGAGCCGAACCTTTCTCACATCGGCGAACCTTGTGTACAGCCACCAACCCCCGAACCGTCAAGTCCCATGCCGAACCTTGATGAAGCTGACGAACCTAGTGCGAACCAATACTGTCCCGAACCCAGGTGTTCCTTAGCCGAACCATTCATCACACGGGACGAACCTTCTTCACACGAACCCTCGATCTGGAAACCATGAACCTGGCCGAGCCTATTACTCCCGACAAACCATTTTAGGTTCCACGAACCACCACCGAACCCATTAGTGTGGGCATGCCACGAACCCTTGCTGGTTTAACAATAGCCGAACCATAGAAGCTAGGTTCGCTGGCTAGTAACACATCTGATATTAATTTTGTTGAGCCAATTATTCGACCGAGATGCATATGTCCAGCCGTGAAGATACTCTAGCCCACGAATCCCTATGGCCCAACAGCTTCCTTGAATCGGCCCATAATGATCTTAACAGGCCCAACCCAACACCATTAGGCTCATTTCTTTGTTAATGGCCCATGAATGTCTAGCCTAAGCCCACAAGGCACCTAGCCGGCCCAACCTTTTTGCTTTCGGCCCACGCACATACCTGGCCCAACACCATAGTGAACTAAGTCCATAGCATCTTAATTGGCCCATCACTTGGACTTAACAATTAAATACTAATCGGCCCAATAGTTTGGCCCATGGTCATCATTCGGTCATCACATGGATTAAATTGAGGATTAACACATGAACTCAAATCGCAAAGTCTAATAAAGAAATCATTGATAGCAATTCATTTACAAACGTCTTATTAATGATTAACTATTAGATTAGGAGGGCAGTAACGGAATTTTGAGAAACAAGTCAAATACAAGGAAGCATGGAAAACTAAATCTTAAGTTGAAAATCATGAACCCATAAACGGAACCGAACGATGACCGGGACTCATAGGTGTTAGCCTGTTCTTGGGCTAACACTTACTAACATACACATTGATTGAAATTTCACTTATGAGCTACAAATGCTATGAAATCAATACAGGAGCTTGAACATCATAACTAATAAGCAACCAAAGAGCGCGTGCATACTTATGCTACTTAGTCAAACACTACGGACATAAGGTGAGTTCATTTGTCCCTTTTCAAACTTATTTGTTTTACTTCGGGACTGAGAAGCATGTTAAACATTTTCATAAAACTATTGAAATGTTATTTAATGCTTTACACATAAACATGATACCTATGTTGAAACTTATACTTTAAACTTGAGGCTTGAAACCAAATGTTGAATGCTATAAACTATATTCCTAAACTAGATGCTTAATGCTTATGCTATAAACTATATTTGTAAACTAGATGCTAAATGCTTATGCTATAAACTATATTCTTAAACTAGATGCTTAATGCTTATGCTATAAACTATATTTCTAAACTAGATGCTAAATGCTTATGCTATAAACTATATTCTTAAACTAGATGCTTAATGCTTATGCTAGAAACTATATTCTTAAACTACACTTTTGATGCTTATGCTATAAACTATATGCTTAAACCACACACACGATACTAAAGCTTGAATACTAAATCTTTATGCTAATACTAAATGCTAATGCTAAATACTAATGCTACTTGCTACGTCTTAACACTAATGCTATATGCCAATGCCACGTGCTAATGCTACAATGCAAATACTATATGCTTATCATACTTAAATGCTCGAAATGCTTGAAGTGCTCATAATGCTATAAACTTTTAATGCTATAAACTTGTCATGCAAAAGCAACGGTTTGGCCTCTCAGTGCTTGCCTCACCGGTTGTTAAACTTTGAATGCTATAAACTTGTCATGGAAAAGCAACGGTTTGGCCTCTCAGTGCTTGCCTCTCCGGTTGTTAAACTTTGAATGCTATAAACTTGTCATGCAAAAGCAACGGTTTGGCCTCTCAGTGCTTGCCTCACCGGTTGTTAAACTTTGAATGCTATAAACTTGTCATGCAAAAGCAACGGTTTGGCCTCTCAGTGCTTGCCTCACCGGTTGTTAAACTTTAAATGCTATAAACTTGAATGCTAAAGCTATTAACTATGATAGAACATATTAAATTGGCCTCTCAGTGCTTGCCATGGGGTGTTCTACATAGTTGGGACTTGAAGGAACAGACCGTCGGCCTCTCAGTGCTTGCCATAGGGTGACCTTCATAGTCATGACTTGAGGAGTAGACTGATGGCCATTCAGTGCTTGCCATACAGTGATTCCTCAATGTTCACTCATGCTATAAACTTAAACACAATGCTAAAGCTATAAACGAAATGGATGGTAGGTAAGACGCTTAATTATCACTAACAGCAATGTCCTATGCAACTTAGTATGTGGTGGGACGGTGTCTGGGCGGGTCGTAGGCTCGACTCAGGGGTATGCCCTATATATAAGCATACCGAGTTGGATGATACAGGTGGTGTTAATGAGATTAAGGTCGTTACCTAGGGGGAAACATGAATGCTTTTGGGTCAATAACATAAACTTTTAAACACGATGCTTGTTAAACTTATATTGAAACTAATGCATACAAATGCTATAGACTTGTAAACTTTGAAGCAGTAAACTAAAGCAATGATGTAGAATGAATCGAATGGTAGGTAAAATGCTTAATTATCATTAATAGCAATGTCCTATGCGACTTAGTATGTGGTGGGACGGCGTCTGGGCGGGTCGTAGGCTCGACTCAGGGGTATGCCCTATATATAAGCATACCGAGTTGGATGATACAAGTGTTATTAATGAGGTTAAGGTTTTACCTAAAAGGTTTGCAAAAACTATTTTACAAATCCTAAAACTACATGAACTCACCAACCATTGTGTTGACTTTGTTTTTCTTACATGCTTTCTTAGGTGATGCACAGGAATAGACTTAAGCTTTTGGATTGCATACTAGGATGCCAGTTAGAAGACCTAGTAGACTTTTGGAGAAGCACATATTTTGCTATGGATACGAATCACTTTTGATATCTTGTACAGATACAAGATAGGAGACATATGAATCTTTTGTTAGGTTTACCGAGTTAAATTACTGAACATTGATATTGTAATTTAACTTTGTAATCCTATTTTAATGTTTGATTGTGCTTTAGTTATTCTTAACATTGATGCTATGTAAACAATCTGATCCTCACGATTATCACTCACGATATCGCGCCCCGAGAACCTTTCGCCCGACGGGGAATTCGATCCAACCCCGCCGGCTCGGGGTGTGACACCAAGACTCGTCGCGGCACGCAAAGGATTAGGTGGGCAAATTTGAATTCAGCCGAAATAGGTCGCAGTACGCGAAGGTCGATCGACTTCCCTTGGCGTTGCACGGCGTGTTCCGGAGAAGTATTCGACTATTTTGTCCTTGGCGGTATGCTAAGATCCCCAGAGGACCCTCTTGGCGGTAAGCGAAGGCTCCTAGAAACTTAAAATCTTATAAATACCAACCCATTTCACCCTTTTATTTTTTGCTTTACTCTTTTCTCTCGACTGTAAAACCACACTCTCGACCCAACACTTTGTCAAAGCCCCCATACAACCTACAGAAACCACCTAGGTGTTAACTTGGAGACACCATTGGAGTTTGGAAGTCTTGGAGCTAGAAGGAAGATTGTAGGAGCTAACTTACATCACCAACACTTTGTAGCAGCTGAGAAACCCACTTCAGCACCGTGTCCAGCCATCAGCCTCCTGTTCTTGGCTTAGTGTCAGCCATCAAGACCCATTGAGGTAGTCATACATAATCCATTTACACTTAAAACACTTAAAAATGCACATGCAACTCATTACACACACATGCAACTCCAATCTAAACACATGCACGAGTTTATGTATTTTGTACACTGGTATTGGAAGTCTAGATGGTTGATTTAAAGTATTCTTGTGTTTAAAAATGTGATTTGGTGATATTTTGTGTAGATAGATACATATTTCCATAAATAGTAACTTTTATGGTGAGTAATGTTGTTAGATGTTGATTTAAACATGATAAATGGTTTTAGATGATGATCTGTGATTAGTGGAATGGCTAGAAGTGTGATAATTGGACTTTTGTTCATGTCTTGCTATGTACGGAAACTTTTTTCAAGAGAACATGAGATGCATGTAGTGTTGGATTATGTTTGAGCATTATGATGATGTTAAGGGTTATTGAAACATATTTGAATAGTTTGATTGTTATTAAAATGAATTCTATGATGAACTTTCTATTATTGGAAAATTTGATTTGGGGATTTGAAGGAAATTGGATATATGAATGTGTTAGATGGCAAAATATGGTTTCAAATGCTATCTTGACGATATGAAGATATTTGCATGATCAATTGAATGAAAAACATGATAAATAAAGAAACTTACTAAATATAGTAACTTTAAGAATCTAAGATGGATTGTGTGAATACTTGATGATACGTGACAATGTGCTATGTGATAACATGAACATATAGAGAAACTAGCATGCTTAGAATAATAAAAGGTGATTTTAATGCAAACTTACTAAATATAGAAACTTGCTAAATATGGAAACTTACTATAAATAGTAAGTTGCCCATTTAACGTGCTCTATGTGTTTATGGGTACTTCATGATAATCTATGAATGTTAAATAAATGATAATGAACTAAACGAGTCAACACGGTCAAACCTGGTCAAACTCAGATGAACATGATCAAACTTGGTCAAACATGGTGAAACACAACTTGAAGTTATCTAAACACGAACACTATCACAAACACGAACACGAACACGAAATCATATATCCTATGTGACTTAGGTAACAGATATCATGCAAGCAAGCTTAGCACGCAAATGAACACAGGTGAGTTTACGGCCCCTTTTCTCATAACAGTTTTCAAACTTTAAATTAGTGGGACAATGCATGTAAATTAATTCTGTACAAACATTTATGTGATTACTGGTTTATTGCAACAAACTCATAAGTGTTTTATATCGTATAAAGTACTCGCACAGTCATACCGTTTATTGTAAACACAACGAGGTGAGATTTGATAGTACTATTGATTTTGACAAACTCCACACGGTGCCAATACTGACCGGAGGTCAGGACGTGTGTAGGCTCGACCCATCGCGCCATTGTTTGTACGACAGACATGGGGGAGGCAGGAATAAACAGTCTAGTTCGGTAGTGACGCAACTGACACATAGGGCCTCGGGCCTAACAAACATAATAAACACCATATCATATGGCAAATTATTATTTACTTACTTTTGATTTAAACCTATGAACTCACCAACTTTACGTTGACACATTTTAGCATGTATACTCATGTAACCATCATGTTGAAGGCTAGGATTGCACATAAGGAGCCAAGCACAAGAGTCCAGCATGCATTGTTAAACTTTTGAAACAATTTATGTTATCATTTGTGTAGACAATTTAATGTTGTACAACTTCCTCTTTGTTATATTTAATTCCGTTGTGCAACAACTATCTTGGGATATTTATAATATATGCACGTATTTTCAAAAGCATATAGAGTCGTTCTATATGACCAACGTATCTGATCCTGCCACATCGCACCCAGCGGTCTGACATCGCAAGTGGTAATTTGGGGGTGTGACATTGGAACCTGCAACACATGTGCGTTTTGGTGACGCTCAAAGTAAGCTGAAAAATAACATAACAAAGCAAAACAAAGTGGTTTTAATGTGTAGGCACAAGGGCAAAATTGTAATATATTGAAGGGGGTGGTGGGAGTGGTGGCTGGGCATTATGCCCTACACATACCCTATACATAAACTACTTTAGGTATGTTGGGAAAGTGTCAGTGTGCGAGGAGTTATGATTTCATATGTGTATATCATAGTACACAAAGCGACGGGTTGTGATAACTTGATTCCACACTTATCCATAAAAGGATGAGCAGTATTTAAAACTAATTTTTTATGTACCCATATTTATTCATATGTGATCATTGGAAGACAAGTAACAATTTCCAATTTCAGTACATATTTTAGTTAATTTTGAGCATACCAATATTATTATGGTTAGATCATGCCTTCCAAGCGCAAACAACCACGTCAGGATACGTCTGTAGAAGGGGTTAATAACTATTCACCACTACCAGAAAAACAAACGTTAATGCAACTACTGGTAGATTCCAACTTTACAAAAGATGACATAGCAATAGTTTTAATGAAAAACTGCCAGCAGCAATTCCTACCTTGGTAGCTCAGCTTCAGCAACACATGCCTTCGGAATCTGGTAAAAATAATTACATTAATACAAACATTGAAGGAAACACTTAAGTACATGCTTTGGAAAAAAAATGAGTATCTCGGCTTTTAAAATGGGTGGAAGAAATGTAAACAAATGTGAAAATTATTCAATGATTGGCTTTCGGAACACAAGGTTGAAATAGTAGGCCATGACAAAATTGTCCGAATACCTCGCACTGCTTGTGAGATCCTGGTAGTTCAATTTGAACAAACTGGTAGGACACTAGGGCATATATCTTGTATGAAAACTCAAAAGTGTCTCAGAAAAGGCTATCAAGCTTTTCTAGCATATCTTACCAAGGGAAATCTTGAAGAAAAACACATAATATACATTCCAATAGTTAGAGATTTCCCTGAAGTCTTTCTTGAAGAATTGACTGGATTACTTCCCGTGGGACAAGTTGAGTTTCATATTGACTTGATTTCTAGAGCAACACCAGTGGCCAAAGTTTCATATCGTCTTGCACCTTGGAGGAATTATCTAGTCAATATCAAGAGCTTCCAGATAGAGGAATCATGAGACCCAGCTCGTCACCATGGGGAGCACCGATCTTATTTATCAAGAAGAAGGATGACTCCTTTAGGATGTGCAAGGATTACTGAGATAATTACAAAGTTATCTGTTGCCACGTATTGATGATCTATTTGACCAGCTCCAGGGAGCTACTTGTTTTTTAAAGATCGATCTTAGATCAGGATACCATCAATTACTAGTCCATGAGGAAGAAATTCCCAAAACTGTTTTTTTAACCCGATATGGGCATTATGTGTTCTTGGTAATGCCATTTGTGGGTAACGAATGCACCAACAATCTTCTTGGATTTGATGAACCGAGTATGCCGATCCTATCTGGATAAATTTATGATCGTGTTCATTAATGATATCCTTATCTATTCCCAAAATTTGAAAGAACATGATTAGCATCTAATCCAAATTCAATTGCGAATTCGGGCTATAGGAAGTCCAATTCTTTGGACGTACAGTCAATGAAAAAGGTACACAAGTATATCCGAGTAAGATTGATGTTGTGAATCAATGGGAAACATCAACAACCCCAACAGAATTTCGAAAATTCTTAGAGTCAACAGGATGTTAATGTCGATTCATAAAGAATTCTTCTAAAATAGACTTGTCTTTTATTACTCTAACACAAAAGCATAAGAAATTTGATTAGGGACAACCACAAGAGGAAAATATCAACTACTGAAACAGAAACTATACAACTCACCCATTTTTAGTTTACCAGAAGGTAAAGAAGACTTTGTGGTATAGTATTATGCTTCACGACAAGGATTAGGGTGTGTACTCATGTAGAGGGATTGAGTAATTGCAGATGCTTTTCGGTAATTGAAAGTACATGAAAAGAATTAAACAACATATGATCTGGAAATTGGTGCAGTGGTCTTTGCATTAAAAGTCTGGAGGCATTACCTTTATGGCATCAAGGGTATACTATACACTGACCATAAGAGTCTATAGGATATGTTAGATCGAAAGATGCTTAACATGCGACGAAGGCAATGGGTGAAACTTCTTAACAATTAAGACTATGAAATTTGCTATCACTTGAGCAAGGCAAATGTGGTTGCCGACGCATTAAACTGTAAGAATTTAATCAAACCATCACGGGCTCTAGCTTTCGAAATGATTATCCAGACTAGCCTATTATCTCAAGTATGTGAAGCCCTGTAACAAGCTTTGCAAGAACGAAATCAGACAGATGAAGCATTACAAGGATTAGGTAAACAATTGAAAACTCAAGCTGATGACATATTATATTTCATGAACCGAATATCGGTTCCTTATTTTGGCAATATAGGACAATTAATCTTGGATGAATCCATAAGTCCAAATTTTCCATTCATCCAGGCATTGATAAGACGTATTATGATCTTCATGATTATTACCGGTGGCTGGTATGATGAACGACATTGCATAATATGTAAACAAATGTCTTACATGTCTTAAAGTTAAGGAGGAACATCAAAAACCATCAGGGTTACTACAATAACTAGATATTTCCATGTGAAAGTGGGAACATATATATATATATATATATATATATATTTCATTACCATGTTACCCAGTACCTCATGGACTCATGATTCCATTTGAGTTATTATGGACAGATTAACTAAGTCTGCTCATTTCTTACACTTTCATGAGAATTATACAATGGATAGACTTGCCATGCTGTACATAGATGAAGTGGTGACAGGATATGGGGTACCAAATTCAATCATCTTTGACAGAGGTAGTCGTTCATGTCACGATTTTGTAAAACTCTTCAGAATGCTTTAGGAAAAAAATTTACATGAGCACAGCTTATCATTCCCAAATGATTGGGCAAACTGACTGTACAAACCAAACTTTGGGAGACATGCTCAGAAGCTGTATGATTGATATCGGTGGTAGCCGGATATTTATGTTTCACTTACTGAATTCAATACAATAACAAGTACCAGACAAGTATTTAGTGTGCTACATTTAAAGCTCTATATGCTCGTAAATGCAGATCTCCTATCTGTTGGTCTGAATTAGGGGAAAACCAAATCATAAGACCACGGATATATTTAGGAACTCATAGATAAAATTATGCGCATTAGCGTAGGATCGGCAAAAGAGTTGTACCGATATTCGCAGAAAACTCCTGAAATTCCAACTGGGTGACAAGATTATATTGAAAGTCTCCCCATGGAAAGGTATGGTTAGATTCGGGAAACCAGGTAAACTTGCTGTAACATCACTGCTTTTTAGTAAATTGTTAATTTCAAAGATGTTATTATTGATAGAACATATTATGCAATTGAATTATTTAACTTTGAATTATGATTTAAACTCTGATATCACATTATTGAGCACATATAATTGAAACGCATGAACTGTCGGGAAGTTGTAGTTGTTATATAACTTGAACATACCCAGAGTGGTTATTCAGTTTCCACATATACGACATATTTTTGGTTTGAATGATTTTGGGAAAAGGTGAAAGATTCTATCACTAAATATAGGCAAAGACATAGGTAATGGTTTATCGAAGTGGTGGTGGGCTGGTGGTTGAATAGGTTGCGACCGACTTCTACGTATGCCTGTCATACCCCCAAATTACCACTTGCGGTGTCAGACCGCTGGGTGTGTGTTGAACCTTGTAGAGAGGTATTTAACTAGGATCAAGGACTTTAGACTCACGGTCAAAGCCTTGGTATTTGCTCCCTCTAAAGTTTAACACTTAGTTATTTTTGGTTGTTTAGTGTTGCTAGAAAGGAGAAGACAGAATAGTAACACAAGAGATCAGGCGGAACCTCCTTTTCAACTTCAATCCAAGGTTTGAACTTGACAGCAGATAGAGGTTCCTCATATCTAGCACCCAGACTTCCAAGAGGCATGTTTCGTAGATGATCAATCATGGTACTTGGATTTGCCTCCTTTAGCTTAGACACCGCAGTGGGAGAGGATGCCGTGGCTTCTTTCCAGAGCTCAGGATTGTAGGTTCGTGATTAGGATCTAATAATCTGGTATAACATAACATAACGTGCGGAATCCATCATATTATGTTTGAACAAATTGAAAGAAAATTTAGATGAATAAGACCAAACAAAAGATAATGAAACAATCTTCTCTTCTTGTATTAATCTTGTATTAATCTAGTTGTTTCGAACATAGCCTATTTATAGGCAATCTGTCGATACTATTAGTATCAAGACTAAGCCTTCTGTCGATACTAATAGTATCGATGCTGAACACTTAGCCATTTTTCAAACATACAAAACTAAACAAAACAAAAACAAAACAAATAACATTAAACTAAAACAAATACAATAAACATAAAAATCACTTCAAATCAGCAGTAATTTTTTAATCTTCAGTCTTCAATTCAACATCTGATGCCGATGCTATCAGGGTCCTAACAGACTCCCCCTTAGCAACAGCTCAGTGTTGTTCTTCATTCTTTCCACTGGGAGGGCAGATGACTACCAACACATATATTGTGCTTGATACAAACATCTAACACTTTCTTGAATTGCATTGCCTCTTTTTTATGATCTTTATGATATTGAATTTGATTTATTAACAACTTTCTCTGATTATCTTCTGAAAGATTTATAAGATAGATAGGATCAAACAATCTGAGCAACTCCATCATGCTCTTATCTTCGAAAACAGCTTCGGAAGTATAACCATCAAGATACCACCAATAAAGGTTATTCATAATACCTAAGTTAAGCTTTAAAAGAGGAATTCTTTTTAAAGGCTTAACATGTTTGAATTCATATCACACCTTCCATTTTCGTGTAATCCAATCTAGATTACCAACAATCGGTATCTTCTTCAGCTTTTGAGGTTTAAATAATTCAAACTTCATAGATCGAACCTCTTTTCTTATTGTTTGCTTAATCAAACGAGCCATGTAATCATCAGCATAATTAATCAACCTTATTTATGCCAGCACTCTTAATTCACACAATGGGAATTGATGAAAGATTTTAATTGTCTTCTTCAAATATTAAACTCCATCAATTATCTTAATTATGAACAACTTGCTTTGAGCATCAAACTTCCAAGCCAAAATCTTTCCAACACACTCCTTCTTGTTCTTGTATTTCCATTTCTGAATAGGACTTCGTGGAGCATTAGCTAAATCATCTTTAGCAAGTTGTATCACCTCTGCAATAGTCAAAAATTTGACTGAATTTTCATTTAAAGTTTCTTTTGCATCTTGTTTCAATTTAACTTTATCCTTGGTTGATTTAACAACACATTCAACAATCAACTTTTCAACACTTTCTTTAATAAACTTTTCTTCCCAATCCAAATCCATAAAGAGATCTCTAACCTCTTGAATGGGAAACCATTCACCCTCTTCCAGTTCTTGATCAACACTGTTATCAATGTCATCAAAACAAGGCTCAAAATGATAATCTTTTTCATTTAACCGAGGATCAACATCAAGAACATATTCACCCTCAGCTTGATCATCATATCCAAGGGCATCATCATCTATATCCAGGTGTAGAAGATGTTCCAGTTGGCTCCCCCGGAGATATTGCTCCCTCATTGTTTCCAGTAATACGATCATTGCCAGTGGAAGAACCACCTTGATCATTTTCATGTTCATCATCATCATCCCTAGGACCAACAGATGGTGTAATCGCTTCAGCTCTACAGGAAGTCCCCCCTGAGCTGATTCATCATTTGAACTTTAAATCCTTGAATCTGAGTATAATGATCCTTAAAAACTTGAAAAGCATTATCGTGCAAGGATTTGATCATATTGTTCATATTATGGATTTTAGCATTCATAGCGGCAAATGAAGCTAAATCCATCTTGTTGACTCCATGTTGATACTCTTTACTAGCCGCCACCTCAGCTTGTAAATCATCCAATATATCTTGTAAAGGAATAATCAATGCAGCTTTCTTGGATAGATCAGCAACAGTCACCTCCAATGTTGTAACCCTAGTCTTTAATTGAACATTATCAGATTGCAACTCCTGTACATGAGCTTGCAATACCAAGATATGAGAGAATTGGGTAGCAAAATTATCAGTTAAGATAGCATTGATATTGGGTGAATCAAACCCTGATGCAGCAGTCATAGCCGGTGGAGTAATCGGTGGAGTAGATGACTGTGTAACAACGAATGGTGGAATAGACATGTGTGCAGATGAAGATGAAGGTGAAGTATGAATAAGAGAATCAAAATGAAAATCCTTATCAGAAGGAACATAATCAGAATCACTATCATTTGATCTCTTCTTCTTCTATGCAGCAACCTCCTATTGATGAGCTTCACTAATGATCTCTGAATAAGGTCTTTTGCTGAAACCTCCACGAAGAATAACCTTACCACTAGCATCATGAGTTTTATCACTATCATCTTCCTAATCAGAATCTGAGCTAGAAGTATCAGCAACATCTCCTTCAGCAGTCACAGGAGTAACAAAATCTTGAGTTTCTTTCTGAACTTGTTCAGTTTGTTATGAAGTAGAAACAACCACATCCCTGAATTGTGAGATAATAGATTGAGCTTCGGTAGCAACATGAGGAACTAGTTCATCTGCTTGAACTTGTTCATCTGCTTGAACTTGTTCATCTGAATGTGCGTGTCGATCAGTAATAGGTGAATCAACATGAAACCAAGCATTACCAGCTGGTTCTTGAAACTGTGCATCAATAATATGACCAAAAAATGGAGTATCAACAACATTAGCTCCCCGTTTTGGCCTACAATCAGCAAAAAATACGGTTGTTCATCACAATAATTTTGATTATTAGACCAGACTTGGTCAACTGTGGATACAAATGATCAAAGATCATTGTAAGAAAACGTGGATACTAACGAGAGCTCTCCTTCTCAGAAGCAGTAATTTGCTTAACCATACAATCAAATATTAACTGATTGATATTGAACGGTTTATTCAATACCAGTGCATCAATAAGGCATTGAAATGGTCTTGAAAGCGTATCAATCCCATACTTCCTGTTGGACAAACACATGATCACCACGTGAAATAAATATCTCCATTGTCCATATAGATGCTTCTTAATCAGCTGAGAAGCAGTGACATCCTCATTGTAGCCCATTCGATTAAACACTCCTCAAATCAGATCATTCGAAATAGTCATGGGATCATCCTCTGAATCCTGAAACCGAAGTGCAACTCGAAGATCTTCTACTGAAAACTGAACTGGTAGATCACTAATCTTAGATTTGAAGACACGTGGCTCAGCAGCACAATCAAAGTCTGCATTATCCTAGAACGAACTAATATGATGCATGATAATTACTAGATTGGCTGATATAGCATGAGAAATTCTTGAACGTTTCAGGAATAGAATAACATCACGAAATAATGATGCTTCCTTTAACTCTATCCACTAGAGCAATCACATTATGCTTATTGTTATCCAATCGTCCTGTATCAACAAAAAATTAGAAATTAGAATCAAAATAAAATTTTGAAAAACTTGTAAAAATTTTAAAAATTTTCTAAGTATCAAAAGCATCGATATTATCAGTAGCGATAATAGTATCGATACACTGATAATATAACAACACTTAGAAAAAATATAAACCATTGCATCGATATTAATAATAACGATATTAGTATCGATATTTATAATATCGACACAATCATATCAGTGTTTTGTGTAATAATTTGATACTTAGAAAATTTTTGGATACTTCCATCGATACTATTAGTATCGATGCTATTGTGTTCATCGATACTAATAGTATCAATGTAAGAACACTTGTTCAAATTTTAAAAAACTCCAGAATTTTTGATTGTCAAATTTCATAAGCAAAACATGTAAATCATCATCAGACAACACCGACTAAGTATATAATCTAAAAGCCCTTTGATTTAACCATGAATTAGTTCAATTTTAACTAATCAAAAATTCAAAAGTTCGAACAATCAGATCTCAATGATTTCATGGTTAAAAATCGATTTATTACCAGCCATTATGATCACAAAGTTACGAAGAAACTCAGATGAATCAAACAAGTCAAAGTTTTGCACAAATAATAGGATCGATTGGTGAACGCTCTGTATTCTCACACTGTAATATCAAAGATGAAAGCATCGATACTATATATAGTACAATCCTATTATCGATACTATTAGTATCGACAAAAAGAAACTTGATCGATACTAATAATATCAATATTAATATTGATACTATATATATCGATACTACCATTATCGATACTAATAAAATTTCAAAAAAAAAAACTTAACTTTGAATTTTCTTGGTAAAATTTCAAATCAGATTTCAAAAACACATTATGTGAAAAGTTAAGAAAAACACACTTGAAAAATGAAATGTAAAATATTTTTGTAATTTTGAATTTATAAAATCTATAAAAAGAAAATCTTTTTGTACTTTTTTATACATAACGTGCGGAATCCATCATATCATGTTTGAACAAATTGAAAGAAAATTTAGATGAATAAGATCAAACAAAAGATAATGAAACAATCTTCTCTTCTTGTATTAATCTTGCTGATTTTGGTGCAGAATATTGATCTGTGAGTCCAAAGAAGGTGAATTCACAGCAGCAGGTGAATAGGGAATATGATTCACCATAGGGTGAGAGGGTGGTGTGCCAAGGATTGATGGCCTAGGATGTGTAGCCAAATGAGGAGGTGAGAAGAATGATGGATGAGGGTTTGGTCTTATTGTGTTGTTAGCACCTTGTCTACTTGCTTTCTTGGCCTTCTTCATTTTATTGGGGGGGGGGGGGTCCCTTTAGATGAAGAGGCCTATTCAGCTTTCAACTTATCTCTTATTTTATCACGAGGAATTTTTATCATACAATTTTCAGTAGAATGATTGTATTTGAAGCACTTTAGGCGGGCGGGAGATAAGGATGAATAGTTTGGAATGAAGGGTTTATTGGCCTTCATTATTGGGTATGGAGGGTGAGGATGAGAAGGAGGAAACTGGATATCAACCTTAAGCCTTTTTCCTTTGTCAAGAGTGGCTTTTGGGTCAACAGTGGTTCCTTTAGTTTTGTATCTTCTGAACTTTGAGTAGAGCTCATACCAGGAGCAGTCTTAATTTGTTCTGAAGAGTCATTTGTATGAACATCATCCAAGTGTGTTTCTTCTGGTTATTCTGGGTTTGCATTATTGGGGTATAGAAACTTTGGAAATTGTGTGGAAGGATACACCCTTGGAGGTGAGTTATTTATTGCAGGGATTTCGTCTGGAAGAAAGGTGGGAGAGAGAGGTTCAGGAATATTTTCTTCCATATTATTATCAATTGGGGCATAATCCTCTGATGGGCTAGGGTGGTTATATCCAATTCCAAACTTAGCATTGATGTGAACTTGTTTGCTTAGAAGCATTCTAAATCCTTTGCAGGACTCAACCCACTTTTCACAGCTAACCTTAGTTTGGGCCAATTCATCTCTACAAGTATAATATTTCTCATGTTGAAGATCAAATAATGCTTGTAGTTAGTCTTTTCAGTTTTTAGGACAGAAATCTGACCATATTTATTTTTTAATGTTTTCTCTGCTTCTAGGTTTTTATTGGCCAATAGTTGCTCAAGTTCTTGGTTTTGTTGCTGTAGCAAAACATTGTCCTTCTTTATTTTAGCAAATGCCTCAATGCAAGCATCGGAGCATATCTTTTCTAGGGTAGAGGAAGATACCTGAACATCAGGAGATTCAGCTTCAGGTTGGTCAGTGGAGGTTGAGTTTTCACCAATGGCCATTATAGCAAATTCTGTTGGCTTATTAGTGATGAGAGCATAGCCTACATCATCAGGCATGCTACTCCAGTCTACATACTCTTGTGTAAAGAGAGCTGGCTGGTTTGGTTGTGAAGACTGGACAGCTGGGCCTGGTGTGCTTATTTGAGAAGAAAAGGGTGAAATGATATGGAGTGGAGCAAGAGTAAGCTGGTACATGCTGCCATTAGCAGCTTGTACATATTGCACATTGGGTGAAGGAGAGCTTTGTACAATATGAGCAGTGGCCTGAGTGTTATTGTGTTTTTGAAAGGGAGAAGAAGATGAAGAGTAAGGTGCTGCAGAAGAGTGAGTGTTTGGAAATGTCACATAAGGTGAGGAGGTGTTGTTGGGAGCATTTTTGCATTTTCTAGCAAACTGTCTAGTGTCATGACATCTGTAGCACCAGACCTTTGCATTATTTAGACCAATTTTGGTTTTCTCATGGATACCAGGAAATATTCTCCCTGTCCTTTTATAGAATTTATTAGTTCTCATACTTAAAAGGGCAAGTTGATGTAAGATATCCATCTCTTCCAAGTCATCACTTGTAATTTGATGGAGATCATCCATGATGAAACACAGTTGGTCAGGGGTGAAAGAGGGGTCATCGCATGAAGAAGAAGTGATGCTAGTGGTTATGTCAATATGTTCATCATAACCCTGATTAGTAATCTCAGAGTTATGACTAAGAAGAGCAGTGTTCCCTTGAACATACTCCTCAATTAATTTACCAAACTTGATTAATTTCCTTTTCTGGTCAATCTCTCGCTCAAAATTGAGCAACTTATCATTGTCAAACCTCGACCCGGCGGGCCGGATCGTGTGTCCTGTCGGGCGGAAAGGCCTCGGGGCGCGATATCGGGAATGATAATCGTAATGATCAAATTGTTTACATTGCACATGATATATAATGAGAAAATGCTAAATAGAATAGAATTACAAAGTTGAATTACATCAGTTTTGTTCATAATTTAACAATGTAAATCTACTATCAACTTCAAAATTCTTCTATCTTGTATATGCACAAGATATACAAAATAATTTGCAAATGATGTTCCAAAAATATGCATGTCCAAAAATACTAGGTCCTCTATCTGGCATCCTAGTCCAAAAGCATTAACTTCTTACTAAGACCTGTTCGTCACCTGAGAAGTCATTCAAAAAGATCAAGTCAACACATGGTTGGTGAGTTCATATAGTTTTATTTGAAAATGAGTTTGATAACTTGTCCGAATGACAACCTTAACCTCAGTAACAATCACCTATACTATCTAGTTAAATATGCTTATATATAGGGCATATGTAGGGGAACAAGCCCCATCCACCGTCCCACCACATATCGAACCACATAGTATATTGTTGCTAATGATAATTAAGCGTTTCATCCCATACACTGAATCACATACTTGAACCATTTGAAAATGATAACACTTTAATCGTCTGAAAATGTTAACCCTTGAACACCCCAAAATGACAACCTTAACCTCACTATCAACCACCTATACTATCCAGTCAAATATGCTTATATATAGGGCATATGTAGGGGAACAAGCCCCGGCCACTGTCCCACCACATATCGAAACACATAGTGTATTGTTGCCAGTGATAATTAAACGTTTCATTTCACACCATAGACACCCTAGTTCTTTGAGTTCCACAAAATAGAATCTCTATTAACTCGTTAAATTCATCACACAATCATGATCAACCATACAATTATAGAAACACTTCAATAAATGCTTAAATAAGTAAATAAATAAACATTTTATAAAATCTAAGACCTAATGATTGGGCCTTGGTCAACTCGAGTAGACTAGTCTAGCAATCAAGGTTTTTAGTAGTAAAGGAGATCTGTAAACCTCATCAAACATGCGACCTATAAGTAATCAGTCTAGCTAGGACATCTTTTGACACATAGGTTTTTATAGTTCTTTAGATCGTCCGTGGCTCGTATAATTCTTTGGCACATGTTATCTTTGAGTATTTCCCAGATGTTCCTCAAAACTGGTTAGGAAATGCTGTAAATATCATCAAACATGCGTCTCATATTCGATCAGTCTAGCTAGGACATCTTTCAAACCTGAGATTGGCACATGCTATCTTTTGATATTTCCCAGACATACCCTTGTAAATAGTTCTTTGTTCATAGTTCTTTGAAATTATATCTTTGAAAATAGTTTTTTGTTTTAGATCTTTAGTTCTTTGAAAATAGATCTTGAAAATAGTTCTTTGTCTTTAAAATTGTTAGCTATTCATGATGAATAGCTAACTCATTCTGAAATTTCTGAAATTAGTTTACCTAGATAAGATCTAGGATAACCATTTTACATATAAAACATATATTAAGTAAAAGCATTTAGGTAAATATAATCCAAAGAAAATAATTTAAGCATGCTTCTCAGCCTCGCGTTTGTAAAACAAAAATGTTTAGAAAAGGGGCAATGAACTCACCTGTGTTGCTAAGAATGGGAATCACAACAGATAATGTGCGCTCGTGATTTGTAGATTATGTATCTCCAACACCCGAGTTGTTTTAAAAGGATTCGAATATTGTAAGAATTTACAATAGACGCAAACTAGGGTTTTGGTCTCGGCGTGCAACTAAGTGTCCTATGTTACTAATGTGTGTGCTACGATTCCCTCTAACGAGTCTAATGTATTACCCATTTATAAACCCTTATCCCATGATTATTCATTACTAAACCTTAGTCATGTAAGGTTTATGTTGATTACATCACAAGTCTTTAATTAAAACAATTTTAAGATAATTCATTTTAAGTTAAACCCTAGGTTAGAAATCATTTATTTTAATTTAAAGAATATTTTAAGTGAGAAACTTATAATTTATTTTAAGAAAATATATAATTAAACCTGTTAGGCTTAGGTTAATCCCATTTGATTAACCTTAGGCCTGTTACTAGATCTTTGTTTTCCATGGTTCTTTGCTCGTCCGTACGTATAACTTGGTTTAGAAAGTTCAATTGAACTATCTAATCTAGGTGTATAGTGCATAACATTTACTAAATGTTAGGTGTTAGTGATAAAACCAACTCCCACACTTAGAAATTCCTTGATCTCTTGATTATCTCTCAGCTTCTTAAACCTTTAAACCTTAGGAATGAAAGTAGTTTTACTCATTTTAACACATGCCTTGATCTAACAAGACTTAAACTCTTTGTTTTTGAGGGTTTTTGAGGGTTTTAGCCAGGTTTCAAGAGGGGTTCGAACAAGGGTTTTAAAAACCCTAAAAAACCGGACATAGAACTCGATTTTACCTCAAATCGATTGGTTCAAAGCTTAGATCATGTACTTTCGTGATTTACGATTTGTAATGGTCATTTTGACATTGAGATGGCTTGATTTCGTGGAGAAATGAGAGAGATATGGTTATGGCTTATAAAGAGAGAAAGTAGAGAGAGAGGGTGACGGGAATTTGGAGAAGATGGGTAGGTGGGGGTTTGAATATGGCATTTAATGCCATATTAATGGCTTTCAACTACTCGGGTGTGTTTGGGTCCGTTCGGTTTTGCTCGGTTTCGCGTAAAAACGTCGGTTTCATTTTGTTTTCGTACGAAACGTCTCGGTTTTAAAAGTAAAGTTTATAAATATAACTTAGGTGGTAATTCCTAATAAATTAGCTAAATATCTTCTGTTTATTTAAATTTTATGAAAATATTTATATTACTGTTTAAATCGAATCGTACAGTCGTCGCGCGTATTCGTTCGAATTGTCACCCGTACGAATACGACGATAACTACACTTTTCAATATGGTTTTCTAATTATTGGACATCATTCAGAGTGTTAAACTTTCAGATATATTCGTACAGATCGTCACCTATACGAATAATCCATTAGTTTAGCGTTCACGTAACGACATCCGCTGTTGTTTTGTTTTGTTACGCCTCACATACGTTTATACATAATAGAATCCTAACAAGCATTCATGTAACTGTTTTGTGTTGTCAGATATGTTTCTGACTGTTAAACTGTGTATTTTGAACTATGCTTTTGTAATGAATATGGAATAGTTCTTTATCGACATCAAATGAATATAGCATACAAGTAATTACACATAGATCGTACCTGAATTACTGTTCATGTTACTGTGCAGATCACTGTTCCAGTTACGTTTCTGGCACTGATGTTACAGTCTCCCCTTGTTAGAGAAATTTCGTCCCGAAATTTAAGAATCGTTATCGGGTACAGCTTCCTCTGTAAACAGTTAGGGATACTTGGACATCATGTGATTTTCGCGTTCCCAAGTAAGCTCGGGCCCGCGCTCTGAATCCATTGAACTTTGACAATCGGAATATGGCTTCGCCTTAGTTGCTTAACTTTGCGATCCATAATCTCTAAAGGTTCTTCGATAAAATGCAATTGCTCGTCCAATTGAATTTGTTCAACTGGTATGACGAGTGATTCGTCAGCAAGGCATTTCTTCAAGTTCGAGACATGAAACACGTTATGCACACTACTAAGTTCATCTGGTAACTTTAGTCTATACGCCACGGGACCAATACGTTCAAGGATCTCGAATGGTCCCACGTATCGTGGTGCTAATTTTCCTTTCTTTCCAAAACGGACTACGCCTTTCCATGGGGATACCTTTAACATGACGCGGTCTCCAACTTGGAACTCCAACGGCTTGCGCCGTTTGTCGGCATAGCTCTTTTGTCTGCTTCTTGTTGCTTGTAGCCTTTGTTGAATCTGGGCAATCTTATCAGTAGTTTCCTGAATAAGCTCCAGCCCAGTTATACGGTTATCTCCCACTTTGGTCCAACAAATCGGTGACCGACATTTTCAACCATATAGAGCCTCGAATGGCGCACATCCAATGCTGTTATGGTAACTGTTGTTGTAGGAGAATTCAATCAGTGGCAAATGAGAGTCCCAATTTCCATCGAAATCTAACACACAGGTTCTCAACATGTCTTCCAGGGTTTGTATCGTATGTTCGCTTTGACCGTCCGTTTGTGGATGGTAAGCTATACTCAGATTTAAGTGCGTCCCTAGAGATTTCTGCAATGATTGCCAGAACCTTGATGTGAATCTGCTGTCGCGATCTGAAATAATAGACAATGGTATACCATGGTATACCACTATCTCATTGATGTACAGTCTTGCTAGTCTATCCATCGTGAAGGTCTCACGCATTGGCAAGAAATGAGCAGATTTTGTCAAACGATCAATGATGACCCATATCGTATCATGACCACTAGAAGTGCGGGGTAGCTTGGTAATGAAATCCATAGCTATTTGTTCCCACTTCCAGAGCGGAATCTCAGGCTGTTCCAGTAAACCTGACGGCTTCTGGTGTTCCGCCTTTCCCTTCGCACACGTAAGACATCGACCAACGTACTCGGCTATGTCTTTCTTCATTCCCGGACACCAATAAAATCCCCATAAATCTTGGTACATTTATCAGCGCCTGAATGCACGGAGTACTTGGTCTTGTGTGCTTCATCGAAATAAATCTTCTAAATTCATCTACCGCTCGAATCCATATACGATGCTGGTAGTAGATAACTCCAACAGGCTTTGTTTCAAAGTGTCTCTCTGCTCCACAGTCGAGTTCTTTCTTCGGATTTCCTCGATCAACTGACTCTTGCTGTGCCTGAATAATCTTGTCACGTAAATTTGTCTGCACAGTCATCCCCATTGCTCTAACGCGCAAGGGTTTGACCCGCTCCTTCCGGCTCAAGGCATCAGCTACGACATTTGCCTTACCCGGATGGTACTTGATTACACAGTCATAATCATTCAGAAGCTCAACCCAACTTCGTTGCCTCATGTTAAGTTCCTTCTGATCAAGGATATGCTGTAGACTCTTGTGATCAGTAAATATGGTACATTTAGTGCCATATAAGTAATGTCTCCAAATCTTCAATGCGAACACCACTCCTCCCAGTTCTAGATCATGAGTAGTGTAGTTCTTCTCATGAATCTTTAAATGTCTTGATGCATACGCGATAACTTTGTCTCGTTGCATTAACACACAACCGAGTCCCTGATGAGATGCATCACAGTATACTACAAAGTCATCACAGCCTTTTGGGAGAGATAAGATTTGAGCATCACATAACTTATGCTTCAATGTTTGGAAGACATCTTCTTGTTTCTGCTCCCAAACAAACGGTTCACTTTTCTGAGTTAGCTTGGTGAGAGGCATAGCTATCTTAGAAAATTTTGAGATAAACCTTCTATAATAACCTGCCAATCCCAAAAAAGACTTTATCTCCGTTGGTGTCTTCGGAGTATCATAGTTCTTGATGGCTTCAATCTTGGCAGGGTCTACATGTATTCTTTCACTGTTGACTACATGACCCAAAAATTGAACTTCTCTTAGCCAAAATTCACACTTTGAGAATTTAGCATAGAGTTTCTCTTCCTTCAACAGTTCCAAGATCTTCCTGAGGTGTAAAAATGCTAAGCAGAAACCACGAGAAACCATACAACCAAAAAACAAATATAGAATCAAATCACAACATCTAGTAATAACTATAATGACAACAAGCTCATTGAAGATGATGTGATGTGATTAGATGCAAGTGTTATCTTTTCAATAGGCGTTTCACAAAAACATGTGTTTCTTTGTCTTTAGTTACTAGTTGTACAGTTGTAAGTTTGTTTCAGAAAAGTACAAAAATATTTTCTATTTTCAATTTTAGTTTAGATGATCATTTGTAGGCTCAGATGTCTGTCACATCTGAATCCTGAACTAACCAGACATATCTTCATAATTTTTACAATTTTGATGTTCAAAATGTTAAATATTGAAAAAGTTTGTGTTTTGGGTGTTAAAATTTCCCATTCGCACGAATGAGGTGTGAGCTTAATTCATTCGGCCGAATGACCTCATTCTGCGAATGAGTCATTCGACCAAATCAATCATACAAAGTAAGTCTCATTCAGCGAATGAGTTGTGTCGAATGTCTCTTTCGACATTCACATTCGGCAAATGAGTAGTGACGAATGTCTCATTCGTCAATCACATTCGGGGAATGTGTTTGAATTTCATCCGACCTTTCGCCTGTGTCATTCGGCGAATGAGCAACGCTATTTATACAGTCTGTCGGCCGAATGAAACTCATTCGACCAAATATCCTCTTTCGCCTAAACTGTGTGTGACTTTCGCTCGAACCTCACTCTTTCTCATTCGATCCTCTTTCTAGTGTTTGATCTTCACCCAGCCTCTGATAATCTTGTTCTATTTCATTTCAGGTACTTGGGGAACGAATATCATCAATTTCCAACCATGAAATCATCAAAATCAGATCATATCTTAGGGTTTTAGGGTTTCTTGATTCACCCTTAAAATAAATGGTCAAAAAGGACTTAAACCAAACTTGGGCATGTTTTGAACTTGTTAATCGGCTGTTTCTGAACATGGATATATGAGTTTTATTGACTGATTTGAATTTTTTATAATCAAGGGTTTAAATTTCAAATTCAGCCGAATGACGCCATTCGGCGAATGTCTCATTCGGCGAATGAAACTCATTCGGTGAATGAAACTCATTCGACGAATGACTCATTCTTTCACTTTCATTCGGCGAATGTGTTCTATTCGGCAAATAGAGTTCATTCGGAGAATGACTCATTTGGCGAATGTGTTCATTCGCCAAATTAAATGTCATTCGGCATATCAGTCTGAAATAATTCTGAGTTCTGATTTTGATCTGATTTCAACATTTTAAGTTATGTGAACTGTTCTAACATGTCTTTATATGATTTTCAGAATGGCTGGATTCAAATCTGTGACGAAGAACAACATTTGTGCTCACTTGGATCTTGACACTCCGAACGCCAAGCACTACACTGAGATTATTACTTTACTCAGGCGTTCGAGGATCTTTGCTGCTATATCTACTGTGCATGTGCCATATCGTTCTCATCAGCAGGATTTCTGGTCCTCTGCTGATATAGATTGCGAGTCTGAACCTCCAGTGATCAGAGGGAAAGTTCTTGGACATGATGTTGTTGTGTCAGCTGAGCATATCAGGAGGGTTTTTTTGTTTCCAGGATACACTTGATTAGCCCTATCTGCTGGACCGTTATCTAGTTCGTGGTTGCTTTATGAGGTGCAAGTACGAAGGTGATCTTGGAGCGGAAATTCTCAACAAAGCATACATGTCTCCGCAATTCAAGTACCTTACTCACGTACTGATTCACTGTCTAGGATCCAGAAGAGGAGGATTCGATGACATGCGGGAGACAATCTAGTGTGCTTTTGTTGCCCTGGTGCTGAACAGACCATTCAACTTCTCTGAGATGGTTTTCTCTCACATGAAGGAGAATGTGACACTGAAGGGAGACAAGAAGTTCCTGATGTATCCCAGGTTTCTGCAGCAGTTGATCGATGCTCAGTTACCTGATCTACCAAAGATTAATGCTGATGTCATCAAGCTGGAACACATGAATGACCTCACCCTCAATAGGGTGATGTCATATAGAGGCAAGGAGAGGAAACCAGCATCTCGATCTTTATTTGGTCATCTCTCTAGGCCAGATTACAGAGCTCCCGTTGGTCGTAGATGGAGACATGACGATTCTGACTCAGATGTTGAGGATATTATTGTACCTGATGATGGTGTAGATGATGATGATGATGATGATGAAGGGGCTGGTGGTGCAGGGGAAGGTGTGATTGGTGCTGGTGATGCAGGTGCAGGTGCAAGTGATGCTGGTGGTGCAGGTGTGAGCACTGTGGTCATGAGCACAATTGATGAGACTTCTGTTGCACAGGTTGAGACTATTGATGTTACTGCTGATGCTGCAGTCAGTACCTCTAGAGCTGCAGATGAAGAGGAGGTTGATATTGATTCACTGATGGAGCTGGATTTCTTGACTAGTACTACCTCCACAGTGATTACTTCTCTTGATACTACACTCACTACATCTGTAGTAGTTGAAGATGAGTCAGAGGACTCAAGTGAAGATGAGGGTGAGGCTGGTGCTGGTGAGGCTGACAGTTCTGTTTCTGAAGAGACTCAGGATGATGAGTTTGAGAAAGTGATGGAAGGTGGAAAGATGGAGATGAGTAAGAGAAAGAGGAGTGAAGAAGAGATGGAGGAGATTACTGATCCCTTGTTTATTCCAGAGTTTGATTTATCTCCTTCACCCCGGTCTTCCGCACCTGTTACTGTGATGATATCTGCTGCAGCTTTTCAGCCTACATCCTCTGGAGCAGGGAGAGGAAAGAGGTCGAGGTTCTCGTTTCAGAGAAGGTCAGAACTGACAGCAGCTGCTACAACTTCTGTTACATCAGTAGCAGCTGTTTCAGTTTCTTCACTGACCAGGTCAAGGGCAACTCATGTTCATGCCACTACTGCCCCTCTGACCACCTCTGTGTCTCAAGCCCCTATTTTTACTAATGCATCTGCTGGTCCCTCCATCTCACGGGCTGATATGTCTTTACCTACTGTTTCAGTGTTTGATCAGTTGAGCACACTGAACAGTATGGTACTTCGATTGATGGAGAGGAGCCTAGAGCAGGAGAAGAAGAACAGAGAGCAGGAGTTAGTTATTGCCCAGCTCACCAAGAGGGTAGAAGAGCAGGATACTCTGCTTCTTCAGGCTGCTGATCAGAGGGCTGATCTCCGTGCTCGTTCTGCTCAACAGGAGTAGCAGCTGCTGACATATATTGACGAACATCATCAGTTGGCTTTAACTGTCACTGATTTCAGAGATCGGATACTATCCTTGGAAACTGAGAATGCTAAACTAGCAGATCAGATTGACAGTCTCAAGGATAGTACTCCCAGGATTGAAGGCTCTGTTGCTCGTTCCGATGAATCAGACAAGGAGGAAGATGAAGATGAAGAAGAAGAAGAAGAAGAGTCTGAGGAGGAACAGGTGGATTATGAAGACTCAGACAAAGATGATGAGTCTGGTGATGAGGATAAGGACGGATCTGGGAGTGGGCCTTCTGATTCATCTAGCACTGATGATGATGACGACGATGATGATCAAGCCCCTTCTACATCGGAGATCCGGTCCAAGAAGGCTAATGATAAGAAGAAACAGGCTCCTCCTCCTTCGTCTCCCTCAAAGACAGCTGAACCTGAAGCAACTGAGGAAGTAGAAGTTGTGCCTGTGAGACGTCAGCTGGACGAGACTCTCACTATGATTCTAGATGCTCAAGGCATTATACAGCACTCGGTTAGCTACGACAAGGAGGAGGGAGAGATCATTCACTGCCTTACTAAGGAACAAATAGCTGAGCTATTCAGGTTAAATCCTGATGAGGTTATCACTGACGATACCTCTCTTCCTGTTTTTGATGAGCTTGATCCAGAACCTTTTGATGACATTGACGTGGTTATTCTGGAGGATATTACAGATGAGGAGTATCCAAAGTATACATCGGCTGAGAATGAGCTGCCTACATTTACTGACCAGTTTGATCAAGCCACAGAGGATCTTCTGGTCAGATACCTAGAAGAACAAGTAGAAGGAAGCAAGTCTGAAGCCGATGATCAGAAGAAAAGAAAAGAAGAGTGGGCGGCCTATTGGGTGGTCCTGAAGAAACAGAGTACGGAGAAGATGCCAGCTACTCACAAGAAGGTTTACAGGACCAAAGGCTATAAGTTTGGAGGTCAAATTCTTAGCTGGGCATACTTCCACGACCTTGGATGTTATGCAGTGAAAAGAGAGAGAGGAATAGATTACTTCAAGCATCCCCATGACTTTAAGACGTTGCCAGGCTTTGAAGTGAATCAATTAGCACGTCTAAAGATGCTATACAGTGAAGATTTGGGGATGTCTGCTTGGTTCTCTCGACAGATCCAGTACGAGTACCGAAAGCGGTGGGTGAACTTCCAACCTCAACAGCCTGAACGTTACTATCTTCCAGAGATTGATGGAGACACCCGGAAACATAAAGTTATCCTGAAGTGGCTTCCTCCTAAAGTCTTGAAGAAGATTCCTTTACGGAAGATGCGTCAAGATTTTATGGAAGGCTTCCGATGGTGGTATTACGACGGTCGTACTGGAGAAGCAGTGATTGTTCTATGCAAGGACAAGAAATGGGAGACTGTGAGGATTTTTGAGCCTATGTGGTTGACAAACTTGTCCCACAAAGATGTTATAGCACTGTATCGTCATCAGATTTTCTTTGATGTACAGGACATGAAACAGGCACTTCAGTTCATGAGAGTGATCTGAATCTGCATATGCTTAAAGGTTCATGCTGGAGCTGACTGGAAAGCTATCATTGAGAAATATTTCAAGAAAGACACTTCCAAAAGCTGAACTAGGTCCAAGGGGGAGTTTGTTGATGCATCTAATGTCCCTAGTTCAATTTTGTACCATTCATCATGTAAAGATTAAAGTTATATTAATGGAAGTTGTCTTTATTCATCGTTCTTAATGTTTAATATTGATTATATGATTGTTTGATTTGATTTAATTAAGTAATTGAGTATGAGTATTGTTCATTCGGCCGAATGACTCTAGCGTATGAAGTCATTCGCCGAATGTAACTAGAGTATGACTATAGTCAGCGAATGAGTCATTCGCCGAATGACTCATTCGACTGAATTACCTATTCGACAGAGTCATTCGCCGAATGAGTTGTTTCGGCCTCTAATTCGGCCGAATGTCTACTGCCTATATATATAAGTCCAAAATCATTTCAACCCTAACTTCTGAGAACCCTCATTCTTCTCTGAGTGCTCCAGTGTCAAACCCTTGAAGATTTGAGAGTTTCTTGCTGTCCAAGTTCGATTCATAGCTCGTGGTGTTCGATTCTCACTCAAACGTTCATCTCTTACCTTCGAATCACCACGGTTGCTGTTGGTTCCGATTGGAAAACCCTGGAATAGGATTCCGCACTATTCCAGAGGCTGTAGAGCAGATTTCTCTTGATTTCGTGTTGTTTCCGAGATCAATCTTGGTCCTACAGACATTGACTGACGTATTCGGCTATGTCTCTCTTCATTCCTGGCCACCAATAAAATCCACGCAAGTCTTGATACATCTTATCAGCGCCTGGATGAACAGAGTATTTAGTCTTGTGTGCTTCATCGAAGATAAGTTTTCTCAATTCATCTACCGCCGGGACCCATATACGTTCCCGGTAGTAGATCATTCCATCAGGCTTCGTGTCGAACTGTTTCTCCGCTCCACAATTAAGTTCCTTCTTCAGATTACCTCGGTCAAGTGCTTCTTGTTGTGCTTGAATAATCTTGTCACTTAAACTGGTCTGCACGGTTATCCCCATTGCTCTAACACGTAGGGGTTTGACCCGTTCCTTCCGGCTCAAGGCATCGGCTACAACGTTCGCCTTTCCCGGATGGTACTTGATCACACAATCATAATCATTCAGAAGTTCAACCCAACGGCGTTGTCGCATGTTGAGCTCCTTCTGATCAAAGATGTGCTGCAGACTTTTGTGATCAGTGAATATGGTACACTTGGTGCCATATAAGTAATGTCTCCAAATCTTCAAGGCGAAGATTACTGCTCCTAGTTCAAGATCATGAGTAGTGTAGTTCTTCTCATGAATCTTTAACTGTCTTGAGGCATAAGCAATAACTTTGTCCCGTTGCATTAATACACAACCAAGCCCCTGATGGGAAGCATCACAGTACACAACAAAGTCATCGCATCCTTCTGGAAGAGACAGGATTGGAGTATTACATAACTTCTGTTTCATGGTCTGAAAAGCATCCTCTTGTTTCTGCTCCCAGACAAACGGTTCACTTTTCTGAGTTAGTTTGGTGAGTGGCAAGGCTATCTTAGAAAAGTTTGAGATAAACCTTCTGTAATAACCCGCCAATCCCAGAAAAGACCGTATCTCCGTCGGTGTCTTCGGAGTGTCCCAATTCTTTATCGCCTCGATCTTGGCAGGATCCACGTGTATTCCCTCGCTGTTGACTACATGTCCCAGAAATTGAACTTCTCTTAGCCAGAATTCACATTTGGAGAATTTGGCATAGAGGTTCTTTTCCCTCAACAGCTCCAAGATCTTCCTGAGGTGTTGCTCGTGCTCTGTTTTGTTCTTGGAATAAATCAATATGTCATCTATAAAGACAATGACAAACTGATCTAAATACGACTTGCACACTCGGTTCATGAGATCCATGAAAACCGCTGGTGCATTTGTCAATCCGAAAGGCATCACCATGAATTCGTAATGCCCGTATCTTGTTCGGAATGCCGTCTTCGGTATGTCTTCGTCTTGAACTCTAAGCTGATGGTATCCAGACCTCAAGTCAATCTTTGAGAAGTATTGCGCTCCTCGCAGTTGGTCAAACAAATCATCAATCCTCGGCAATGGATACCGATTCTTGATGGTTAGTTTGTTCAGCTCACGGTATTCTATGCACATTCTGAACGATCCGTCTTTCTTCTTCACGAATAAGACCGGGGCTCCCTATGGTGAGTAGCTCGGTCTGATGAAACCCTTGTCAAGTAGCTCCTGCAACTGATTAGACAATTCCTGCATCTCTGAAGGTGCTAACCTGTAAGGATATTTAGCAACAGGAGTTGGTCTAGGAACTAAGTCGATTCGAAACTCTACCGGTCGCACGGGAGGCAAACCTGGCAGGTCTTCAGGAAACACGTCCGGATATTCTTTCACAACCGGTACATCTTGAATCTTTGTCTTGTCCTTCTCCTTCTCCACCACATGAGCCAGGAATGCAACGCACCGTTTCTGTAGACACTTACGCGCTTTTATGCAAGAGATGATTTTGACACTACGTTTTGCTTGATCCCCTTTTACTTCCAACACGAGATCACTCGGCAATGGAATTCGAAGCAAATTTTCAGAATAAATGACTTCCACTTGGTTAGAAGAAAGCCAATCCATTCCAACAATGATGTCGAAACTACCCAACTCCATCGGTATCAAATCGATGGTGAATGTATGACCATTGAGTGTCAATGGGCAATTTCAATAAATTGTACTAACTGTAATCTGCTTTCCGTTAGCTACCTCTATAATGTAAGGGGAATCTAACTGTTCCTCTATAGAAACTAATTGGCATGTAAAATTGGTAGAGATAAAACTCTGATCCGCACCAGTATCAAATAAAACGGATGCATAAAAGTCATGTAAGAGAAACGTACCAGTGACCATATTCGGGTCCTGGCGCGCTGCAGGTACTCCAATAACAAAGGCTCTTTCACGAGGAGCTTGAACTGCCTGTTGAGCCTTCTTCTGGCAGTTCTTGGCAAAGTGGCCTTATTCGCCACAGTTATAGCATCCACCGTTGTTCTGATTAGCTGGTGGAGGGAGAGCCAAAGCAGCGTTGTTGACTGCTGGGTTAGGTGTCATTCGGCAGTGTTGGACCCAATGACCCTTTCTTCCACATCCCGTGCAGTGCTTGCAGGGAGTGTTAGCAATGTGATGATATTGACACTTGGCACACAGAGGAAACGTGCCAGTGTAGGGTTTTCGGTTGGGGTTTTGTGGTGCTGCTGCTTCTTGTTGGAGAGGTGTGGCCATCGTGTAGTTCTTGATGGTCTTCTGCTTCTTCTTCTGATGGTGGTGGGGTTTCTTTGACGGTTCTGCCTTGTTCTTACCGGTGTCTGCCTCTTTCTTTAACACTCCAGAGGCTACCATAAGATTAGTGAGTTTTCCAGACAACCTCACTGCAGAGTCAACAGTGGTAGGGTTGGCTGCAACAACCATGCCCTGAATGCAGACGAGAAGTCCGCCTACATATCTGTCTATCCTCTTCTCTAAAGTTGGTACCATGTCGGGTACCAAAGCAACCAACTCATGATAACGAGTTGTATACCCCATGTGATCAGCCCCCTTCATCACATGGTTGGATAGTTCAACCTCTAGCTTCTGTAACTCGTTCTTGGGGCAGAACTCCGTTCTCAGCAATGTCTTGAAATCTTCCCAGGGCATGGCCGTAGCTTCCTCTCTTCCTCGAGCGTTGATCTGACCGTTCCACCAGGTCAGAGCCAGTTTGTTGAATGTTCCAGATGAGTAGCGGACCTTGTGGTGTTCTGGACAGCTGCAGAGGTCCAGGGTTGTCTCGATCTTCTCAATCCATTGGATTAATCCAACGGCTCTTTCATACCCGCTAAAGCTGGGTGGTTTACATCCTACAAAGGATTTGTAGGAGTAATGCGATGAACTTCCAGTATTTCCACTGGCTTCCCCTGATGAGTTGCCAGTGTTGTTGATTTCATTGCGGAGACGGAGGAACATCTCCGGTATCGCCTCCTTCATTTGGTTGGTCATCTGGTTACTCAGAAAAGTCATCATGGCGATAGTGGCAGGATCCATCATCGGTGTTGTGCTCGAGCTAGATGGTTGAGTGATCAGAGGAGGAGGAGGAGGGGGTAGAGGAGGTGGCGGTGGTGAATCATTTGGTGACGGTGTTGAGGAGTGTGGAGCCAAGTCTTGTGGTGGTAGAGGTAACAAGGGAGGCTGTCTTCTCAGCGACATTCTGATCATAACCAATAAAGTTATCAGTTAGTGCAATGATCAAATACAGAAGACAGTATACAAGAAATTCCTAAGTCCTGTTTTCTCTATATGCAGGGTCCCTAGGTTATAGTCTAGGCCAAACAATTTAAATAAGTGACCTATATTTCTCTATAACCATGGCTCTGATACCAATCTGTCACACCCCGAGCCGGCGGGGTTGGATCGGAGTCCCCGTCGGGCGGAAGGTTCTCGGGGCGCGATATCGTGAGTGATAATCAAAGTGATCAGATTGTTTATATTGCACATGATATAAATGAGAAATGCTAAATAGAATAGAATTACAAAGTTAAATTACATCCGAATCGTTCATAATTTAACAATGTAAATCTATCGTAAACATCATAAAATAACTATCTTGTTACTGCACAAGATATACAAAATAATTGTATAATGATGTTTCCAAAAATATGCAGGTCCAAAAATACTAAGTCTTCTATCTGAAGTCCTAGTCCAAAAGCATAAGCTTCCTAGTTGACCTGTTCGTCACCTCAGAAGTCATGCAAAAATAAAATCAACACATGGTTGGTGAGTTCATATAGTTTAGAGTTTGAAAATGATTTCTAAACCTCTTTCGGTAAAGACCTTAACCTCATTAACTCCACATGTAATATCCGAATTGGTATGCTTATATATAGGGCATATGTAGGGTCAAACTTACCGCCCGCCCAGCCACCGTCCCACCACATACTAATCCGTATATGACACTGTTGTTAATGATAGTTAAGCATTTTTACCCTTGTCATTAAACCCAAAAATCCTTCTGTTCTTTGTCCCTGTAATTGCAATCATTTGAAATCGATGTTGGTTCCATAAGTTCATCACACAATATGATCAACCACAACAATTGTTGAAACAGTTATAAATGCTTAATTAAATAAATAAATAAACATTTAATAAAATCTAAGTCCTAATGATTGGGCCTTGGTCAACTCGAGTAGACTAGTCTGTCAATCAAGGTTCTTAGTAGTTAGGGAATTCTGTAAATATCATCAAACATATGACCTACAAATCAAACGGTCTAGCTAGGACTTCTTGAAATGTAGGATTTCTTGTTTCATTCTTGATTCGTTGTGTTGGCATATGTTATCTCTGATATTTCCCAGATTTTCCCTTGAAAATGATTTATTGATTCGTCTGATTCTGTCACAAGATGTACTTGATTCGTTGATCATGGAATACTAGATTCGTTGATCAAATGTACTCTTGATTCATTGTTCGTCAAACACTTGATTTGTTGAACATCGAATATTAACTTTGTAAAGATAGTTTCGTTTGATTCGTTGAACTTCCCCACTTGTTTTGTCAAAATAGTTTCGTTTGATTCGTTGAACTCACACACTTGATTTGTCAAAATAGTTTCGTTTGATTCGTTGAACGCACATACTTGATTTGTCAAAATGTTTTGTTTGATTCGTTGTAATCACCCACTTGATTCGTCAAAATGTTTTGTTTGATTCGTTGAAATGACACACTTGTTTCGTCAAAATGTTTCGTTTGATTAGTTGAAATGTTTAGTTTAACCCAATTATCCACTTAAATTATAAGTAGATGAATTTAGTAAAACCTGCATAAAATTCACCTAGACATGATTCTAGGTTAATAATTTACATATAAAACATATGTTAAATAAAAGCATTTAAGTAAACAATTTAAACAAACAGTTTACGCATACTTCTCAGCCCCGCGTGTTAAAACAAAATGTTAGAAAAGGGGCAATGAACTCACCTGTGCTGCTATGTAAATGATCTAACACAAATGCGCGCTCTTGTTGTAGCTTAGGTTTCTTCGGTTCCTGAGTTATTTTATAAGAGTTTGAATACGATAAGTATACGTATTAGTCGTCGTACCCAAGGTTTGGTATTGGTGTGTGCAACTAAGTGTCCTATTTACTAGTGTTTCTATAACTAAATCTTCTAATCTAACTTAGCTACCCATTTATAATCCAATTCTATAATAAATTATAGTAACTTACATTGTTTTATTTTTACAAAATTTGGGCAGAGTTTCCTTTGTTTTTCGTTCAAATCTAGACAATTAACATTTGTCTATGTTACAAGAATTTCCCAACAAGATAATCAAAATAAATCTTTATTTAAAACATTTATCATTTAATTCCACCTTATTCCATTAACCACGCCATTTACTTATTTTAAGCCAATATTTAACATGTAATGGGCCCTAGATAAGCCCCATTGGGCCCACTTAAGCCCATTGATGGTCTTTGTTTCTCAATGGATCCAACTCAAGTTCGTTGAATAACTATTGCATAGATAATCAATCACCTAGGTTCGTTATTCATAATCGGTCTTTTCCTAAGGTTAAGTGGAAATTTTAAACCAACACTCAACCTTTAAGTCTTTGTTGTTTGACAATAAAGGCCTAGTTTGTTTCAAACAAGTTTGCATGAAATATAACCCTCTTAATCATTCCTATACACACACGTGATACATCCCATGCATGCATACATGCGTAAACTCCCATGCACCTTAGAAATTCCGGATTTTAGGGTGGTTCTAGGTTCGGTATCATCCCAAGGCAGCGAACCTTTTGGAGGAACTGGCCTTGGGTTCGGCTAACCCATTATCACCAACGAACCCTTAAGGTTCGTCCAGATTATAGGGTTTTGCATGTAAAGTGTTCGGCCATGACACAACTAGGCGAACCTGTAGGGTTCGGCCAACTCCTAACTAGTCATAGGTTCGTAGCATTCTACTTAGGTTCGTGATCACCTCTGGTTCGGCTAAGGAGGGTTCGGTCCCTATCTGGTTCGGCAAAATAGGTTCATGAATCCTAGGGTTCGTCACCCTAGGTTCGCCCACTGAAAGAGAGTTCGCAACTTTAAGGGTTCGGCTAGAAGATTGCAGGTGCCCAGGGTTCGTGAGCCAGAATCACAGGTTCGGTGCAGGTTGGGCAGGTTCGTGACTCAGATTGTGCAGGTTCGGGAATCAGGTTCGTTGCAGGGTTGTAGGGTTCGGTGCTCATGCTCGTCGGCTAAAGGTTCGGCTGACTTAAAACACCCACGAACCTGTATCACTTTCATCTTTCATCAAGTTCAACCTGTTGTAAATCGTTTTCTACAAACATGTAGTTGTTACCCATGGGTTATCTCAAGGTTACTAAATGTGTAGAGCCGGTTAACATAGCCATAACTACAAGAACTCGTGTAACCCTCTAAAAACCGAAATTTAGATCAAGATTTACCTCAAAATAATGGAGGGAATCTCGAAAAACTTGTACTTCTGCGATCTACGTGCTGAAATGAACATTTTAACACTTAGAGGGCTTGAATCCGCAAAGGAACCGTCACACAATCGTAGAGAGAAGGTGGAGAAACTTGTTCTAGAGAGAGAGAGAGAGTCTTGAACGAAAATGGAGAGAGAGAGGGGGTTGGGTGGAGGTAGTTGTGGCATTTAATTGCCACATTAAGTGTCCCAAACTCCCGGTGATTCGGTCTTGTTCAGTTTCGCGTAAAATACCGGTTCGCGAGGTTTTCGCGATGAAACAACACGGTTTATAAAAATAGAATTTATAATTTTAATCTAAGTGGTTATTCCTAGTAAATTAACTAATATCTTTTATTTATTTTAAATTTTAAAATATTAATTTATTGTTTAACTCGAAATGTACGGTCGTCGCGCGTATTCGTTCGAATCGTCATTCGTGCGAATACGACGATAACTATACTTTTCAATCTTGTTTTCTAATTAAGGAATATCATTCAGAATGTTAAACTTTCAGATATATTCGTACAGATCGTCACCTATACGAACAACCCGTCGATTTAGCATTCACATAACAATATTCGTGTGTTTTGTTCTTTAAAGCCTCACATACGTTTACACATAATTAAGTCCTAACAAATAAAACCCATGATGGTTCTGTGTTGCCAGGTAATTATCTGACTCAAGAACCATTGTTCTAAACTTTGTTTCTGTTAATTGTTCAAGAACTTGTTGTTTGATTACTCAAAATGATAATGATAACTGATATGAATATAAAATGTACTTAAATTTATATAGTTCGTACCTGTTACTGATCATGTTACTGTTTAAGATCACTGTTCCAGTGACGGTTTCGACACTGATGTTACAATTAGGTGCTTCATGGACGACCATTTCTTTTTTTGCTGCAATGCAATTTTATGCTTAACTACTCATTTCTCTTTTGATGCACAACAATTTTATGCTTAACGGTGTAGCAAATTTTTGTAATATCATAAGTTGTTGAATTTACTTGTTATTTTTGTTTAGGGTTTAATGAAAATGACAAAAATACCCCTGAACTTAACTGAGTTTTTGGATGGGGTTAACTAGGTGGAGCATAATGAAAAAAAATAGAAACCATGATGTCAAATTGGCAAAAAATAAGAATTTCGATGAATATGACAAATTCATCTAAACCACAGAGAGTATAATGACAATTACTCTATAATATTTTAGGTCGTTTTTTGTAGGCCAAAAAAATTGAGACATAAGTAGAAAAACCAAAACCAAATGGGTTTTAAAAACATAAAAAATAAAATAACATAACCCAAACGATTTAAAAAACCCAAAAATCGAAATTTAAGTTTTGGATTTGGAATACGACAAAAATTTGACCTAAAACAACCCATGCATACCCTATCTTATTTTTCAGTCTATTGCTATATTTGTAAGGGTATAAAAAAAATTAACTCTATTCATAACCGAAAAAATTGAACCAAATTGTTAGTTTGGGTTTTAGTTTGGTTCCTAACTATATATGTATTCTAAATTTGGTTTTCGTTTTGGTTAACGAATATACATCTTTTTAATTCGATTTATTTTGTTAACTATATAAATGATAATTATATATGTTGAATTTAGTTTATTAGGTTTATTTGGTTGAATTTGGTTCGCTTAGACAGATTTCTAACAGAAATCATTTTATTGAACATATAAGCATAAAATAACTCAAAACTGAAAACAACCGGAAAACAATCGTTAAGCGCACTAATTAATGGCTGGCCTCAAGTTTTAAAAGTAAGCTCCAAATTTATATAGTGTTGGGCCGTAAAATAGTTTTTTTTTGAATGACGAAGGTCTCAATCGTGTGAACCCACTGTTTCCAGGCCATGTCACCAATGTCTAGTTCCCATGAGCCACCACAACCACCTCAGAAGGAAACCCCACTAGGAAAACCCTCTTACCCACCTCAGAGCCCGTTTTCGCTACGGGAGTGATTTGAACCCAAGACCTCCCATTTGGGAGAATCCTAGGGATACCATTGAGGCAATGCCTCTTTGGTGGTCGTAAAATAGTTAAAAAAAAGTTAAGATGTTTCCAGCTATAAATGGCATTTGATTCATAGACGAAGCTTTTAAGGGGCCCAGGGGTGCCCCGGTCCCCCTGTTTTTTCGCTCAGAATGGTCGATATAATAGTATTTCGTTGGAAAAATCATTCGGTTCTCTTCGTTTTCTTCCAAAAAATCCTACGATCTCCTCCGGCCTCCTCTGATTTTTTTTCCAAACTCCGTCACTGATTTGATTGTTGGTGTTGGAATGGAGGACGTGACAACAAGTGGTATATATTTCTGGAGGGCATTTCATCATTCGAACTTGGTAAATGGGATAGACGTGGAGGGGTAAAAGTGTAAATAACAACAAACAAGGTGGTTTGCTCGTATAAAACAATTGACCTCTGTTTTCTTTTACAGAGAATCCAAACATCTCAAACCTTGTCATCTTTTACTTTAGAATTATATACCAATGCTTTAGAAATTAATCATTTACTTTTAAAATTAATCATTTATTTTAATAAACTTATGTTTTGACTTTGCAAATTATTACTTCAATCATTTTTAAGTTTCTAAACTTTAATGTTAACCATCTTCCTCTTTAACTTAATCTTAAATAGATAACCTTTAAACCATGATCTTGTCACTTATTTTAAATATTTAAATAAACATTTGAATTACATTAAAATTGAAATAAAAAAATTAATTTTTGAAAAAAAAATTAATTTAAATATAGTTTAGTGTAAGCCACACATTTATTTTCGTGATTTGAAATACATGACTTATCTCTCTATGGGATGAAATTTTTTGTAACCATTATCTTTTACTACAACTACATAACACATTTCAACCAATAACAAAGTTACACATAAGCTTAATTAAAATATTAGAAAGGGCATCATAGTTATTTTACATTTTTTAAGTTTTTTCCCCCTCTTTTTTAAACATTAATAACTTTTTTATAATATATTATTTTTTAAAAAAAATTGCATCATTATATTCGTCTCATTTTTCTCTTTAATTCCGTTATAGTCTCGACTAATTTTTTTTTTTACTTTTTTTAGATGCCATATATTTACATCATTGTAACGATCTTAAATATAACAAATTTATTTTAATTTTTTTCTAACAATGATAAATTACAGTGATGTAATTTACATTGACGTAATTTACATTGACGCAAAATTCGGTTTCGATTTTTTTTCGATTAATTCGGTTCCGGTTCGGTTTTTTGGTGAATTTGGTTCCGGTTAATTCGGTTTCGGTTCGGTTTTTTTGGCTTTTTGCTCATCCCTAATTTGTAACGAGCCTAAATACAACAAATTAGTTTGAATTTTTTTCGAACAATGATAAATTACATCACTATAATTATCATTGTTAGAGAAAAAATCAAAATAATGTGTTATATTACATCAATGTAATTTATCATTGTAATTATCATTGTTAGAGAAAAAAAATAATAATGTGTTGTATTACATCACTGTAATTTATCATTGTTAGAAAAAATTCAAAATAATGTGCTATATTTTTGCTCGTTACATCGATGTAAATAGTTGACAATGAGAAAAACAATTAAAAAACTAGTCAACATTATAACGGGAAATACAGAGAAATTACATCACTGTAAATAATGTGTTACGTCACCATTAATTATGTCATTGTAAATTACTTCATTTTGTGTTACATTACTTCATTTTATGTTACATTACTGTAATTTACTATTGTTAGAAAAAATTTCTAATTAATTTGCTATCTTTAAGCTCGTTACAATGATGTAAATACATGATATCAAAAAATAAAAAAAAAAACTAGTTGAGACTATAATGGAATTAAAGAGAAAAATGAGACGAGTATAATGGTGCAATTTTTTTTTAAAAAAATAATATAGTATAAAAAAGTTATGAATGTTTAAAAAAAAGGGGTAAACTTTACTTAAATAACAAATGTCCTAAATGCCCTTTTTATTAAAAAAAGGAAATTGACACGTGGCACGATCCTATACACTTACCTTTTTAAAGTAACAATTGGATGATAGTTAATGGGTTGTAACAAAAGATAAGGGTTATAAAAAATTCCATCCCCTATATACATACATATATATATCTATATAGGATTGGGATCAAATAATAACCCACTCTTAAAGCAATAACCCAATAACTTTGCCGAATCTTGAATTTTTTTTTTGAACATCATTGTAACACAATAGTAACGCTATGTTCTTTTATGAGTTTGTGAAAATTCATAACCGTTTAAGAGATATCATCGTTGTAAGTTTTTGACAAAAACAGTTACAGTGCTGTAAATCAAAAACTTACAACGATGATATCTCTTAAACGGTTATGAATTTTCACAAACTCATAAAAGAACATAGTGTTCTAATTGTGTTACAATGATGTTCAAAAAAATATTCAAGATTCGGTTTCATTTTGGCAAAGTTATTGGATAATTGCATTAAAAGTGGGTTATTATTTGAACACTTCTGATATACGTCAAATTATACATATTATTCGACTCAAATTCCCCCGATTTTAACGTTAATAACATGCAAATTCATTCGCAAATAGTGCTAATTATTGTTTTTGTGAATTTGTAAGATAAACGGCCTTGCTCGGAAGAAAATCAAACGTTGTATGGAATTTCAGCATTTTCTGAGCAAATCCCCAGATGCGCACTGTCATGCCAAATCTTGCGCCAGCCCATGCACGACCGTGCACAACTTTGCACGACAGTGCAATCAAGTAGTGCTAGGCCATTCATGGCAGTGCTGGCCTATGCACGACCGTGCACCTTCTTGCATGACCGTGCAATCAGGTAGTGCTAGGCCATGCATGGTAGTGCCGGCTTATGCACGACCGTGCATAAGCCAAGCACGACCGTGCAGCCTAGCCAGTGCCGGGCCAAAGCAAGGCAGTGCCGGGCCAAATGGAGGTAGTGCCGGCCAAGACGACTTGCGCATGACCGTGCGACTTTTGGCACGACCGTGCCTCACACCTCGAGTCAATTTTTGAGAATTAGCTGAAAATGGCAACTTCGACAACCGTCCCAGACCAAAAGTAGAGTACTGTAGCACCTTGCACGACCGTGCACCTATGGTGCACGACCGTGCCAAGTTCCAGAATTTCTATAAATTCAGCTTTTCACCTCATTTCAAAGGGTTGGACTTCCTGGAGCTGAAATACCTTCTGTTCAGATTTCTTAAGGCTATCCAAGGGAGATTCTGAAGGTCTTGAAGATTCAAGGAGCATCCAACACCATCTTGTTTCAATCCTTGCTTGCTAGTGGTTTGCATTTTGTTAATTTAATCATGTCTCTTGTTATTTTCAGCCACTTTGTTATTGTTCTTGTAAGCCTTATGGGCTAATCACTTCATTGTCTAGATTATGATGAAACTTATGTTTATGTGATGTTGATTTTATGAATTGGTCAAATGAGTTTATGTCAAGATTCAAGATGAAGTTATGATTATATTTCAATGATGTTGTAAATTTGTGTAGGTTGATTAATGTTCAAGAATGATGAATGTTTAGTCATATTATGTTGGAAAACCATGATCAAACATTTGTT
This sequence comes from Mikania micrantha, assembly GCA_009363875.1. Lineage (NCBI taxonomy): Eukaryota > Viridiplantae > Streptophyta > Magnoliopsida > Asterales > Asteraceae > Mikania > Mikania micrantha. The sequence continues at coordinate 22,218,230 of CM018687.1, read as the reverse complement.
TATAATCTTACAACTTGTTTTTAAAATTATGCCATGAGATTAGGAATGATAATTGGTTTCTTGAATGTTATAAAACTTGCATAAGTATACTTTCTTTCACTAAAGTTTGGAAAAACCACGGTGATATTATGATTTGTTGAATATGATTAATATGTAAGTTAGGAAATTATGGCCAAATGACCTCATTTACATGATTGTGTTCATAGATTGTAAGTTGGAAGAAATTGTGACTTTTTTGAATTTATGCAACTTAGGGTGATTAGTGTGTATAAGTCATATTAGTTTTCTTAAGTTGTAGAATTAAGATTCTTGACGGATGACTAATTCTTGATTAAATCTTGACATAAACCTTAACATTAGGCTTCATAAAATAATCCTAGGTGATTAAAATGTGTTTATCGTTTTAATTTTCCAAAAGATTATAAGATTAGATATCTTTGACCGGAATCTAGTCAACATTCGATTTACCAATTCATATTAATCACATCACTAGACTAAGTGGATTCATGATCTAGGCAATTTTCTTAGACTTTAGATTATTTGAAAAATCTCCTTTTAGTTATTATTTTAAAATTCACAAACCCGACTTTTTCATGTTGTTGCTAAACATTGACCGAGGTTTAGTATTGAGAGATATCGTGTCCACGGATTGATATCCGGTTCTTACCATAAGCTATATTATTATACGATAGGTACACTTGCCTATTGTGTGTGATTTAGTTTCTAGTAAAAACCATTTTAAAACTAAAATCTGTGTGAAAAATTTATCATTAAAATATATAGTTTCACGCACATCAAGTTTTTGACGCCGTTGCCGGGGACACTGTGATTTCAAGAAAAATCAGAGTTGGTGATTTAGCTTATTTTTAGTGTAAAAATATTTTTATTTTATTTTATTTTATTTCAATAGTTTGATCTTTGACTCTTAGTTTTTATTAATTATTTTAGTTTATTTTTCAAAATTTTATTTTATTTTTATTTTTATTTTTAACAGGTTTGATTCGGTAACTCGTTTATGCATTAAGTGTGTATATCCTCAACCCCCGAGCCAGACATTGTCGAGCCTAGATCAGAACCGGAGCGGTATTTTCGGCAAAGTATGCGGGAGCTGTCCCGCATTGTAGCAAATACCGTCGAAGGAGACGGAGAGACCGACAATATCTTTGGCACGGGAGACACGACCATGGTGGACCAAGATGATGACTGGACGATTTCTGACTTTGCGAAACCATCACTTGGAGGATTGGAGCCAAGTATCACCCGATCGACTGTTGAGGCTAACAATTTCGAGATCAAGTCGAGTATCATTGAAATGGTTCAGAACACTGTTCAGTTTGACAGGAAGGATCACGAGGATCCTAATCTCCATATCGCGGGATTTCTGGGATTTGCGCCACTTTCAAGATCAATGGCGCGTCTGATGATGCCATTCGGCTTCGGTTATTCCCATTCACTCTACGTGACCGAGCCAAGGCATGGCTGATTTTCCTTCCTTCGGGCTGTATTACCACTTGGAATCAGATGTCTGAAAAATTCTTTGAGAAATACTTTCCTCCCAAGAAAACTGCGAAGCTGAGAGCTCGGATTCTTTCGTTCCAGCAGGATGATGGTGAGACGTTTTACGAGGCGTGGGAGCGATTCAAGGATCTGATGAGAAAGGTCCCACATCACGGTTTAGAGCTATGGAGGCAGTGCGAGACATTCTACAATGGTCTCGATGTGAGCGGACGACAGTGGCTAGACAGTTATGCGGGTGGAGATTTTGGAGCGAAGCGACCGCGAGAGGCGTTTGAATTGCTCGAGAAAGCAGCTAGGAAGAGTTATTCTCAGCAGGCCCCGAGAGCCAAGGCACCCAAGCAGGGTGTCCATCAGGTTGATTCCTATACTGCTTTGACTGCACAGTTGGAGGCACTCTCCAACAAAATCTAGCAGATGTCTGTGAACAAAGTCCAATCTTGTTGTGAGATATGTGGGGGACCACACCATAGTGGGGAGTGTTCGATTAGGGATAGATCCGTTCACGAGCAGATTGACTATATGGGCAACCAAAATCAGTCTCAAAATAATCCCTACAGTAACACTTATAATCCGGGGTGGAGCAAATTTCAGTTGGAAGTCTGGTACCACAAACCAGCAACCACCTGGATTCAATCCGCGCCCCCATTCCAAAATCAGTCTCACGGTCAGTCCTCACAGATTCGTCCTCCATAGAACCAGTTTCAAAATCAAGGTTCTAGCAGTGGGTCACAACCCGCTCCTGAAAAGCGATCCAATTTGGAGGACATGGTTGCACGGTTGCTATCTAACTCCGAGAGCCAAAGCCAGTTGGCTCAGAAGCAGAATCAGTATATGGAAGACCGCTTCCATAAGCATGAGACGGAGTTGAGGAACCAAAAGGCATTGATGCAAGCCATAGAGAATCAGGTAGGACAAATTGCTAAGTTGCTATCCGAAAGGCAACAAGGTGGTCTCCGGAGTAACACTGAGCCGAATCCTAATGCTAATGTTAAGGCCATCACATTGAGGAGTGGTAAATCCACCACTGCACTTCCTCCACCGGCTTCCCCTTCTTCGTCTCTTCCGCCGGTGATTGAGGAGGTTGCGACTGAGATTCCTGCTGAGGTGCATTTCAGGCCAGGCCCAGCAAGTACAGCACAAGCAAAGGAACCATTCAAGGACTACACTCCTCCTGTCCCATACCCCAGCAGGTTGAAGAAGCAGAAATTTGAGGAACACTATGGTAAATTTCTGGAGTTGTTTAAGCAGTTGCATATCAATCTGCCATTTGTTGAGGCACTTGCTCAGATGCCTAAGTATGCCAAGTTTTTGAAGGACATCCTCACCAACAAGAAGAAGTTGGAGGAGTTATCTCATGTTATATTGAGTGAGGAGTGTTCTGCGATCCTTCAAAACAAACTTCCTCAGAAGATGAATGATCCTAGGAGTTTCACTATCCCATGCTTGATTGGAAGTTTATCAGTTAGTAATGCATTGGCTGACTTGGGGGCTAGCATCAATCTAATGCCCTATGCTGTGTTTGAGAAACTTGGTGTTGAGGAACTTAAGCCAACCCGAATGAGCATCCAGCTTGCCGATTGGTCAGTCAAATATCCGAGAGGTATAGTTGAGAATTTGTTGGTTGAGATTGATCGATTTGTGTTTCCTGTGGACTTTGTAATCCTTGACATGGATGAAGACAAGAATGTACCTCTCATTCTTGGTCGTCCATTCCTAGCCACTGCTAGAGCCCTCATTGATGTTTGCTCGGGCAAACTGACACTTAGAGTTTATGATGAGGAGGTGACCTTTGATATCGGAAGGTCAATGAGGCATCCACAGAGTCAGGACGATTCACTCTACTTCATTGATGTTGTTGATTCATGTATGAGTGATTCATCACAGGATGGGTGTGTTGTGGAGGTGTTTGACACCCAATTGTTAGGAAGGGAGGATGTAGACCCAGTCTCTGAGGGTCGATTTGATGAGGAGATGGTGGCATTGCTGAGCCACGATCCTTCCCCTCAGGATGAAGTGTTTGAAGTCATGGATCGCAAGGCTGAGCCTAAGGCATTACCTTCTGTTGAAGACCCACCATCTGTTGAGCTTAAGGAGCTTCCCGGTCATTTGGAGTATGCATTCCTAGATGGTGAGTCTTGGTTGCCCGTTATCATCTCGTCTGCTTTAACGAGTGGAGAGAAGGTCAAATTGTTTGAAGTTATGAAGATGCACAAGAAGGCGATCGCATGGAAGATCATGGACATCAAGGGCATCAATCCATCTTTTTGCACCCATAAGATCTCGATGGAGGAGGATTTTAAGCATGTAGTTCAGCATCAGAGACGTCTCAATCCTAATATGCAAGACGTTGTGAAGAAGGAGGTTATCAAGTTACTTGATGCAGGTTTGATTTATCCTATTTCTGATTCCCCTTGGGTGAGTCCGGTGCAGGTTATCCCGAAGAAGGGTGGGATGACAGTGATTACCAATGAGAGAAACAAGTTGATTCCTACTCGTACTGTGACCGGATGGAGAGTTTGCATCGATTACCGCAAACTGAACGATGCCACCAGGAAAGACCACTTCCCCTTGCCTTTTATTGATCAGATGTTGGAGAGATTGTCAGGCAAGACGTACTATTGTTTCTTGGATGGTTTTTCAGGATAATTTCAAATCCCAATTGCTCCTGAGGATCAGGAGAAGATGACATTCACATGTCCCTATGGCACATTTGCGTACAGGCGAATGCCCTTTGGACTGTGCAATGCCCCTGCCACATTTCAGCGTTGTATGGTGGCTATTTTTTATGATATGATTGAGGACTCCATGGAGGTATTTATGGATGAATTTTCTGTTTTTGGGAGTTCCTTTGATCATTGGTTGGAAAATCTGAGGAAGATGTTAGCTAGGTGTGAAGAAGCTAACTTGGTGTTGAATTGGGAGAAATGCCACTTCATGGTGAAGGAGGGCATTGTTTTAGGGCATAAGATTTAATGTGACGGACTTGAAGTCGACCGAGCCAAGATTGAGACCATTGTCAAGCTTCCGCCACCCATTTCTGTGAAATCTATTCGGAGTTTCTTAGGACACGCGGGGTTTTATAGGCGTTTCATCAAGGATTTCTCAAAGATAGCTTGCACATAAATGACAATTTCCCCCACGAGTTTCTTATGCACATACAGACGCAGGATGAGGAGTGTCCTTGGTTTGCTGATTTCGCGAATTATCTCGCGTGTGGGATTGTGTTGAAGGGCTTGACACATCAACAGAAGAAGTTCTTTTCTGATGTCAAGTATTACATGTGGGAGGATCCTTACTTGTTTAGGATTGGAGCTGATCAGATTGTGTGTAGGTGCGTGCATGGAGGTGAAGCGCACAAGATTTTGAGCCATTGTCATGAGGGACCGACTGGTGGTTATCATGGAGCGACTCTTACTGCGAAAAAGGTTTTTGATGCCGGATTCTATTGGCCCACCATCTTCAGAGACGCTCATGATATGGTCCGAGCTTGCGATGCTTGCCAAAGGGCAAGCAACATCTCATCACGGGATGAGATGCCCCAGAATGGAATCCAAGTCTGTGAAATTTTCGACGTCTGGGGTATTGATTTTATGGGGCCATTCCCAACATCTCACGGTAACCGATACATTCTAGTTGCAGTCGATTATGTTTCCAAGTGGGTGGAGGCTCAAGCCTTGCCCACCAATGATGCTAGAGTGGTCGTGAGATTTCTGAAAGAGTTGTTTTCTCGCTTTGGTGCCCCCAAAGCACTCATTAGTGACCGTGGGACTCATTTCTGCAATTCCCAGCTCGACAAGGCGTTTTCACGATATGGAGTGAACCATAGATTTTCAACGCCATACCATCCACAGACCAGTGGACAGGTAGAGGTCACTAATCGGGGCATCAAGCACATTTTGGAGAAGACGGTTGGTCAAAACCGTAAGGATTGGTCAGTGAAGCTAAATGACGCGTTGTGGGCATTCCGAACAGCCTACAAAACTCCCACAGGAACCAGACCATTCAAATTGATTTATGGGAAAACGTGTCACCTCCCCGTTGAACTCGAGCATAAAGCCTATTGGGCGCTGAAATCCATCAATATGGATTTAACTAGTGCGGGGAAGAGCCGATTCTTGCAGATTCATGAGGTTGAGGAGCTAAGGAATGATACTTATGATAGCTCCAAGAGGTACAAGAAACGTACAAAGATGCTACATGATAGCCACTTGAAGGACAACAAGCAATTCCGAGTGGGTGATCGTGTTCTGCTTTATAACTCGCGTCTTAGGCTGTTCCCGGGCAAACTGAAGTCTCGATGGTCTGGCCCGTACACAGTTCGTGAAGTTTTTCCATATGGAACTGTGGAGGTTGAGCATGAAGATGGCAGAATTTTCAAGGTAAATGGCCATCGGTTGAAGAAATACTTGTCCGGACCCGTCGAGCCAGCATTGGAGGTCGTCGTACTCCACCCCAAGGACAAATGAATTCGGGGACTCGAGTCTAGCCGAGGACTCAGTAAACTTAGCCATCACGAGAGGTTCTCGGTTAAAAAAAAAATCTGCAGGTTCGCACGACTGTGCGACTAGTTGCACGGCCGTGCGCTTTTTCTGATGCACGACCGTGTGGCCCGTACGCACGACCGTGCGCCGTGTCAGATTTTCCCAATAACTACCCCACTTGACACCATCTCTCCCATAATTCACTTCCACATTTTCAGAAACGGTTCCCCATCGATTTCTCTCGTTTTTCATCTTCCAATTCAAGATTCAAAGGTATTAATCTCCTCCAATCTTTCAATTGATCTTTCTTTTCAACAAAATTCCTAAACTTCTTAGATTTGTTCAAATTAGGGCTTGTAAATACACCATTTTGGTTTAGAATTGTTAGGGTTTGTATAATTTTGGTTAAATCTTGGTTTGTTGATGGAAAATCTCGTTTTTGTTCAACTTTGAATTCGGTTCTGCACAGTGCACGACCGTGCGGCCCGTACGCACGGCCGTGCTCCTTGATAGTCCTCATTTGGCACTGCCTATGCAGACCCAAAATCAAAGAAGCACGGCCGTGCACTAACCGTGCACGACCGTGCTCCTAGATAGTGCTCTTTTTGGCACTGCCTATGCGATGAACAAACTCGAGAGGCGCACGACCGTGCTCAGAACGCACGACCGTGCTGATAGCCTGTGCCGGCTCTGCACTGCCTGTGCTGGGTCCTTGTAGGCTCTGCACGACCGTGCCAGTTTTAAGCACGACCGTGCTAGTTTCCAGATCAGCCCAGTTTCTGTTTTTGATTTTTTATTTTTGGTGACTAATATTTTTAGGAATTTTATTGAACAGATGGATCACCCGTTCCTGCATTTCGATCCGAATGACGAGCGCGACGCCTCGTGTATTCCCATGCTTTATTCTCTATGGGGGCGTCGGCGCCAAATCGAGCCTATGAAGTGTCTTAGTTGGGACTTGGTGGTCAACCTCAATCAACAAACGAGACTACATCCATTAATCACCGAACCATGGTCTCGCCTATTCTACATCAACCGTCCGCAATATCGCGAGCTGCTAATGGAGTTCTTTGCCTCATACTCCTTTAGTTTCCCCTCACAGAACGTTTACCGGAAACGTTTTGGGTTGACCTTCCGTTTAGGGGGAAGGTGGAGGAGATTTTCAGTCGCGCAGTTCGCGACCAGGATGGGTTTGTACACGGAGGGAGAGCTTGATTCGGAAATTTTTGATGAACTGCATGATTTTGAGGATAAGATTGAGAAGGCCATGTTCTGGGCCGAGGTTGCTGAGGGGGTATATGATCCCAGAAGAGCTAAGGCCACGAAACTACGAGACCCACTTCACAGGTTCATTCATCGGATCCTGGTCAGCACCATCATGCAGCGAGGTGACAGCTTGGGCAATGTGCCCACCAGAGATTTGTTTTATCTCTACTGTTTGATTAGGGGCATCCATTGCAATATTGCCCATTGCTTAGCCTATTTTCTCACGACCAGTTCAGGAAAACTAGCGTCCAGCCACATTTGCGGGGGCGCTTACATCACACAGCTGGCTGACTCGTTCGGTCTCTTGACCGAAGAGAACATTGCTACCTTTACTCATGTGTGTGATACGTCTCCGGTTGATATGCGGACTCTGCGTTACATGCAGATAGTGGAGCAGACGCCAGTGGGTATGCGTCTGAGAGGTCGGGACGGGCGGATCTGGGATCCCGTCCCAGGAGAGCAGGAGGATGAAGAGGAAGAGGAGCACGAGGAGGAAAGGGGCCCCGAAGGAGGGGGCCACATGGTATGGGACTTGGGGGTTTTGACTACGGGTATCCACCCCATGATGAGTATTTGGACTTTGCACTCACTCATGGTCCGGACCCCCCGTCCAATCTGGACTTGTGGCACAGGTTTACGGGATTGCAGGTGTCCCAGGAGGAGATGCACGCTGAACAGCACAGATTTAATCAGCGTATAGATAATTTTCAGACTGAGCAGGCCAGGCAGTATGATTTGTTGCATCAGATACAGGACAACCAGAGACGGACGAGGGTATGGGACTTGGGGGTTTTGACTACGGGTATCCCCCCATGATGAGTATTTGGACTTTGCAACCACTCATGGTCAGGACCCCCCGTCCAATCTGGACTTGTGGCACAGGTCTGCGGGATTGCAGGTGTCCCAGGAGGAGCTGCACGCTGAGCAACAAAGATTTAATCAGCGTATAGATAATTTTCAGACTGAGCAGGCCAGGCAGTATGATTTGTTGCATCAGATACAGGACAACCAGAGACGGAGCTTTGAGTGGCTTTTTGCGTCTCATCAGTCGGCTGCGGCTTTTCATCAGTTCTACGTTTCTGAGCCACCACGGTTTGACTATGGCTATTCTTCAGGTGGTGCACAGAAATGTTCCAGGGGAGGTCATGATGGAGAAGCGAGCGGTTCGGGATCGCATGATGATGAGGAGGATTAGTCTTATGTCATCCCTCCCCCGCAGTCTAGCTTAGTCTGGTGGTTATCTATATTTTTGAGAGTTATACATTTTGTTGTACGTACTAACTCTGTTTATTGTATATTTTATTTTTCATTTGGGTTGTAAACAATATTTTTGGTTGGCTGTTTAATGGATTGATGGATCTGGTGCTTTGGTTTTGGTCCCTTGGTTGTTGTGAGTTGTTGCTTTCAGCTTTGTTTTGTAGATGATTTTCAGTGCAGGTACACGGAATGCCCTTATCGTTGCAAGGCTCATGCAGATTATACACACCGGTCTCTCCAAGGACCCGTAGGGAAGTGTTTTTCCTTTTCACACTCGTGCATGATCACTCTTATTTTTCGCATGTTTTTGTTGCACAATAGGGGCATTGTGCAATTCAAGTGTGGGGAGGGGTATACTTTCGGGGTATACGTTTATTGTTGATACAACTTTGTTTGTCCAAGAGTAATAAGCATTTTTGCAAAGAACCTTTTATTGTTTTTGGTGCAATTAATTCTTTTTAATCAACAAGTTAAGCAAACAAGTTTTTGATAATTAAAACGAGGCTTGTTTTGATAAAGGGTATCTTAATTTGGAATTTTTAACAAGTAAAATAAATTTTTTTTGTTATCATCATTTGTGATTAGACAAAAGGAGGAACTACAAGTTATATCCTATATTTTTACCCATTCCTTCCATTTTTTTTGTGAGCATTTGAAACCTTGAGCATTATATTCATTGCATATTTTATGGATTGAGTGTGCCGGATGTTTCATTCAAATTAATATTTGTTTAAGTATACATCTCCATACTCATAAGCTTGAACAAAGTTGTATTTAATCAAGTCATTCAAACAAACCCTCATCACCACTTTCTCCATTAACCCATTTCTTTTATTGAAATCCAATTTCAAAGTTGGCAAGGAGTTATATTTCCTTTTAGTAGTTCTTGTGAAACAAATAATTAAGCAACACAATGTTTGCTTGTTGATGTATATAAGTCAAAAAAAAATTCTCGTTTAAGACAAAAAGGCTTTGTAGTATATATTTTGTTTGCAAATTCTTAGCCAACGGATTTCCCTTATCTCAATCCTTCTATCCCCAACCATCTCCAAACCAAACACAACCCAATAAAAGGCCTTTGGATTAAATTATGCTTTGTTTTTACTAATTGATTTAGAGTTGATTTTTATTACAAATATCATATTTGTTGATCCATTGTCTTGGCAATTGAGTGTTCTATACATACACATTACATGTATGAATCCGAAATAAACCGAGTATGTGTGAACATTGTGAGAAATATAGGGTGTAACATGTTAGTGAATCCTCTTGTTTATAAATTCTTGTTGATAATGTTGATTTTATTTTCTTGCTTAAAATTTCAATTTTGGTAAACCTTTGAAAAACAATCTAAGTTTTTGATTATTTAATTCATTGTTGCTTACAAGTTGATTTTTGGAAATTTGTTTCACCATTAAGGTTCATTGTTTGCTTGAGGACAAGCAAAGTTCAAGTGTGAGGATTTTTTATATACGTCAAATTATACATATTATTCGACTCAAATTCCCCCGGTTTTAACGTTAATAACATGCAAATTCATTCGCAAATAGTCATAATTATTGTTTTTGTGAATTTGTAGGATAAACGGCCTTGCTCGGAAGAAATTCAAGCGTTGTATGGAATTTCAGCATTTTCTAAGCAAATCCCCAGATGTGCACTGTCATGCCAAATCTTGCGCCGGCCCATGCACGACCGTGCACAACTTTGCACGACAGTGCAATCAGGTAGTGCTAGGCCATGCATGGCAGTGCTTGCCTATGCACGACCGTGCACCTTCTTGCATGACCGTGCAATCAGGTAGTGCTAGGCCATGCATGGTAGTGCCGGCTTATGCACGACCGTGCATAAGCCAAGCACGACCGTGCAGCCTAGCCAGTTCCGGGCCAAAGCAAGGCAGTGCCGGGCCAAATGGAGGTAGTGCCGACCATGATGACTTGCGCACGACCGTGCGACTTTTGGCACGACCGTGCCTGACACCTTGAGTCAATTTTCGAGACTTAGCTGAAAATGGCAACTTCGACAACCGTCCCAGACCAAAAGTAGAGTACTGTAGCACCTTGCACGACCGTGCACCTATGGTGCACGACCGTGCCAAGTTCCAGAATTTCTATAAATTGAGCTTTTCACCTCATTTCAAAGGGTTGGACTTCCTGGAGCTGAAATACCTTCTGTTCAGATTTCTTAAGGGTATCCAAGGGAGATTCTGAAGGTCTTGAAGATTCAAGGAGCATCCAACACCATCTTGTTTCAATCCTTGCTTGCTAGTGGTTTGCATTTTGTTAATTTAATCATGTCTCTTGTTATTTTCAGCCACTTTGTTATTGTTCTTGTAAGCCTTATGGGCTAATCACTTCATTGTCTAGATTATGATGAAACTTATGTTTATGTGATGTTGATTTTATGAATTGGTCAAATGAGTTTATGTCAAGATTCAAGATGAAGTTATGATTATATTCCAGTGATGTTGTAAAATTGTGTAGGTTGATTAATGTTCAAGAATGATGAATGTTTAGTAATATTATGTTGGAAAACCATGATCAAACATTTGTTTATAATCTTACAACTTGTTTTTAAAATTATGCCATGAGATTAGGAATGATAATTGGTTTCTTGAATGTTATAAAACTTGCATAAGTATACTTTCTTTCACTAAAGTTTGGAAAAACCACGGTGATATTATGATTTGTTGAATATGATTAATATGTAAGTTAGGAAATTATGGCCAAATGACCTCATTTACATGATTGTGTTCATAGATTGTAAGTTGGAAGAAATTGTGACTTTTTTGAATTTATACAACTTAGGGTGATTAGTGTGTATAAGTCATATTAGTTTTCTTAAGTTGTAGAATTAAGATTCTTGACGGATGACTAATTCTTGATTAAATCTTGACATAGACCTTAACATTAGGCTTCATAAAATAATCCTACGTGATTAAAATGTGTTTATCATTTTAATTTTCCAAAAGATTATAAGATTAGATATCTTTGACCGGAATCTAGTCAACATTCGATTTACCAATTCATATTAATCACATCACTAGACTAAGTGGATTCATGATCTAGGCAATTTTCTTAGACTTTAGATTATTTGAAAAATCTCCTTTTAGTTATTATTTTAAAATTCACAAACCCGACTTTTTCATGTTGTTGCTAAACATTGACCGAGGTTTAGTATTGAGAGATATCGTGTCCACGGATTGATATCCGGTTCCTACCATAAGCTATATTATTATACGATAGGTATACTTGTCTATTGTGTGTGATTTAGTTTCTAGTAAAAACCATTTTAAAACTAAAATCTGTGTGAAAAATTTATCATTAAAATATATAGTTTCACGCACATCAACTTCCCTATCTAGGATAAATGTTAACCCTCCCTTATAGCGTTAACCCGTTAACCCTGGCAATTTTTGCCCGAATCTTTGTTTTTTTTCATGGTTTTTATTATATACATAAATAGGGGTTTCTTTTTTGTGTTTTTGCTAATTCATCACCGTTTAGAAATTAAATCAATTGTAAGTTTAAGTTACACTATGTGACGTAAGTAAGTGTAAGAAACTTACACTTACTTACACTTTGATTTAATTTCTAAATGGTGATGAATTAGCAAAAACACAAAAAAGAAACCCCCCCTCTATTTATGTATAATAAAAACCATGACAAAAAAAAACAAAGATTCGGGCAAAAAACGCCATGGTAACGGGTTAACGCTATAAGGGAGGGTTAACAATGGAACCATCCCCTATATAAATATGTTTATATAGGGGAAGGATCAAATGTTAGCCCTTCCTTATAGCGTTAACCGTTTAACCCTAACGTTTTTTGCCCAAATCTTTGTTTTTTTTCATGGTTTTATTATACATAAATAGAGGGGTTTCTTTTTTGTGTTTTTGCTAATTCATCACCGTTTAGAAGTTATAGTAAGTGTAAGTTACTTACACTTACTTACAATCCCTATCTGATGTAAGTAAGTGTAAGCAACTTATACTTACACTTATTATAACTTCTAAACGGTGATGAATTAGCAAAAACACAAAAAACAAACCCCCTATTTATGTATAATAAAAACCATGAAAAAAAACAAAGATTCCGGCAAAAAACGCTAGGGTTAAGCGGTTAACGCTATAAGGAAGGGTTAACAATGGAACCATCCCCTATATATATATATATATAGGGGATGTAATTTTTTATAACTCTTATCTTTTGCTATAGCTACATAACCCATTTCAACCAATAACAAAGTTACATATAAGCTTTTAATTAAAATATTAGAAAGGGCATCATAGTCATTTTACCTTTTATAAGTTTCCCCACTCTTTTTTAAACATTAATAATTTTTTTATAATATATTATTTTTTTAAAAAAATTGCTCCATTATATTAGTCTCATTTTTCTCTTTAATTCCGTTATAGTTTCGACTAATTTTTTTTACTTTTTTTATATGCCATATATTTACATCATTGTAACGAGCTTAAATATAACAAATTTATTTGAAATTTTTTCTAACAATGACAAATTACAGTGATGTAATTTACATTGACGTAATTTAGCGTGATGTAATTTACATTGACACGAAATTCGGTTTCGGTTTTTTTCGGTTAATTCGGTTCCGGTTCGGTTTTTTCGGTTAATTTGGTTCCGGTTCGGTTTTTCCGGGTAATTCGGTTCCGGTTCGGTTTTTTCGGTTAATTTGGTTCCGGTTCGGTTTTTTCGGTTAATTCGGTTTCGGTTCGTTTTTTTTTGGCTTTTTGCTCATCCCTAATTTGTAACGAGCCTAAATACAACAAATTAGTTTGAATTTTTTTCGAACAATGATAAATTACATCACTATAATTATCATTGTTAGAGAAAAAATATCAAAATAATGTGTTATATTACATCACTGTAATTTATCATTATAATTATCATTGTTAGAGAAAAAAATAAAATAATGTGTTATATTACATCACTGTAATTTATCATTTGTTAGAAAAAATTCAAAATAATGTGATATATTTATGCTCGTTACATCGATGTAAATAATAGACAATGAGAAAAAAAATTAAAAAAACTAGTCAACATTTTAACGGGAAATAAAGGGAAATTACATCACTGTAAATAATGTGTTTCGCCACCGTTAATTATGTCATTGTAAATTACTTCATTTTGTGTTACATTACTTCATTTTATGTTACATTACTCTAATTTACCATTGTTAGAAAAATTTTTTAATTAATTTGCTATCTTTAAGCTCGTTACAATGATGTAAATACATGAGATAAAAAAAAATAGTCGAGACTATAACGAAATTAAAGAGAAAAATGAGCCGAGTATAATGGTGCAATTTTTTTAAAAAAATAATATAGTATAATAAGTTATGAATGTTTAAAAAAAAGGGGGTAAACTTTACTTAAATAACAAATGTCCTAAATGCCTTTCTTATTAAAAAAAGGAAAATTGACACGTGGCACGATCCTATACACTTATCTTTTTAAAGTAACCATCGGATGATAGTTAATGGGTTGTAACAAAAGTTAAGGGTTATAAAAAATTCCATCCCCTATCTCTCTAATATATATATATAAATATAGGATTGTGAACATAAAATAACTCAATTTTAAAGCATTAACCCGAATAACTTTGCCAGGATAAAGCCAAATCTTGAATTTTTTTAACATCATTGTAAGACATATACAAAACTTTCTTCTTTTATGAGTTTGCGAAAATTCATCAGCGATTGAGACGTAACATCATTGTAAGTTTTAAGCCTAAAAGAGTTACATTGTTGTAAGTGAAAAATTTACAATGATGTTACGTTTCAAACGGTGATGATTTTCGCAAACTCATAAGAGAAGAAAGTGTTGTAGATGTCATACAATGATGTTAAAAAAAATCCAAGATTTGGTTTTATCTTGACGGGTTATCTTGGGTTAATCTTTTAAGAGTAATTTATTATTTGAACATCACCATATATCTATATATAGTGTTAGGATCAAATATAAATTGGTAGTTTTGTAAAAATTGTAAAAAACAAAGTAACATTGTTGACAAAAACTGTTAAATATTATAATAGCACTTTGTTAATATTATAATATCACTTTGTAGCTTAATCTCACGCTTTATATATATATATATATATATATATATATATATATATATATATATATATATATATATATAATATATATATATATATATATATATATATATAGAGGGATGCTTAATTCAGAACCAATGTAAGTTAATAACTAAAATAACCATTTATAGCCACTAATTTGAAAGATATGAAGATAACTTCACCTATTTTCAAAGAAAATTGCACCATTTTACTCGTCTTATTTTTCTCTTTAATTCCGTATAGTCTTGACTAGATTTTTTTTTCGGATGTTCGTATTTACACCAATGTAACAAGTATAAAAATAACAAATTATTTGTAACGAGTTGTAACGAATTTGGGTTTACATTGTTGTAGAATAAATAGGGGTTACGTTTAAGAGTATAAACGAGCCAAGCCTATCCCGAGGTCGTTAATTACGTTATATTATTGACTAGGTTTTTTAATTTTTTCCGGATGCTCCAAAATTCGTTATATCTACAAGATTGTAAATACATTTTAATACTTAAAATAAATATAAGATTGTAAATGCATTTTAATACTTTAAAAAAATATTATAACATTTTGTTGATAAAAATCAAAATTCGTCCTTGTAAATACATCTAAATACTTTAAAAAAAATATATCTACAAGATTGTAAATACATTTTAATACTTTAAAAAAATTACTATAACATTTTGTTGATAAAAACCAAAATTCGTTACAACTACAAGATTGTAAATACATTTTAATACTTTAAAAATTATATCTACAAGATTGTAAACACATTTTAGTACTTTAAAAACCAAAATTCGTTACAAAATCAAGAATATAACGTAATTAACGAGCATCCGGAAAAAATAAAAAAACCTAGTCAAGAATATAACGTAATTAACTAGCTCGGGATCGGCTTGGCTCGTTTACACTCTTAAACGTAACCCCCATTTATTCTACAACAATATAAACCTAAACTCGTTACAACTCGTTACAAATAATTTGTTATTTTTATACTTGTTATATTTGTGTAAATACGAACTTCCGAAAAAAAACTAAAAAAACCTAGTCAATACTATAACGGAATTAAAGAGAAAAATAAGACGAGTAAAATAGTGCAATTTTTATAAAAAATATTATAGTATAAAAAAGTTATGAATGGAAAAAAAAAGAGTAAATTATTTAATATAGCAAATTACATTAATACATTTATTCTCTTTTCTTTCAAATCAAGTACATTATTATATTGTAGTTTCATATTAACCATTAGATCAGAATCTTATAATTTAATTATTAAATATGGTGAAGTTATTGGGTTATTGATCAATCTTAAGGTTAGCAATAGATCACTTCTGTGAGGCCCCGAAACCGGGCACCTCGCAGAGGTTGGTTTTCATCATAACGCATAGCTCTTAAACTAAAACCTTTCATAATCATGCAGCGGAAATGTAAACATAGTTTGATAAACAGAATTAAATAAAGTGTCTGTATCAAAATCATATCGAATTGCCGACACCAACGGATCGTCTGGATTGATGCCCGAGCTCCTTGCCTTCTCTTATCATAGCTTTAACCTGACATACATGCTAAATAAAGTCAGCTTACGCTGGTGAGTTCTAGTTTTCATAAAGCATTATTAAACATACTTAACATAAACATCATTTCATACACATAGTCCATAACCTTAGCACATAACATCCTTAACATCATCATACGTTCCACTGTCACCGTACGAACAGTTGGCTCATGCCGGCACAAGGCTTCATACCCAGTTATAGTCGTGGTTGACTATCATACCCAGTTATAGTCGTGGTTGACTATCATACCCAGTTATAGTCGTGGTTGACTATCATACCCAGTTATAGTCGTGGTTGACTATCATACCCAGTTATAGTCGTGGTTGACTATCATACCCAGTTATAGTCGTGGTTGACCATCATACCCAGTTATAGCATACCCAGTTATAGTCGTGGTTGACCATCATACCCAGTTATAGTCGTGGTTGACTATCATACCCAGTTATAGTCGTGGTTGACTATCATACCCAGTTATAGTCGTGGTTGACTATCATACCCAGTTATAGTCGTGGTTGACTATCATACCCAGTTATAGTCGTGGTTGACTCTCATACCTACTCAGCACAAGAACTGGTACGTCTTTCATACATGTCCTATAACACGTATAGGAACATCGTTCGTTCGTCATACATGATATACTAGCATTATATCATCCTTTATCATAATCATCATAACATTTACTGCTAGCATCATAACATCATTCATTGCAGTCATCATGGCATCTTAGGCATGTCATACTAGCATCATTTCATTATACCATCATAGCATCATGCCTACGTATCATACTTCCATCCTAGCAACCTAGGACCTTGTCATACTCCTATAACTATTCTCATAGTTATCATCATGAAGTATGTTATCATAAGTCATCATCATGTCATATGCTAGCATCGTTATCATATCATGTTATTCATTATCATAACTCAGTTATCATGCATTCATCATACTTATCATATTTTCATGCATAGATCCTTCTAACACATAAACATGCATACATAGTCAGGCCATATCATCATTCATTCATCATCATCATCATAAGCACATAACATCATAACATAACCATAAGCATGTATGCCAGCCCAAAACAGTTAACATGAAATAGGGCGTCTAGAACTCACCTGATAGTAGACTCTCGTTTCCTTAGCTGAACTCCTTAGCCAAGACTTAAGAACCTATATCAGTTACATCGTATCATCATATACCATTCTTAGACTTAGAATATTTCCTAAGTCTTTATAGCCTACTAGTCCCCCTTACTGAATACAAGTTCCCGAAACTTAGCTAAGTATTTGAAACCCTTGAATTCCATTAAGTTTCCATGTACACGAAATCCATAGTTCACGAAATAGCTAGTAGTTGAAATATTCCATGTACTCGAAATATTCCATGTATTCGAAATATTCCATGTACTCGAAATATTCCATGTATTCGAAATATTCCACGTATTCGAAATATTCCATGTATTCGAAATAGTATACACGAAACCTATGTATTCGAAATAACCCAAGTATGATTTCGAGTACCCTTTGTACATGATTTCGTGTACTCATTACTTTCGTCTTTAAACATCTCAGGAATTCATCTAAGACTTTGGGAGCTAGTTCTAGGTTCCTTAGGGGGTTATCTACACACTGGAACCTCAAAGTTCCGAACTTTATGCATAAAGGTGTGAGCTTTATGCATAAGTCCCCTTTTTGTATGACCATCCTAACTTTTGTATAAAAATCCAGCTTTCTATACATGGATCACTTACTTGAAGGTAGCTGATTCTCCTGGTAGAATCCCGTGCGTTTCCTCCTTTGTTTGGTTGATCAAAGTTCGATTCTTGATGTTCTTGAGCTTTTACTTCGAGTACTCAAAAGTAACTGTGCTTCCAACCAAAGGTTCGCACTATTCCCAAGGCACTGGTATTTATAGGGAGGATCCCCGTATTCGAAAACTCATGTGCCCAAAACTGGGGTGTACTCGAAATGGGTGTACTCGAAACCTTACCATTTCGAGTACACGTTCTGTAATGCTAGCCTTGGTTATTTTTCGTTTATTTTCCTACAAGTTAATTATCCGTTACCTATTCGTAAGTTTAGTTAACTTGCATTTAGAAAATTTGGGATGTTACAAGTCTCCCCTCCTTACATTAGGTTTCGTCCCGAAACCTGCTTCGTTACATATCGAACAAATGTGGATACAACTTCCTCATCTCGTCTTCCACTTCGCACGTCGTGTCTGAACCCTTCCGATGCTTCCACTGAACTCTTACTTGACGAACCGTTTTATTCCGTAGCTGCTTTTCCTTTGTATCCATGATGGCAACTGGCTCTTCAATGTAGTTCAGTCGATCATCTATCTCAATGTCATCCAAAGGAACATGTGCTAGCTCGTCTGCCAAACACTTCCTAAGATGTGACACGTGGAAGGTAGGATGAATCCCGTTCAGCTCCTCTGGTAGGTCCAGTCGATACGCGACTTTCCCTATCCTTGCCTTTATCTGAAACGGTCCGATGTACCTCGGACTCAACTTTCCTCTCTTCCTGAATCGAATGATTCCCTTCCAAGGTGATACCTTCAGCAACACTCGATCGCCAACATCGAACTCGATTGGTCTTCGGCGCTTGTCAGCGTAAGACTTTTGGCGATCTTGTGCAGCTTTCATACGTGCTTTATCACCCGTAGCTTTTCTCCATATCAATCACGGCAGCCTTGTTTCCATTTCTTTCTGTCCAACTTCACCCCAGCATACCGGGGTTCTACATCGTCTTCCGTACAACGCCTCATATGGGGGCATTCCAATACTGGAGTGGTAGCTGTTGTTATAAGAAAACTCCACCAATGGCAGTGGTCATCCAGCTCCCTCCAAAATCGATAATGCACGCCCTAAGCATATCCTCCAACGTTTGGATAGTCCTTTCCGACTGTCCTTCCGTCTGAGGGTGATAGGCGGTACTGATATTTACCTCGTTCCCATGGCGTCATGAAACTGCTTCCAGAATCTGGAAGTAAACTCGTATCCCGATCTGACACAATGGAGACAGGAACTCCAGTCTGGCCACAATCTCTTTCACGAACAACTCAGGACACCTTTCGGACGTATATGTTTCCCTGATAGAAGGAAGTGTGCACTCTTCGTCAGTCGGTCCACAATCACCCATATGGTATCATGCCGCTTAGCTGTCCTCGGTAGCGTGGTGATGAATCCATGGTGATGTGTCCCATTTCCATTCTAGTACCTCTAGAGATTGCACATATCCGTAGGGCTTCTGATGTTCAGCCTTCACTTGCGCACAAGTAAGGCACCTGTTCACATACTGCATCACATTAAAATTCATGCCCGGCCACCAATAATCTTTTCGAAGATCTTGAAACATCTTTGTCGCACCGGGATGCACAGAATAACGTGATTTGTGGGCTTCATCTAAAAATCCTCGACACCGAATGTCCCCATTTCTGGGTACCAACATACGACCGAATCGTACTTTCACACCGTGATCATTGTCTTCCAAGTTCTTGACTTGCCCGAAGACACGTTCAAAACCCACATTCTCTTCTTTCAATCCTTCCTGTTGCGCCTGCTTGAGCTCATTCAGAAAGTCTGGTGTTATTACCAAACTATACGATTTACTCGTATGGCAGGATGATCAGTCTTGCGACTCAGGGCATCCGCCACCATATTGGCCTTTCCCGGGTGATATAGAATATCACAATCGTAATCCTTAGAAGCTCAAGCCATCGTCTCTGCCTCATGTTCAAATCCTTTTGCTCGAAGAAGTACTTCAAGATCTTGTGGTCGGTATAGATGGTACTCCTTACTCCATACAGATAGTGCCTCCATATTTTCATGCAAACACCACTGCAGCGAGTTCAAGATCGTGGGTTGGGTAGTTAGCCTCATGAATCTTTAGCTGGCGCGAAGCATAAGCTATCACCCTTCCCTTTGCATCAGTAAACATCCCCACCCTTGTCGTTGACGCATCGGCATACACAACGAGATCATCGTTCCATTCGGCAGTGCTAGACAGGAGCTTGGGTAAGTTTCTCCTTTAGCACTGAAAACGCTTGTTCTTGGTTTGGACCCCATTCGTACCTTACGTCTTTCTCGTGAGCTTCGTCGTCAGTGGCGTCGCTATCTTGGAGAAGTCCTGAATAAATCTCCGATAGTAAACGGCCAAACCAAGAAAACTGCGTACTTCCGTAGGTGACTTTGGAGGGCTCCATTTCATAATCGTTTCAACTTTAGCTGGATCTACCATAATGCCTTCTGGTTCACCACGTGACCCAGAAACTGTACCTCTCGTAAACAGAAGAAAGGCATTTGGGGAATTAGCATAAGTTTCTCCTTCCTCAGGATCTCCAATACCTCACGTACGTGGCAAGCATGGTCTCCCTCGTTCTTTGAATAAATCAAAATTCGTCAATAAACACTATCACCGATCGGTCCAGCATCGGTCGACATACCCTGTTCATCATATCCATAATGCTGCGGGAGCATTCGTCAATCCAAACGACATAACGAGAAAACTCGTAATGTCCATAACGCGTACGGAAAGCAGTCTTGGAATATCCTGCTCTCGAACTTTCAACTGATGGAACCGGATCGGAGATCTATCTTTGAGAACCAGCTTGCACCTTGCAATTGATCGAACAAGTCATCAATTCTAGGTAGAGGATACCTGTTCTTTACGGTCAACTATTCAGTTCCCTGTAATCGAACACATACGCATTACTTCCATCTTTCTTCTTAACGAACAAAACACCGGTGCTCCCCACGGAGAGACACGCGGTCGTATAAAACCTTATCAAGGAGTTCTTGTAGCTGGGTCATCATTTCCTTCATCTCGTTTGGAGCTAAACGGTACGGTGCTTTGGCAAAGGTTGTGCCCTCGGCACTAAGTCGATCTGGAACTCAATTTCCCGTTCGGGTGGTAATCCAGGCAATTCCTCAGGGAATACATCGGGGAAGTTACACACCACGGGAACATCATAAATCATCCTCGTATCCGTACGTTCCTCAATCGCGTAGGCCAAATAGGCTACACACCCTCGCCTCATCATAACATCAGCCGTGATCATCGAAATGATCTTAGGCGCATACATCGCTTTATCACCATAAACCGTCACAGAGCTCCATCCATCGCACGTAAACATATCATCTTTCGTCGACATACAAGGTTAGCCTCATTATTTGGCTAACCAGTCCATAACCAAAACCACATCGAATCCTCCTAAGGTAATAAGAAACAATCGGACAGGGAACCTATGACCTTCTATCTCAACATAACAATCATCAATAGCCTCAGTCACCCTGGTCAT